>CM076576.1:608917537-609133194 GCA_034641835.2 Pinus albicaulis
TCGGCCGAACTTTATTAAATAGTTCGGTCGAACTTTTGAGTCCGTTTAGATTGACGGCACAGCGACGGCACAACGAACAGAATTTTTGCCGGAGCTTTGGAAAACCGGCAACAAGAGTTCGGCCGAACTTTTAGTTCGGCCGAACTATTTTTTTATAAATGCTTCTCCCGCGAATTGTACAGGTTCTATTGTTCACGCGATTTTTCAATTCTGTTTCGGTTTGTCTCTGTTTCAGCGTTGGCTCTGTTTCTGCTGGTGCGCGGATAGTTGCAGCTTTGTTTCGATTCGCCACATTGGCGCTCCTGTTGTTACGTTCGCGTTGGCGCCCCTGCTGTTACGTCTACGTTGGCCCGGGTATGAGGATTGTTCGCGCGATTTTTCAATTAAACTTTTATTACTCTGGAGTCTGCTTTAACCTGTTTTGTTTTATTAGTTTTAATTTTAAATGTGAAGAGAAAATTTCAATTTTATTTGGTTTTCACATGGTTTTCCAGTATGAACATCAATATGATTTTTGTGACTTGTCACTTTAGCCTTTTAGTTTTGGTTTTAACTTTTTATGTCTTTTGAACTAGCCCTTGGCTTAACAGTGCTTTTGAACTTCTTGAACTATTCCTATTCCTGTATGATTGTATGGACCTGACAGATTCATGCTGCCTTTTTGTTACCAGATAATTATGCTATTGATCCTACACCTTCAAAGTCTCCCCTTAAGATCATGTGCTTTAATAGTCAATATTTGCTTTAAGTCTCACCTATCTTTCCTGCTCATAGTCAATATTTGTATTAATGTCTGCAAACATATCCTGCTTTAATATCGATTGCAAAGGGTCACACATGTTTATAAACACTGCCATATTCATGGTTGAGCCTGATATTTTAGTGTCTCCTTATCTGCCCTTAACCAAATTTTTTTCCTGTATGAAATAATCATGCTCCCAAAACTTCTTGAACTATTCCTATTCCTGTATGATTGTATGGACCTGACAGATTCATGCTGCCTTTTTGTTACCAGAAGATCATGTGCTTTAATAGTCAATATTTGCTTTAAGTCTCACCTTTCTTTCCTGTATGATTGTATGGACCTGATTTAATAGTCAATGTTGTTGATCCTGCACCTTCAAAGTCTCCCCTTAAGATCATGTGCTTTCAGGTGGACCTGATTTAAGTCTCATGCTACACTTCAAAGTCTCCCCCAAAGAGCTTCCTTCCTTCATTTATAAGTACTTTTCATATACTGTCCTCAAAGTGCTTTACCTAAATAGGAGTGCTTCTCCAAATTTTGATTCAATTGATATACTTGAAGAAGCCTTTGTAACCTTTTGAATAAGCCTTTGTAATCTTTTGTAAATACACATGTTTTGAAATTTTTTGAGGAGTAACTCAAAGCATGCATATATACAAAATGAAGTGGCTACTTTCTTCATATTCCATGAGGGACTATTGTTCTTCCTAAATACTATTCATTTCATGTACCTCTGAATTATTTCAAGTGAAATTAAATGACTTGAAATTAAATTTCCTAAAGCCTATTGAAATTTCTCCTTCAAAATAAGGATGCACTCCCATTTGATTCTCACAGATAGCTTGTAATCATGAGGCTCTCGCTAAAGAGTGGACCTTCGCAAAATCTTGTGACGTCTTGTCACAAACAAAACCATCAAATTAAAAACACATCATTTTTCTCCTTCAAAGAAAAAACAAATTCACATCATGTGAATATGTGAATAACGTGTTTGTGCTCATTTAGATATTTTCATTAATTGGTTTTCTCTAATTGCAATCATCTCCATAGGTTAATTTCCATTTTTGATTGAGAGTTTTAATTGTTTAGCATATATTGTGCAAGTGTACTTTAGAAGTATAAGAACTTGGATTGACATTTAATGGAAGTAATTTATCTCACAATTAATTTACCCATTAGGATGCTTTGACCTAGTAACTTGAGAGATGAAAAAGATCCTATCACATTAACGTGAGGATCCATTTTCACAATGAACATTAGGAAAAGACAATATGCATTGCAGTTTGTAATATAGTCAACTAGTAGACTATTCAATTATTAACAAAGTTGATGAAAGAATGCAAGGAATTTAAGGTTGCATTTCAATTTTGAAAATTTTCTACAATAATTTTTGTAGGATAATTTGTTATACAATATCATTATCATAGTTTACTTTTATTTTTATTTTTATAATAAAAATTCTCATACTCGTAATTTCAATTATATGGTTGGTTGTATTGAACACAAATTAATTTTGATTATATATTTGGTTATATTTTCCAAGTATATTTATTCTTGTTGGACTAAGTATTTTTAGGATCTCACACACACACACACACACTCACACACACACACACACACATGTTAATGCAAGTTTCCATAGTTATTTATAATTTTTATTTTAGAAAGAACCTTCAACCAAAAATACCCCTAAGGTTAGTCCCTCGTGTGCCCTTTGAGACACATTAGGTCATCCCACCAATTCATGCCCCATGCTTCATGAGTTGAAGGGTATCCTTCATACCCTTCAACTATTGGTGCTTAACTATTTCTTAAGCACCCCCATTTCTCCCCACTCCATCATGTGATGTTGCCACCTCATCACGTAATAAGGGTTTAAGAACCAACGACCTCTTGTCTATTTATGTGAAACACAAACATTAAACACAACATTAAACACAACATTGTCTCAATCTCCGACGATATCAAGATGTGTTGGTCACCATACATCATGCCTCAATAGTAGCACCACCACTTACACCAACCTCATATGTTGATGATTCCTCTTCCACCATTTATTATGTCACGAACTCGGTTAATTAGTATATAGCATGCCCTTGAGTGCTCTATGTTAAAGACACTCATCTCATCTATATGTGTCCTTTACTCATCAAATACCATCATCACTGCATGCATCAAGTGACATATCCCCCTCATCAAGATCCCAATCCGCCTAATTTTGGATGCTCCTCATACACTAAGTACCTTGACCATATCAATGGAGTGCCCAACTCCTAGCATGGTTCCCACCACACCAACACAACTATTGGAGATTCAAACGACCTCACCACTTAGAAAATGATAAGAAATTATTTCACCCCCTTTACTAACAATACATAGAAAGAATTTAACATATAATCTACTTGTTATAGAAGAGTTATCCTATAGAGTTATTCTATGAAGATTAACTACCTCAAGAGCTATTTTTTTGCGTAGGGAAAGAGACACATTCCCATGTTTGAGCATGAAAACATTCTTTGATATTGTTAATGCCTGTAGTGTTTACTTCTACAAGTTCTATAGGCAGAGTCTGTAAAGGGCCAGGTAGCCTCTGGATCTCATCTTTTATGAAAGGTGACATATCTAGTAAATGCCCCTGCAGTCAATCTTTGGAATGGATCTAAATAGAAGTTCTTCATTTTAATATCCGTAAAACACAACTACTTTAAGGTAAACTATGTACATGTTCCATTCATCATGAACACAAACCTCACAAGCCTCCTTGGCTTTGGAGCATTTTCCATGTTTTCCATAACCAAGACTCAAATAATTAGGCCCTTCTTGAAGAACATTTGGCTCAACTATGCCTTGTACATGCTTGTGTTGTTGAAGTTGGGTTACCTTGACCATATCAATGGAATGCCCCAACTCCTAGCATGGTTCCCACCACACCAACACAACTATTGGAGATTCAAACGACCTCACCACTTAGAAAATGATAAGAAATTATTTCACCCCCTTGTACTAGAACAATACATAGAAAGAATAACATAATTAATAGAAGAGATAAAAATATGAATTAGAGAAAGGCATGGATCACATATTAAAGGAAATGTAAGCCAACCTAGGAAGAAACCAACTCTTCGCTCCCACTTCAAATAATTTTTAAGAGTAAACAATGAAAACAACAAATTGATCTATGTACCAGATGTACAACATTCAACCACACCTATATAAAGAGTGTACAATGAAATTAATGTTGGTTTACTTCAACACTTGGAAAATATCTTGTTTCTATCCCATTTGTGGAAGTTATGCAAATATGAAATAAAGATATGAGGTTAAGAAGTTCTTAAAATTTGATGAAGTAGATGACCCTACTTTTGAGGATCATCCTATAGAGTTATAAAAGATGAATCAAGGGAATAAAAATGTAATTCATAAACATTTTCATATATTCCTACTAATAAATAAAATATTATTACACAACTATATGCTAGATTTAGGAGAAACAACTGATGTAATTCCTTTGAAAGTGATGAAATAATTAGGCCTTACAACAACTAGGGTGCATATAGAAATGTATGTGCTATGGATCCTATGAAAATCGGGATGGGTAGAGTAATAAATACACATGTTTTGAAATTTTTTGAGGAGTAACTCAAGGCATGCATATATACAAAATGAAGTGGCTACTTTCTTCATATTCCATGAGGGACTATTGTTCTTCCTAAATACTATTCATTTCATGTACCTCTGAATTATTTCTAGTGAAATGAAATGACTTGAAATTAAATTTCCTAAAGCCTATTGAAATTTCTCCTTCAAAATAAGGATGCACTCCCATTTGATTCTCACGGATAGGTTGTAATCATGAGGCTCTCGCTCAAGAGTGGACCTTCGAAAAATCTTGTGACGTCTTGTCACAAACAAAACCATCAAACTGAAAACACATCATTTTCTCCTTCAAAGAAAAAAAAATTCACATCATGTGAATATGTCCATGTACTCTTACATATTGGTGTACAAAACCATCAACCAAACAAGTTGACAAAACATGCCTCTTCAAACAACCGACTCTGAAGACAAATAATAGAGCTCATGTACTTTCAACATCTTGCTTCATGCAACATGCACTGGATACTTTGAATTTGCAAAGAAATTAATGAAACATCAAAATACATGCTAGGCCTTTATTGGATAAGAAATCTAACCATTTGTCAGCAAACCATTTCAATGGCGCTTCTTTTTCTTTCAAGTATGTTGAATTTAGTTTTTAGTTATATTTTTAATTTTGGAGAAAATAACTATTTATTTCATGTGTAATTAGATTAGTGATTTCATGTGTTAGGGTTGTGGATTCATGCATTGAAACAACACCATTATATTTCAAATTTAAAAATGATGGTTTGAGTCCTAGGTAGCTTAGAATCCTACTTGTTTTCAAAATAAGGATGCACTCCCATTTGATTCTCACGGATAGGTTGTAATCATGAGGCTCTCGCTCAAGAGTGGACCTTCGCAAAATCTTGTGACGTATTGTCACAAACAAAACCATCAAATTGAAAACACATCATTTTTCTCCTTCAAAGAAAAAAAAATTCACATCATGTGAATATGTCCATGTACTCTTACATATTGGTGTACAAAACCATCAACCAAACACAAGTTGACAAAACATGCCTCTTCAAACAACTGACTCTTAGCTCAAATAATAGAGCTGATGTACTTTCAAAATCTTGCTTCATGCAACATGCACCATACTTTGAATTTGCAAAGAAATTCATGAAACATCAAAATACATGCTACGCCTTAATTGGATAAGAAATCTAACCATTTGTCAGCAAACCATTTCAATGGCGCTTCTTTTTCTTTCAACTATGTTGAATTTAGTTTTAAGTTATATTTTTAATTTTGGAGAAAATAACTATTTATTTCATGTGTAATTAGATTAGTGATTTCATGTGTTAGGGTTGTGGATTCAGGCATTGAAACAACACCCTTATATTTCAAATTTAAAAATGATGGTTTGAGTCCTAGGTAGCTTAGAATCCTACTTGTTTTCAAAATAAGGATGCACTCCCATTTGATTCTCACAGATAGGTTGTAATCATGAGGCTCTCGCTAAAGAGTGGACCTACGCAAAATCTTGTGACGTCTTGTCACAAGCAAAACCATCAAACTGAAAACACGTCATTTTTCTCCTTCAAAGAAAAAAAAAATTCACATCATGTGAATATGTCCATGTACTCTTACATATTGGTGTACAAAACCATCAACCAAACACAAGTTGACAAAACATTCCTCTTCAAACAACTGACTCTTAAGTCAAATAATAGAGCTCATGTACTTTCAACATCTTGCTTCATGCAACATGCACCATACTTTGAATTTGCAAAGAAATTCATGAAACATCAAAATACATGATAGGCCTTAATTGGATAAGAAATCTAACCATCTGTCAGCAAACCATTTCAATGGTGCTTCTTTTTCTTTCAACTATGTTGAATTTAGTTTTTAGTTATATTTTTAATGTTGGAGAAAATAACTATTTATTTCATGTGTAATTAGATTAGTGATTTCATGTGTTAGGGTTGTGGATTCAGGCATTGAAACAACACAATTATATTTCAAATTTAAAAATGATGGTTTGAGTCCTAGGTAGCTTAGAATCCTACTTGTTTTCAAAATAAGGATGCACTCCCATTTGATTCTCACGGATAGGTTGTAATCATGAGGCTCTCGCTAAAGAGTGTACCTATGCAAAATCTTGTGACGTCTTGTCACAAGCAAAACCATCAAATTGAAAACACATCATTTTTCTCCTTCAAAGAAAAAAAAAATTCACATCATGTGAATATGTCCATGTACTCTTACATATTGGTGTACAAAACCATCAACCAAACACAAGTTGAAAAAACATGCCTCTTCAAACAACTGACTCTTAGCTCAAATAATAGAGCTCATGTACTTTCAACATCTTGCTTCATGCAACATGCACCATACTTTGAATTTGCAAAGAAATTCATGAAACATCAACATACATGCTACGCCTTAATTGGATAAGAAATCTAACCATTTGTCAGCAAACCATTTCAATGGCGCTTCTTTTTCTTTCAACTATGTTGAATTTAGTTTTTAGTTATATTTTTAATTTTGGAGAAAATACCTATTTATTTCATGTGTAATTAGATCAGTGATTTCATGTGTTAGGGTTGTGGATTCAGGCATTGAAACAACACCATTATATTTCAAATTTAAAAATGATGGTTTGAGTCCTAGGTAGCTTAGAATCCTACTTGTTTTCAAAATGAGGATGCACTCCCATTTGATTCTCATGGATAGGTTGTAATCATGAGGCTCTCGCTCAAGAGTGGACCTTCGCAAAATCTTGTGACGTCTTGTCACAAACAAAACCATCAAATTGAAAACACATCATTTTTCTCCTTCAAAGAAAAAAAAAATTCACATCATGTGAATATGTCCACGTACTCTTACATATTGGTGTACAAAACCATCAACCAAACACAAGTTGACAAAACATGCCTTTTCAAACAACTGACTCTTACGTCAAATAATAGAGCTCATGTACAAATTTCCATATTTGTTGCATTTATGTGTGTCTAACATAACTCTACTTTCAACATCTTGCTTCATGCAACATGCACCATACTTTGAATTTGCAAAGACCCAGGAATTCTCCACCCCCCATTAAAATGACCTTACAAGTCGATTCTTTTAGTTTTTTCACTCTATAAGCATCCACGTACGATTATGCATGATGGAGAATCTCTAGCGCTTTCCCTTGTTAATATATTTAACAAGGGAAAGCGCTAGATATTCTCCATCATGCATAATCGTACGTTGGATTTGGTGATAATTGTCTCCATATTTTGGCTTTCTGACCCCGAAAAACATAATTATTTTAGAAGGGAGGGAAGGAGGGATGATCACATTGACTTGCTTGATGACATGTCTATGAAGATTTACTACCTCAAGAACTATTTTTTTGCGTAGGGAAAGAGACACATTCGCATGTCTGAGCATGAAAACGTTCTTTGATATTGTTAATGCCTCTAGTGTTTACTTCTACAATTTCTATAGGCAGAGTCTGTAAAGGGGCAGGTAGTCTCTGGATCTCATCTTTTATGAAAGGTGACATATCTAGTAAATGCCCCTGCAGTCAATCTCTGGAATGGATCTAAATAGAAGTTCTGAACATTTTAATATCCGTAAAACACAACAACTTTAAAGTAAACTATGTACATGTTCCATTCATCATGAACACAAACCTCACAAGCCTCCTTGGCTTTGGAGCATTTTCCATATTTTCCATAACCAAGACCCAAATAATTAGGCCCTTCTTGAAGAACATTTGGCTCAACTATGCCTTGTACATGCTTGCCTTTAAAACCCTTTACTTTCATAGCACATTTTCATAAAAAATTTGGACCTTATTCCTCTAATGTCTCTAATGTCTCTCAAAGGCACGTACACATTCATTTTCAGAGGAAATTGAAGGTACTCTAATGTCTCTAATGTCTCTCAAAAGCACGTACACATTCATTTTCAGAGGAAATTGAAGGTAGAAACCAATCTAGCTAATTCTTCTAACTAACCTTGACTAAAATGAGATAAATTGTACTTTGATACGAACTTTATTTAAATTGTCCACCCCACATTAGGCACCAATGATTATAACCTTTAATGGGCTAGCACTGGTTTGTATTCATCATCTCAAAATGACCTAGTAGATGAAAAATTATCATGTTTGTAATCATCGTTTCACACCATCTACATATGACCCTTCTACACATTATATGATTGAATTTATGGTAGGTCATCGCTTCTATCTAAACCATGATTGATTGTGACATTAGGTGAATAAAGGAAATTTGATAAGGAAGGGATTAGTATAAGTTTGTCCTCCTCCACGCACTCCATATCCAGTGATTGCCTATTTTTTCTCTTCCAACATTTTATTTTGGAAATTCATTTTGGTAGTTAATTCTACTAATAGTTACAACACACTTGGAAGTCAAAGAAATTGTTATATACACTACTAAACTGAATTAACATTGTTTGTTATTGGACTTTACAATAACAAACAACGTAGAGTTCATTAATGTAGTAGTGTATATGATAATTATATGTATAGTGGTGTGGCTATCGATAAAATTAGCTGCTAATGAATTCCGAGAATAGAAAGTTGGAAGTGGAAAATTGAGAAATCACTAGCTATGGGGCGGATGGAGGAGGACAAGCTAGAAACTATCTTCTGCTCATAAATTGTATTTTATTCACTTGTTGTCACAATCATTCATGGGATAGGTAGAGAGGACGACATTTCAAAAATTCATGCATATAATATGTAGAAGGGGTCATGTATGAGATGGTGTGAAGTGATGATGATGGACATGGTAAATTTTCATGTGCCAAGTCATTTTTAGATGATGATGACAAACCAATATTAGCCATTTTAAGGTTATAATAATTAACAAGAAATATGGGTAAGGAAATTCAAAGTGCCAAATTCTAAGGAACAAGCCATATTTGCTTCTCAAAAACTTTATTTGATATATTCTTAAAAAACCAAGTACAAATTTTAGTAATCCTAGAATCATGCTTTACATAAGGTAAAATTGGGGAACTCATGACTTGTACTATAGATAAAAAAAAACATTTACACTTACCAAAAAATATATGATAAAAATTGACAAACTACATACCCTTAAGCTCAAGGGGATATAATCATTCTTGCCTTCCATATAGACAATGAAAATGATTGTTCTAAGTCTCATGTTGCTTCTCATGTTATTTTATAAACCTTGGTTGGAAAGAAAAATAGGAGGGTAGAAATGTAAGAAATATAGAACATACTGGATTTAACAGCCCCAAACTGGATTTTACTTCGAGGTATTGATTTTTTGAAATCTATTTTGTGAATGTTGACCAATAGATATATATCATGGAGGATGAAAGACGAAGATCGGCCGAATCCCATATGGAGGCTCAGGGATTGGAGGATGTTCACGGTATTTAAATATTATCTTAAATCTCCATACATGTGTGTACGTATGGAATTGATTTTTTTATTAACTTTGTGAGTGAAATTAGTTGTTAATAAGTTTCATATTTTAATTTTTAGGAGGCAAGAGGAGAAGGCTTTCTACTCCATCAATGGAGCGTGGCCAAGGTTCAACTGGTCAAGGTAGCAGGGTGCGGGAAGGGGGTGATGTTTATTCCCCCGAAGGCCAGCAATCAACAGCTGCTGGTTCTCAACAGGGTCACTGTGGGTCTAGTTCTCAGCAGCATCATTCTGGGGCTGGTTCTCAGCAGGGTCATGTTGGAGATGATGTTAACCAACAACATCAAGGTTGCCATCAATTTCAATATTTTTTCATTAAATTTTTACAACTTTTTACACGTGTTTTTTCTAATATATGAAATTTTATATATATTGATGCAGAGGCTGAAAATGTTCGAGCCAGTGGTCAAAAAAGACGCAGGGCAGTGCGCTACATTGAAGAAGAAGGCTTTCAACCTAGCACAACTTATCCGGCTGAGATTACTGATATACCATGGGAAACGAACATGGCGGAATGCACCTTACAAAGGTGTCAAAGCCTTTATGCAAAATTGCAGAGAGATATCCAGGATTTGACTCTACCTGCTGAGAGTAGACAGAGCCTAGAGATCGTTACACATTCATTGAGTGAAATGGTAAAAGTGTACAAAGATTTGGGGCCAACCACTGATTCGTTTGTAGAAGTGATGAGAAAGAGAGGAGAAACAATGATAGGTCCCGATAAATGGCAGGACATAAAAAAAAGAGTTTCAAGAAATGATGCTAAGTCAATGTTTAATTATAAGGAAGGGCTAAAAAGAAAGATGTTGAAGGTGCAGTATTTCAAGCACCCAGACAAAGCAAAATATTTGTATAGTCGACATCTTGCGGCCTTTGGAAGGCTTCCATGGAACGATGAGGTTCCTCTTTATTTTGCACAAATGTTTTATGCAGAATTTTTTTTGGGTATGAAACCAGACTACAATGATCTTCCTTCAGAATTTTTTGGCCTGGGGAGAGGTCGATTATATCAACGTAAGGGTGCTAAGTGAGATGTGGAGTTGCCTCGCCCTGAGCCGCCATTGGTGAGTCGACCGTCTCGAGTCGAAACCCTGCGATCAGAGATGGATGCGACTTCTCAAATAAGTCGTGAAGCAAGAGATGTTATGATCGAAAATTTTCATAGCGGATTGAGTGGAGTCAATATTGGCTTAAATAGACTAAGAGCACGTGAACATGCACGTGCCAATTTTGTTTATCATACAGATGAGGAGATTTACAACATGAATGTTGAAGATCTCCGAACATACGCAATAAATTGTCGCAATGGTCCGCAAGACCTAATTTTTCATGAGGAAGAGGGCATCAGAACGGTATGTGTTAGTGACTTTAGGGTTTGAAATTATATTTACATATACGTGTACAATTTGTAATAAATACATGTGTATGTACACATGTATACATTTATTTGTATGTGTACATTAATCTAACAAAAATGTATGATTATATGTTAAAATATGGTATTTACAGTTCTCAGGCATGATGCGTGATGAAAATGTTAATATTACGTTCGGGACCTCTGGCTCAAACGATGCAGCTAGGTCTGGCCATCATGATATGTTGGCACATGTATGTTAGTGTTTTTTAAGTGACTCTAAAATAAATAATTGTTGCCACCATGTACATGTATGTATATATATAATTCGATAAAATGTTTTAACAGGTACCGATTCCGTCTGATGTTTTTGGGATGCCGGTACCTTCTTCTTATTTAGGAGATATACCTTCTACTTCATTGGGAGATGTACAAGTATGGACAATTTTTCACAAGTTCAAAATTTATGTTACCTCAAAAAGTTCCATTAAAAATTGAGATATATAGAGAGAGATCTATATTTTGAATTATTTAAAATTTTTTGAATTTAGGTTCCTATAGAAGATTTTTTTAATCCGAGGACTTTAGCGACGGAGATAGGAACATCCACAGCATTTGAAGAAGTTGTCTTTAGTTATTTTTTTTAATATTATTGTTCAAATAAGTTTATATATGTAGACGTGCATTTTCATTTGAAAGTTTTTAATTTATATAAATTATTTATGTATATATATATATTTATATTTAACTGTATATGTATATTGTACAGGTTACCACTGGAGATGTTTCTATGGCAGATCCTGTCCATCAAATGGAGAGGCAACCTTACGAGGTATTGCGTGATTTTTTTGTTATATTTTTTTTTTTTACATGAAGTTCTAGATATATATATTCTCATTCATTTTTAAAACTTCAAATTTTAATGTTCAAGTACATGTGCATTGTGTATGTAGGTTTTCCCTTTACAAGATAGCGAGTTAATCGAGACCCAGAGGCTAGATCCTCCATTTGATGGACAAGATATACAGTAGATTTGATTTTATTTCAAAATTTAGATGGTTTTAAAATTTGTTAAACTTGATACAATTTGATACTTGAGTGAGATTTACAGTTTTTGGACATATTTTATTACAATGTTTTTTGGACATATTTTTGGACATATATGTTAAATGTTTTTGTTGGATAGTTGAATTATAATTGGCATGGCATGTGATATTTAATGTTAAATGTTTTTGTTAGATAGTTGAATTATAATTGGCATGGCATGTGATATTTAATGTTGAATGTTTTTGTTAGATAGTTGAATTATAATTGGCATGACATTTGAAGTTTTTAAAACTACATGAATGATGGAATGTGAACCTACATTTGCACATGTGGTAAATTGAAATGTTACTTGTAACAAGACAATCCCCATTGATTTCATTACACTATATGTTGATTTCTGATTTGATATAATTGCATACATATGATGGTACATTACTTGTAAAGTCATTGGATTAATAACTTGTTCATTGATTTCAATGTTCTTTGGATGGTTTTAGTACTTTTGGCATGTGAATGTGAAGTAATGTTGTCATTGAATTACATTTGACATGTGATATTTAATGTTAAATATTTTTGTTGGATAGTTGAATTATAATTGGTATGGCATGTGATATTTAATGTTGAATGTTTTTGTTGGATAGTTGAATTATAATTCTAATGGTATCTGAAGTTTTTAAAACTACATGAATGATAGAATGTGAACCTACATTTGCACATGTGGTAAATTGAAATGTTACTTGTAACAAAACAATCCGCATTGATTTCATTATGTAGTATATGTTGATTTCTGCGATTTGATATAATTGCATGTATGATGGTACATTACTTGTAAAGTCATTGGATTAATAGTGTTCATTGATTTCAGTGTAAGCGCAAAAAATTATTGACAATGTAGAATGATTTTTGTGTTATAATAATTAAACCTAATAATATTGGAGAGCAAGAGAGACTTGAGGTATGGTGTTTACTACAAGATTTTGAGCTAAATATTTAAATGGTTTATCTATCTTTCATAAAATAGTTTAAGATTGATCACAAGAATTAAGAGAATGTCTCGGTCCATCATTGGTATGGTCCATCATAGAATGATCATCCATGTCAATGACTCTTAAGTCTATCTTTCCAAACCATGACCCTACTCTCACATGTGTGCCTTTCATGACACCAGTCGTGCTGCTTTTATCCTCGAGTTGATTGCCTTGAAAGCACTCAACTCTTTCTCGATGCTATCCTTCCTCTTTCTAAGAGATGAAGCTGCCTTTCGACTTAGGAAGCTATGGGTAGCCCCCGTGTCTATCAAAGCAGAGAACTTTTTCCCATGTACGGTTGTAGACATGAATCTCAAGTCCAAGGAACTTTCATCATCATTCCTCCTCCTTGTCTTGCGCCTTACTTTCGCAATCTTCTTCAACATTTCCTCTTCCAATATGTTTTTCAAACTAGCCCTTGGCTTAACAGTGCTTTTCACATATCTCTTCTCATGAAGCTCCATAGAACAATTTGATCCTGGGCCTGCTTGAATTGGTTCAAGCTCTTTCTTTTTCGAATTCTATCTAATTGCTCCAATACGACATATATTGACTCCTTCCAAACGAAGTGCACCAATCCCCTTAGTGTGGTCGTCTTCTTTTCCAAGTGTGCCAACACATGCATTTTCTTTCTTCAAACCAATAGGTTTCGGATCAAGAAAGTCCCTCTTGATCTTATCTTCCATGTTCTTGACTTTACCCTGCAACGTGGTGCTTATTTCCTTCAAGTGAGCCCTTTCCATAAAGAGTTCCCGAAGTCTTTGTTCACCTTGTCGTATCTCCATGTCAAGCTTTTCAATTTCAGCAGTTTGTCTAGAAAGTCCATCCTTGGAATTTATTGCGTGAAAAACCAAGTAGGTTGAACCAACGTTGGTCTAGTGCATTGGAATTCATTAAAGAATTGGTCATTGGCGCTGCTTCAAGCTAGGAGTGAGCATCGTCACCAACCTACATTGAATATTTTACACTCCCTATGGTGAATGATACTTTAAATTGATTGACAGTCTAAGACTTTCGAATTTTTCCGAATGCCAAATGATTTTACAAAGTTAGTATTTATAATATTCTAGTAGGTCATTCGGCGACAACTTTTACCAAAAACTTGAAACGACTTTGGCGTGTGATATTTAATTTGTTAAATGTTTTTGTTTCATTGTTGAATTATAATTGGGATGGCTTAACAATGCTTTTCACATATATCTTCTCATGAAGCTCCATAGAACAATTCGATCCTGGGTCTGCTTGAATTGGTTCAAGCTCTTTCCTTTTCGAATTCTGTCTAATCGCTCCAATACGACATATATTGACTCCTTCCAAACGAAGTGCACTAATCCTCTTAGTGTGGTCATCTTAGTGTGGCGTGTGATATTTAATTTGTTAAATGTTTTTGTTGGATTGTTGAATTATAATTGGCATGGCATGTGAAGTTTTTAAAACTCCAGTTTTGGATGGTTTCAATCTACATTTTGCATGTGATATTTTATGAACTTTAAATGTTAAATGTTTTAATGATGCACAATATATAATCGAAAGGGTTTTAAGACTTAAATTTTTGGATGGTTTCAATTTACAACTTAAAGTTTTGGATGGTTTCAACCTACATTTGCGCATATGGTAAATTGAAATTATGTTACTTGCAACAAGACAATCCCCATTGATTTCATTGTATATGTTGATTTCCAATTTGATATAATTGCATGTATGATGGTACATTACTTGTAAAGACAATGGATTAATAGTGTTCATTGATTTTACTTTAAGCGCAAAAAATTATTGATAATGTAGAACGATTTTTGTGTTATAATAATTAAACCTAATAATATTGGAGAGCAAGAGAGATGAGGTATGGTGTTTACTACAAGAGTTCGAGCAGGGCATTCGGTGACAACTTTTACTAGAAACTTGAAACAAAGAGAATCTATCTTTGGCTAGGACATCATGTAAGATGCTCGACATAAACAGTAAAATTGTACTTAAAAGCCGAGATTCGGGCAAGTGGGGACAACCACTTGTTATCTCGTCCCTTGGAGGCTAAGCCATATGGGGACTGAATCTGACTTTACAAAATAAGTGAAATAATTTGTACAATATGGTCGGAGAACATATACAAAAACAATTAATATACAAGAACAATTAATTTCATTCTAGAATATATATATCCAATACATATTTAACATTTTTAATCAATGCACATGTATAGAAAAAGTATTTTCAGTGGAAACTAGAGCACGTGCTTGTACCCAAACAATTTGTAACATTTGCAAACCACAAATAACATAAGCAGTTCAATTTTTAGTTGAGTACCGAAAGGTTTAAAAGATAATAAATTGTTGTCCTGACACTTCACTCAAAAAAATTCTAATGGAATTCCATCCTCAATAATCCGTTCATGATCGGATTTTGACATTTTCCATTTCTTAGTTTTTGATTTTTTCTTTGATTGAACTTCTATTAACTTTATGCGTGCTGCACACACCAAGTGACTATATTGACAACTTATGGAATCAGGTTCATAGTCTTCGAAGTAAACAAAGTCTCCACTTTGACGAGTTTGTTTGAAAAAATAACCTTTCAGTATAATAGACCCTTTGTCATACCGAAATCCGTGATCATTATAGTCTTGTAATAATTTCATTTTTTGTTCAGTGCAACGCATCAAATAATACTTCACATTTTCATCGTTGTCAATAGGTGCAATTACAGCAAAAACATCTCCTTCACAATAAAATAAATTTAACATTTAATTATGCATATTTAAATTTAAATTTGTAAATCTTTAAATCATTAAAAAGTAATTCAAATGTTACCTTCTCTAACAAGATCAGAAACTCGATCACCATTGGATGATATTGTAGTTTCATCTGATTCCATTTCTTCAATCATTGCAACAGACATTTTTCCCTTTGTATTTAGCTCTGTATGTTTCCAATCGTTCACATACATTTTGTTTTCACAGACGTCATTGGATTTTGTGTTGTCTATGCAAACATCACAAAACAAGAATATTTTCTTTTATCCAATGCAAACACATTTGTGGACAATTTTGTTTGAATTGAATGCAATTTTCGAGTCCCTTTTATTGTTCCAACTTCATTTCCAATTGATCTATTTACGTCTCCGATTCCAATATGCCAGAAAAACCTTTATATAGAAAATTAGAAAAAGAATTTGTAAATATGATATCAAAATACAATTAAAAATAATCATTGCATGATAAATGTACAATGTTTAAAATTAGATTACCAATATAAATTAAATTGAATGTACCTTTTCACTTCTCGTGATGGGTTAATCTCATGGCTTAGAGCATTTTTGCACCATTGAACAACTTCTTCAGCGTTTGCAAGTCGGCGTGCAAAGTGGTTCATTTGATATCTTCGAAGTGCTCATTTTATGCATGCTCCTGCATCGTCATGTTCTCCTTTTCCATGGCCAGTCTCAAAGAAATTCCAACAATGTTTAATGGAGGTTTTCTTATGAAGACGACACAACCAAAAAAATGATCGTGCAGATTTGAATTGACCTGCGCATCCGTCTGACCATATTCAATGTTCATTGAATGTTATTCCACGATTTTTCAATGAATCATAATTTTTTCCAAAACAATGTTGTACAAAACATGTATCATGCGTACGATCGTCACTGATATAAAAATGATATTCTTTAATGATATTTCGATTTTCACTCGTGCTTTCTATATGATCGACATTTTGTTCAGCATGTCTATATAGAATATGAACGAGCATGGAGACTTGGTCAGAGTGATAGTATTCACTCCGAATTTCTTTTTGTGGAGCAAATGTGTAGTTTTCTGCAAAATCAATCACTGACAAAATGGTTCCTGGTGGAAAAACTTCACGAGATTTTTTGAATTGCAAGTCTTTCCATCGAGCTCTATGGGAATGCATGGTGTATTTGTAAATTTCTGCTTCAAACTTTCTCAAAAAGTCTATTAGAAAAATTTCGTCTTCTCGTAATTCGATTCTTTTAACACTATCTGCACTTTGAATCGATGTACCGGTATATTCGTATCTCTTCCATTTCACTTTCATGTTGGACAATGATTGATCATTTATATCAATACGATATTTGTTTTGAAATTTAGTCAAATTTCCACAATCATCGTATTTTTTACCACCAACACATTTCTTTTTGTAAAATAGTTCATCGCTTTCTCTTTCACATAGAATTTGAGATATGAATTCACGGATAGTGGAAGGAGGAGGTGAATCCTTCCATAATGTTCTACCGAAATCAAGGAATGTGTCATAATATAACTCAAATTCCACATGATAACGGCAACAACAAGTGTCGCGTACGGTGATAGATTTTACATACCATTGTTTTTGTTGAACAAAAGCACTGAGTGAAACTTGAATTTGACGATTCTCTTCTTTGAACTTGTTGAATAACTCTATTTGAGTGGTTTCGAAGAGATGTTTTTCATGTTCTTCGTATTGATTTCGTGCTATTCTTCTTCGCATCACATGTCTTGCAGTGGGTGAAACACGCGAATTGTTCTTCCAATATTCATATATTATTTTTTTAACATCTTCTCCAATTCTATCTTTGTATGGTTGCCTACAAATAGCTCTCCAACAAGCGAGTTCATCATTTACGTCTATTTGCAGTCGAAATTTTCGATGTTTGTGCAGAGTTTTTCGCGAGGTTCCCAGTGCTCGTGCCATAGATGCTAGATTCAAACGATTCTCTTGAGTACCTGGTGAAACCATTGCCATTTGTATTCCTCTACGTATATTTGAAACATTTTTATCTCTAGATCTCCTAATTGACTCTATAGCACTACTCATATTTTTTATCACCTCTTCTTTCATTTTTTTTATCTTTGGTTGATTTTCGAATACCCAATAGTGTCGTCGCTTCTTTTAATTTCCTTGATGATAAGAGACCTTTCAACATTTGAGCTTGAACTGTCACCTCAGTTTTGAAAAAAATTTCCAAAATTTTCTCGACACGATATCGTATAAAATAGTCAGGTTTTTTATCTCCATATGTGCGAGTGTCGACATTTTCTAACATCTCATTATCGATAGTGATTTCATCTGTACATATTTGAAAAAATAGTACATATTCAATAAATAACTAAATTAATAAATATGTCAATAAATATTAGGAAAATTTTAAATATATCAATAGATCATAATATCTACATTTACATACCCGATTCAATTTCCGCTTGAGGTTGATTTTCTTCTTCAATATTTTGAGGAGTATCTCTGTCTGTTTACATTAAACAAAATATTTTTCAAACTAGTTCATCAAATAAAAATTAAGCTTCACATTCTACATTGGGAAAACTTTAAAAATATATCAATAGATCAGAATATTTACATTTACATACCTGCTTCAATTTCTGCTTGAGGTTGATTTTATTCTTCAATATTTTGAGGAATATCTCTGTCTGTTTACATCAAACAAAATATTTTTCAAACTAGTTTATCAAATAAAAATTAAGCGTTACATTTTACATTAGAAAAATTTTAAATATATATCAATAGAGCATGTAATATTTACATTTACATACCTGCTTCAATTTCTGCTTGAGGTTGATTTTCCTCTTCAATATTTGAGAGAGCTTCTAACTTTCTTTTGCGATATTGTCTCGTCTCTTCTCTACGTTCCTCGAGCTTTCTTTTTCAATCATATTTTCTCACACAAGTTCTTCGATTTCCCATGATAATAGGGTATGAGGTTCAAAAAATTTCCTTTAAAAAATTAGACAATAACTCAATTACAAACAATATCACAAAAGATTTAATTTAAAAAAATCTTTTCTAAAAAATACGTAATCCAATCCAAAACACGTACATATCTCTAAGAAAAATCACACCGCCTCCAAGAAATGTCTTCCAAAAAAATTCTTTAAATCTAAAATGTGAAGAAAAAATTTTGAACAAAAAAGCTCAAAAGATTTATTTCAACACAAAACACGTACATACCTCCAAGAAAAATCACGTCGCCTCCAAGAAAAATCACGTCGCCTCCAAAAATGTCTTCCAAAAAAGTTCTTTAAATTCAAACTTTGAACCTCCAAGGAAAATCACGCCGCTTCCAGAAAATGTCTTCCAAAAAATTTTTTTAAACCCAAACTTTGAAGAAAATTTTTTGAATTCAAACCAAGTTGTAAGATGAAATGAAGTGCGAAATGTGCGAAAATTGTGAATCATTTCGCGGAAATTTATATTGACCGCGAAATATGTGTTTTGTAGGGGGCTCCACAAAAATTTCCGGCCGACGGAAAATTACACAATAGTTCGGCCGAACTTTTGATAATAAGTTCGGTCGAACTATTGTGACGTTAGTTTTAACTGCTCGTAAGCGGAAAACATAGTTCGGCCGAACTATTACTAATAGTTCGGCCGAACTAACGCGTCACCAATTACGCAGACCCAGGCTCTAAAAACGGTTCTGCAACTTTGGACTGATTAAACTCCATGAAAACTTGTTAATTAACTGTCGGAACCAAGACACGCATTTTCAGAATTGAATCTACTTTCAAGAAATATAAATTTTATGGAATTTCGTAAACGTTTATTAATTTTAATTATTTTTCTAATAAAATGAGTGCAAACAATTTTTGAGGGTCATCGTGATTCAGTGAAATCAAAATTTTGTGTCTCCCAAAATACATTGTAAAAAAAATTGAAAAAATTATGGGGCATTACATTGGTCCGTTGAATCTAATGGGTAGCTTTTAGATTTTTAGATTATAACTTATATGTTAAGAAATTTGTTGCCACGCGAAACATATCAAAAATACGCAGTTTTTCGTATTGGACCAGTTCAAAAAATTCTAGTAATTATGATATGCATCCATTGGCTTTGTAAATATGATGAAACCAAAGTAGACTCTGTCTAGATTGTTGTAACACATTTTGTTTTTTCAAACACAAGAATTTTCAATGAATACAACGTTGCCACATAACATGACTACTTATGAATTCTTTGATTGTTAAGAAACACACACTCAAAGAAACGCTAAGTTGACATATCAAATCTGCATAAAAAAATTTCAAAAAATAAGTAATAGAAAGCTAACAAAATTTCTCAGAACTTTTATTTTTACCGCAAAATGAAATTCTACACGGAAAAATTGTTATAGTTTGCAGAAAGTTGAAGAACCCAAAAAAATGAAAATTTTTTCTCAAAAAAGGGCAAAAAGTGTAACCCAGCTTCACATTTTCACCCTATCTCAAAAAAGGGCAAAAAGTGTAACCCAGCTTCACATTTTCACCCTAGATGCTCCATCAAGTTGCCTCATAACCCTTGGAAAGGTGTAGTTGGCAAGTTGGATTCCCGAGTTCGCTTCCTCAACTCCCGAATCAAGGACCTCCCGAATTCAATTACTGGACAACATCTCAATCTATCGCATAACCTCATTAGGAAACCACTTCCATGTCTACCAGTAATGAGGGATCCTTCCCTAGATTTGCAACTGCCATAGTAACTAGACAACCATCCATATTGAGCCTTACTGCCACTTGATCTCTTTGAAAAAAATTGATTGCAATTACTGAACTCCGAGTCATTCTATGGGCGAGCTCCCATCCACCGAAATACATGGGTGCTAACCGTTGTACTCGCCAGTTATCTAGGAAAGCCGTCTAGATATAGAATGTATCTAGAATCAGTTTTGCAAAATAACCTTTTTATCTAGTTTGAAATTCATCACTTAATTTACAAATAATTTATAATACTAATAAATCACAAAGATTAACACATCAGATAACACAAAACAGAGAATGGTCTGAAGTTCTGAACACACAGATCCAAAAAAAATGTGCCATCATTTGGATCACAATGAATAGATGCAAAGCTTGCATCGAACTGAAGCTTAAATATTTCTATTTTCCTTGACCCACGAGGGGTCGATGACCTTGTTCCGTTGATCACTTCTCACATACTCTCTGCCACTACTGAATTCTGTAGAGAGCGAAACTTCGACCTCGCTTCTAGCATCCCCTGTAATGGTTCCCTTTTTTACTCCATATATATTATTCATCTTATGCTTGAAATTAGGTGTAGTACTTCTCATCTTAGGATGGAAATTAGTACTTCTCATGTATAGGTGCGAAAGATGTGAGAGGGTAGTGGATTTGATCCCATGAAATTTGTTACCATCAGTACTCAGTTTCCAGTGAAAATAAAAATTTTCGAACAGTTCGTTTCTCTTAGAATCCACTGCAGAGAAGGTGCAACTAGAATTCTGCCACTTCATTTTGTGGTCTGATATCTTTTAGATGACGTCTTCCAATAAGGTTTTATGAAACCTTTGGCCCATTTCAGTCAGCTCCCATTAGAAGCGCCATCTACCTTCCAGCGTTGATTTCCTTTTATTTAAAACTTTCTTCGAATATCGACCCATTCCCTGTCACGTGGATGGAAATTCTCTGCCGCTATTGCTAACATGCAAATACTCTTTCCATTTTGTATTAACACAGTAACATTATTCCTTGTTAATATGTTTCGGTTGCAACAACAACTGCCTTTTATTTTTTACTGTACTCGATCGATTTTAGAGCAAGTGCTATGAAAACCCGCGTGTCATTATGATCTAACAGTTTCACCGATACGACAACTAGCAATTCCAGTGTTCCAGTAGTGCCCTTGATAGATGTTAAACCCTCATGCAATCCACACACTTGGTAATCCATGATCGATCACCTAAAGCACAATACACAGGCCTTTGATTCTGTGCTCTGATACCATGATGTAAATAGCTAAAAATCACACAATTACTATAGAATACTCATAAATTATTCACAAATGCTGTATCCGTAAAGACACTCACACACCCAGATTACATTAAGATTACTCTATTAAATAGAGTTTCTGAGATCCAACTTATTCCTAATTTAGAGAGAGAGGTTGAGAGAATTTCTCAACCATCACAAACCAACTTCTCAAATATGGAATGTGAGCATTAACTCCAACAATTTTATTACTTTATATGTAAATATGTAATTGATTATCAATTAGGTTTAGTTAACTTTAATCAACATGTTAAAGAGAAATAATTGTAATTCTTCCCATCCAAATTAAATTTTAACAAATAATATATTATCTTATTTAAAGTAATATAAATGTAATGATATTATTTTATATGAAAATATGTTCTTGATTATTAAATATATATAATAACAATATTTGAGAGTAATGATAATTATATTTCTTATTCAAATTATATATATATGTGTGTGTGTGGGTGGAACACATTCTTATTAGCTTTACATTCTAACAAATTCACATATTATTATATAGCTTAAACTAATGCATAATATAAATTATAAATATTTTGATAAAATCCTAATAATATTTAAAACATGTGGTATAATAAATCTACTTGGAAATGGACCTCAAACTAATATTCAATTATTAATAAATAATATTAATAATTAATTATTTAATTATTTAATATTTTATTAATAGTATATATAAATGTAGCCTTTGACTATATCAACCAGGTTAATATTTTTAATGCTGTTGTGTTAATCTATAGGTACATGTAGATATACACAAAATACACTCTATGCTAAACAAGAAAAGAATTATATATTTCCTTTATTTTGAAAAAAGTTTGAATACAATATTTTAATTATAAAAAAAAAATAATGGTATATATAGTGACATTAAAATATTAATATTTTGCTAGATTTTAGACTTTTGTGATCCATAATGATAAAGATATTTCTTTTTAGATTAATCACATTACTATGATTTTGTCAGTGTTTGAACCATCTAAAATGGGTAATCTTTTGTCCCTAGGATGTACTAAAACTGGGTCATCTTTTGTCCCTAGAGTGAACTATATTAGATGGTTCGACGATGAACCACATTAGATGGTTAGAAACGTAGACCACATATTAAAAATGTGATTAATCCAAAATACAATCTCATTATCATTAAAATGTTTTATTTTTAGTCCCCATTATCAACATTTAAATATTCATTTGTTATTAATTACACATGTGTATTTAATTATCAATAATTATTAATTGTATCATAAGAATTTAACTTCCACACAATATTTTAGAGTATTCTTAGTAGTATACACAATCAAAAGCTAAGATTTATTTTCATAGCTATGTTTTTTTTTTCCTTTTAATTAAATTGATTAATTACTCCGTAAGGTGTTACTATTTGAAAACAACTAATCCGAAATACAATCTCATTATCATTAAAAAAATTTATTTAACATTGATATTGGAATGTTTTATTTTTAGTTCCCATTATCAACATTTAAATATTCTTTTGTTCTTAATTACACATGTGTATTTAATTATCAATAGTTATTAATTGTATCATAAGAATTTAACTTCCACACAATATTTTAGAGTATTCTTAGTAGTATACACAATCAAAAGCTAAGATTTATTTTCATAGCTATGTTTTTTTTTTTCCTTTTAAATAAATTGATTAATTACTCTGTAAGGTGTCACTATTTGAAAACAACTCCCTTAGCTACCACTGGGTCCATGTTTGAGCCATTGGATTAAATGTTAGATGATTGAAATGTTTTAGGTCATTATATCAAGTAAATATTTTTATATATGTTTTTTATAATGTTAGTTTTTTTTTTTAATAAATTAGATTGAATTTAGGTTTTGGTGACTTTTAGGTTGAAATGTTGTTATTAAAAATTTGTTAGATTTTAACCTCAATTTTTTTAATAAAATTTAAATTAATAACTTAATAAAACTAGTTTTAACATAAATTTGTTTCATGAATAATTTTTTTTGTAAAATACATAAAATGATAAACTATAAATACAACCCATGGTATTGACCCATGGTATTCATGTGGAATGTAGTTTCTTTATAGGGGGGAACTAAGATGGCCTAAATGAATCTTAACTCTGGATCTAAACTATACATGGTTTTTTTTGTTATATATTATTTATGTTACAACTCTTTTATAGTTCATGAGTATTATTTGTTAATATATATATATATATATATATATATATATATATATATATATATATATATATATATATATATATATAAATTAATAATGATTTTTTTTAAAATATGTGATGTTTCTTAAATTTCCAAATTATTTCAGAGGACATGATTTATCTTTAGTAATAATGATGAATGTTCATAATTCTCACTAAATATACCTTTAAAGGGTCTCAATCTTTTTGATAAAATTTAAATTAATAACTTAATAAAACTAGATTTTACATAAATTAGTTTAATGAACAATTTTTTTGGTAAAATACATAAAATGATAAACTATGTTATTGACCCATGGTATTCATGTGGAATGTAGTTTCTTTATAGGGGGAAATAAGATGGCCTAAATCAATCTTAACTATGGATCTAAACTAATTATTTAATAAAATTATTTTTAAAAGTTTATAACCATTATTCTTTTAAAATTTTACTTAATAAAATGTATCTAAATTTTCATACATCCAAATATACATTGTTTTTCTTGTTCAGTATTATTTTTGTTAAAACTATTTTATTATTCCAAAAGTACATGGTTTTTCTTTTATGTTACAACTGTTTTATAATTCATGAGTATTATTTCTTAATAAATAAAAAATTAAATTAATAATGAAATTTTTTAAAATATGTGATCATTTTTAAATTTCCGAATTATTTTAGAGGACATGATTTATCTTGAGCAATAATGATGAATGTTCATAATTATGATTTCTTAAATAACACTAAATTGACCTTTAAAGAGGTCGTGAAGAGAAGTTTCCAACCTTACAACAAGCCCTAAAAAGGCATAATGTTGAAAGTATGGAATCCATTTTCCCTTATACACATAAGAAGTGCAATGAAAAATCTTGGAATTTTGAAAATGTCACGAAGCTTATCTTATGTTCCATTCATTTAGATATGAAGTATATGGAAGAAGAAAAGCAGGACAATGGATACTTATCAAGAATGTATTATTCTTTAGAAGGAAACGACATTGACAAGGCTATGGAGGACCAAATAGAAAAATTAAAAACAAAAGGGGAATCTTTAGAAAATGGGTTAGTCAAGGATTTTGGAATCTAGATGAGCTACATTATCTCACTGATTCAAGCAAGCACTCAAAAAGAGATAGATAATAGTGATATAGAGACAATTTATTCATAAAAAAGACAAATCTAGAATTATAACCCGAGATAGAGTTATGGGAAGAGAAACATTCCAATTGTAAGGAGGAGTCAAAGTTACAAGAGTAGTAGTTCACTCAACATAATTCTCCACTGCTTATTCTGGAGGAGAAAGTTCCTACTACCTCATCAATTGAAAAGGCTCACGTGAGAAAATAAGAAGAGATTGTCACTGTGCTCTTTTTGTCTAGTTGTCTCTTTACCTCTGCCCTTAAATTCAATGACTCATAAATTACTAGACAAAGGACACTTACCTATTGAAATCAGTTGAAAAAACACATCTTACATGCAATTAATAGAATTATAACCCAAGATAGAGTTATGGGAAGACAAACATTCCAATAGTAAGGAGGAGTCAAAGTTACATGAGTAGTATTTCACTCAACATAATTCTCCACTGCTTATTCTGGAGGAGAAAGTTCCTACTACCTCATCAATTGAAGAAGGCCCACATGAGAAAATCAGAAGAGATTGTCACTTTGCTCTTTTTTGTCTAGTAGTCTCTTTACCTCTGCCATTAAATTCAATGACTCAGAAAATACTAGACAAAAGACACTTACCTATTGCAATCAGTTGAAAAAAAAGGTATCTCTAAAGGGTCACTTGGGGAGTAATCTATTGTTTAAAAGATCGGGAAAATAATTTCATTTAAAAAAAAATGTATTATCACTAGGGAAGGGAGTTATTACATTTAAAATTTGTTCCGATTCTTGTCACTAAAAAATTTGATTGTTGCTTTTTATTTGACGAGAAAATAAATGATCTTTAAAAGGCACTAAAGTCTTGAATTATGATCCTTAAAGAAGTCACTAGATTCCCTGATTATCAGCTGTTTTTTTCTTCTTACTTTTGGGTCTTCATGATGTTTGCTATTCTGAATGAGGTGAAAAGTTCCAAAGAAGTGGAATATTGGTCGTTCAAAGAGGAATTATGGAAATATGATTATAGATAATTTATTAATATAAATTATGTGAACTGAGATTAATTAATCATCCCCAGGGGTTAAAAAGTTCCCAAATATCTCTTATTTATAAAATTGACGATTAAGATAATTCTATGCTCTATGTTCAAATGACAGGTGAAGGTGGATTTACCATACTTAAGCTTCTAAGTAGTCTCTTATGAAGTACAACATGTCATAGAGATCAGTTTTTATTCCATTAAATAATTCTAGTTGTAGAACAGAGTCAGAGTTCTAGGAGTAGTATCAGAGAAATTCAACATTGCAAATGTGATAGAAGCAAATAATTTCCTGGAAGGGTGAAGTCTACTCAAGTTGTTCATAAAAAACAAGTGCATCCTTCATGCAGAAAAAATAAATAAACATGGAGATTTCGTCATATAGAGGTTTTCAGTACTTTGGCCAAAATGTCTCATCCATTATGAAAAAAACCATCTTACATGCAATTAATAGAAAATAATTTGTTCCACATCAATTACCCAATATGGATATTTTTATTTGAGGTCTAGTAAACATAATTCTACACCGCTTATTTTGAGGATCAGTTGGAGCTAAGAAAGTTCCTACTACCTCTTCTTTCTTATATGATATTCTTTCCTATACCACAATCTTACGGTGTTTCCTTTGCAACATGTGGTGCAATTGCTAGTTGCAGGAAATTTTATATGAACAAGTTAGATATGAAGTAAGTTATAGAACAAGTGTGATATGAAGTAAGTTATAGCTTCTTGGGTATGTGATATTGATAAGTCATAGTATTAGCCCATAGTATTGAAACACTGTTTATTTACAAATTATGAATCTCCATAATAAAATAAATTTCTATGGATAAGAATAGTGGGAATGATACTTTTTGGAATGTCTATATGTTTAACATTTATATTAATTTTTACTAACCATTTAATTTATATAGCTTAAATACATATCTATGTTATTGGCATAACTATTTTTATATATTTTTTATATTGCTCTATCTATGATTCATTGATATTGAAGTATTTTACCTAGTGTATATATTATAATATTTCATTTTTTATCATATTGAAATATTTTTTAAATTTTATTCATTAATTACATTGTTCTCACAACCATTAGAGTTATTAACCCAAAAGTGTACAATTAATTTATTATTATTAGTGTATACTCTTTATCATGGTAAACTAATAACTATCTAGAGTAATATGGGTTAGGAACAAGATCAAGCCTAGTTGCTCCCATATAACACCAAGAGTATATTCAAGGATAGGAGAGTGTACTCCTTGAACCTAAATTTTTTTTACAATTAAGTTATAAAACATATTTATAAGTGATAAGGGAGAGTATTCCTACATGATATGGGTGCAAGGTAGACTCCCAAATACCTCGATTATAAACTTTGAAAGAGATATGATCTAGATAATTTTCCCAAGTAATGGGGAATGCATGGTAATACTGACTTTGTAAATGAGTCATTGTTTTGACCAACGGAGGTTTTCAAGCCATGGCTTTAGTAACTTGTGTTTTTTTCCATAGATTTTTGATGTAATGAAGCCTTTAAAAAAAGTTGAGATATTCCTTTGTAATAAACAGCAAAGTGAATAGTAAAATTTCATTTCACCCCTTAACCAAATTTAGAGAATGGAATATATATATATAGGAACATATATATCTTTAACTAAGAATATTTAACTAATTCTTTGTAAATTAAGCTTTAGAATACAAATGCTAAGTCTATGATTTATATTGATTCTTGGTTAATTATTTTAATTAAATTTATATTCCTAACCACCAACCACCCTCGTGTGTTTAGGTGTCTCTCTACATGTCAGATATCCACACATATCCACATTTTGCGGTGAGTCTCCATTATATGCTTTCGTTTTGAATGTTCGTTAATTATTTTTATTACATTTTCTATTCCTAACAACCATTTTGTGTTTAGGCGTCTCTTAAAAATCAAATATACACATTGTAGCTTGTGTCAGCATATATGTTAAATATATTACTGTTATTTTCACTAGTTTTTCAATTATTTGGTGTGTAGTTGACTTTGATGATGATAATGCTTAGGTAGCCCACTAGTTTGGTAACCATATTTTGTCATGTCTTATAGGTGACTAATTCTACCTCTTGAATATTAAATTACTACCACTATTAATATTATTGTTTAAACAATTTGCGTTTACTTAGTCTTCGCTACATCTATAGTTAGATGTTTAAACTATTTCAACAAACCAAATATAAAGATGAAATAAACTAAACCAAATTTCAATAGCCTTGGGAATTTTAACAAAGTTTAAATTTCTCTTTAAATATGGATTCCCATTATTTCTTCATGATTCAAGAGTTGACAGAAGTAAATAAACGTTGTGATGGCTGCAGTAGTAGCCTCGAGAAGAAAAACAATTATATTATAATTCTATTATTTATATATTAGTTAAGAATCATAAATACATATTAACACTTTCTCTTAAAAAAAATAATAATAATTACTTGTGTTTATTCTAATGTATATATGTGTGATAGAATCGAGTGACTGTATATTTTGTGATTAACACGACTTAGTCTGCAGGAAAAGATTCTTCCCCTATGTTTGTTCTATCACCAATGCTAATGCCATTTCCGTTTAAATAGCTAAGTATTGATTTCAACTGAATTGGAACAATTCCTCCTCTTATAATAGAGATGAATCCTTCGAAAAGACAATGGGAGTTTCAATTCGTTGCCAAATTGAATTGGATAACTCTTAATATTGAACTCCGAACTCCGTCTCTTATATTGATTTTTCGAGAATTATGGTTGATTGAACCAACTGATTTTAGATGATTTATATAAGACACATAATTGTAGTACAATAACCTAGTATTCCTCAATTATGCAAATAGAATTGTATATCAGAAATTTCTTATCCTCTTTAGGCCGTCAATTCTGTAGGTTGACAAGTGACTATTACATAATAAAATTGTTTCTTTTGTTTTTTTAAGTAACTAGGTATATGTTATGGAAAAATATATAGCATGGTATTCCCTATAAAGTTGCATGTTCTAACCAATAACGATTTGACATTATTCTAAGAACTTTTAAAAACCCTCCAAAGTAGCACATAATTGAGCATTGGAAAAATGCATACAGACCAGGTGGAATAGTTGTTGATCCAATTGCAAATGAAACATCTGTAAGACACGTGCTTGGATTCTACCCGCTTTTTCCATTTCCGTGAGTGGTAATGTGACGTATTCCCATGCAAGATAAACTACCCGAAGTTCGGTTCTCCCTAAACTTTACGCTTATCACTCTGTGCCTCACTATGAATACATGCATTTATGTCAACTCTAAGACTCCATTGTAGCCTTCACCTTCGTAGCATTATGCAACTTTTGTGAAATGTGTTTATGTGTGTCATATACAGAAGTATATTTTTCTTCGCTCTTTTTCAATAAAGACGAGCCAAACCACATTAATCAAATTCATATTGATAATATCAAATTGTCTGCATACCCATTGCCATTGTTTTTTTCATGGGATTCTCATGATAGTGAAATGTGTTTATGTATGAAATCTATAGAAGTATATTTTTCTTCATCATTTTCTATAAAGATGAGCCCAGCCACATTCATCCAGTTAATATTTAGTTATCTCCATACAAAATGTATGGAAATATACTTTTATAATTATATTTAGTTTAAATAATTTATAATAGAGTTTCTAAGTATTAATTTTGATATTTTAATATTATAAAAATATAATCTGAAATGATTTAGGTGACTAAAGGAATATAATGATTTTTACCACCAACTATATGCATGGTCTTACAAGATCGTATTGCGTTTAATAATTTTTTTTAGGAAGCATTTAATTGAAACTTTTGAGATTCAAGTTACTTCTTGACCTTATTGTTGTTTTCGTTAAATTAAATTGATAAAAGAAAATTCAATCTTTCTAAATAGGTTCAAACATCAAAGATTTCCTGATAAACTTTTAACATAATTTGTATATATTTTGAAAAAAATTAAATTAAATACAATAACACTTTCAAATTATATATATATATATATATATATATATATATATATATATATATATATATATAACTCTTTTTTTGCGTGCCTATTGTTTTATATGCAAATGTATTATTTTTTAATACAATCCTTTTGATTCATAATGAGATATTTCATTTCAGTTTCAACCTCTTCAATCTATATATTAATATTTTGTGGTCTTTTAAACCAGCATCATTATGTCATTGCAAATTACCAAATATTTCAAAAAAAATATCAATTATTTGACTTTATTCATCTCTATCATATTTCTAAAATATTTTAAAATAAAATAATTGCACTCTAATAATTTAAACTTACATATTTCAATTATACTTTTTGAATTATGTACACATTGTAACACTTAACAATTGTACTATACCACATAAATAAGTAAAAATTACTTCTTACCATAAGGTTGCAATATATATATATATATATATATATATATATATTACCTGTTAATAGCAGAATATACTTCAACACATAGGTTTTGGGTTCATATTTAATGAATACACTTTAGTGTACATGATTTTAATAATGGAGAGATCTCGACAATTAACTTAGTCTTTTCCGCATGTAACCAAAGGTTTATTTGAACTATGGTTTTAAACCTCCACTGCCCATCGCATATATTATCATATATTATGATCACTTTTCAATCAAATTCTTTGTATCACTTTAAATCTTGTCATGTCTTGGAAATTTCATTACTCGTGGAAAAATTTAGATCCCGGGATATTTGTGGTTACATTACCAATGGGCAACCTACCCTCCTGCGCTTCGTCCGATCCTTTGTGCGATCTATGGTGAGAATTCAATGGCAGGAAAATGCAAGGTAATATCTCGTAACCCTAACTGTTTCTCCATACTTCTCTTCTGCCTCCGCGATGAAACGGTCTACAACCCAATAAGGGTTTGACATCGTGGTTTCGACTCTTCTTCCTGCAAGTAGTGCAATCCATTAATGGGTATACTTTGCAGGGTGTATTCCGCTCCCATTATGGCCTATGAATGAGTATATTCTCTATACTATTTTGTGAGTTGAGATGGGTTTTACATTGTTTGCACCAATTCAGAATTTCGGGAGAACTTCTCCAGTGACTATGTTAAGGCAAAAGAATTGGTTCGAACGAGTCCCAAAGCACAGGTATGGTTTATGTTCTGGTTACATTTTAATTTTCTTTCCGATTACTATTTTTGACTCTCAGTTCACAATTAAAATTTATGAAGTTTTAATCCCTGCTCCTCTTATGGCCTTTTGCTCTTCAACTCGGCGTTCGACGTATCAGTTGGAGGAAATTTTTAATACAGGTAATTTACTTTACAATGTCTCTTTTCTGGGTTTTTATCGATTTTGAACCCCGGTTTATTTTCGTTGCGCTCTTACTTACTTATCTGTCTGCTTTTTTTTGCTGGTACCACCTTAATCGAGGACCATGACCTATACTTTTTCTCAGGGTCGCATGCTAAAGATTTATCTCTGCTAATAGCACCACTTCTCCTTTAAGGTACTTCTATAACGAATCACCAAGGTCCACCAGAGTACTCTCTCTCCTCTCTAGAGGCCTTTGTTTAATATTACTTGGCTTAAGTTCTTCAAGTTTACCGAGCCAGTCGATATTCTTGGTGGTTTCCTTCTAGATTATGGAAGCTAAAGTTATTTCCTCTTATATGAATTTCAGTATTGTAAAATGATTATACTTCTCATGTAATTGTAATGTTCATTTTTTTTGGAAGGGTTTTCCTCCAAACCAGTCCTTTCGGTTTTGGTGAACCGAATCATAGTTTATGTAATTCCTAATTTTTGGACAAAACAGTCGATGTATAATAATATATGGTATTTCTTCCTTTTGGATGTTTCTTCTATGTATTCTAGTGAAACTCTTTATTGGAATTTTCCAAATAACTCTTTTTTTTTTAGTGATCATGTTGTCGTTTATAGTTTATATGTGTTGCTATCATTTTTAGTTAAAGAATACCATTTAACTATTTATTTTGGGAGTTCCAAGCCTCTGGCTAGTCCTTGTCATCTTACACTATTTTGCATCTTTTCAATGTAATTTGGTTTTGTTTTCTATATACTCTAGATGGTTCCTGTGTACCAGTTAGTTTTGATAACAAAATATCTTTATCCTTGTGCACTTGTTTTCTTTCCAAATTACCAACACAGGAATTTTGTCTTTGTTCTTCTTAGGTGACCTAACCACCTAAATTTATTTTCCGTGTATATTTAGCTTTGAGTAACGATGTGTTTTGGGTTGGTTCACCTCATACCCAGAACCGACAGTTAGCTCTTCAAAATTTTAGGAAATAATGAGAGGGTTTTATATTTCGATTATTTACTTCGGGTTTTACCATTTATTTCAATAGTTCAAAATTCTTGTCTACCTTTTACTTTCTAATTCCTATTTTACATAGCTTTCACAAATTTCCGTCTATGCAATAGAAAATTATTGTTTATAAAACAAGATTACATAGTTACTACTATATTTACTTAAGGTGACCGTATACAATTTTCATATTGTAACATTTTCCTCACAAAATCATCTTTTCAGAACCAGAAATAATTTTCATGGTTCACAAATAATTCACAGAACTCTTAAATAATTACTAATTCATAAATACTTCAAAAATCACTCTTTCCATACATTTTTCATAGACACAATTTTTTTTCCTACAACTAGTTAACACATATTTGTGTACAGGTTCCTTAACATATTTCCTATTTTAAAGCTACTGAAATGCACATTTACTTATATGAATATGAAATTCATTTATGATGTCCACCCAAACTTCAAGAGAGAGGCGATTAAATCCTTCTCTTTGCCCTGTGCTCCAACCTGATAGGTACAAGTTGACAATGTTTTTTGCTGTGACCTCAAGACTAGAAGTCTAGTCAGTACCACAAATTTTCAGGAACTCTCAGTGGTTTCCACTGGTCTTAGGAAATTTCTCACTCTCTTCCTTCGTTTGTGAACATAACCCCTATTCCTCACTAGGATATGTCTTTTATCCTTAGAGGAGCAGGTAACTATGCAAATTGTCCAACCACCTCTCAGTTCTTGGAATACTTTTACCATCAACCTTTTTAATTTTTATGGAACTAATTTTCCATAAAAAAAAATATTTTTCATAATAACAACAAAAAAATAAAATTTTCCTAAAAACAATAAATTTTTCAGTCTTTTCTTTAAAATAATAACTAAAATGTCATTTTACTAGTTAAAAACTAGTTAATACCAAATTCAACTGTCAGAACTTGCCCCCCTGGAAGTAACATTGTCCTTGGTGTTTCATTACAGCTCAAGAAAATAGATATGGGTAAGCCTCATGTACAAATCCCTCATCTTCCCAAGTAGCCTCCTCTAGGCTAAAGTTCTTCCACTGCAATTTAACCTGGGTGATGAATCATTTCTGGAGCATGATTTCTCTCAAGTTGAGTATACGTTGAGGTTCGATCATAAACTCATCGTCTAGTTCTACCTGCAAAAAACAAAGTTTTCTGTCAATTTCACATAAAAATTTATACTTCAAGTAAGGACTTTTCTAAATATATGCTACCTAAAATTTTTTCCAGTGGATTACATGTTTCAGATCATGTACATATTGATTTAGCAGGGATAGATGACACACATTGTGCACTCGAATGTCACTAGGTAAGGCCAACCGATATGCCACAGGCTCCACCCTTTCCAATATCTAGAAAGGTCCACAGAACCTGGGAGCCAACTTGGCACAAGAGGCCCATCTCAAAGTACTCTTATTTGGTTTGATCCACAAATACATATGATCACCCACCTCGAACTCTTGGTAAGTCATTTTCTAATCTGCATATATCTTTTGTGGATCTTGATCAGCTCTCAGGTTTTTCCTGATCTTCCTTACCTCTGATTCCATCTCAACCAAAATTTCTTGTCTAAGCATTAACTTAGTTTCGAGGCTGCTCCAATTAATCGTAGTGCGACATTGCCACCCATATAGAGCTTCGAAAGGACTCATCTTAAGAGATTTCCGATAACCATTATAGTAAGAAAATTCAACTAGGTGTAAATATTCTTCCCATTTTTTTGGTTGCTGCATCACGTACATGTGCAGCATGTCTTCCAAAACTTGATTTACCCACTCTGTTTGACTATCTTCCTAGGGATGATAAGCAGTGCTAAAATTTATTTGGGTCCCCAGACCTGTAAACAAAGTTTTCCATAATGTTGAAGTAAACCTAACATCTCTGTCTGAAATAACAGTCTTTCGAATGTCGTGCAATCTAAAAATTTCTCTCATAAAAATTCTACTATCTGTACAATTTTGTAAGTAGAATGCGCAGGTATAAAATGTGCAGACTTACTCAACTTATCGATCACCACCATAATAGAGTCATTGTGTCTCTTTGATCATGGCAAACCCGTAATGAAGTCTAGGGATATGACCTCCCATTTCCATTCAGGTACTGGTATGGGCTGCAACAACCCAGCTGGATGTCAATGCTCCACCTTGACCTATTAACAATCGAGACATTTTTTTAAGTATTCTTAACACTCGAGACATTGCAGTTATCATTTTCTGTTACCTTGGATGTCTTTCATAATTACTTTGATAATATTCATTCATGATTAGATCATTTAGATCCACACAGTTTGGTATATATATCCTTCCTCTAAAGGTTAGCATTTGTTCTTTGCTAACTCCATGTTCAGAAGTGTTTACTTCCTTTCTGGCCTCTTCCATTTTCTGACATAGGAATCGGTATTCAGGATCCTTCTGTGCTTCCTCTTTCACTTGATCTAAAAATTTGCATTCAAGCTGGTTATAGAAAATCTCATAAACACAATGTAGTTTTCTACTTAAGGCTTCCGCCACAAGATTTTCCTTACCCTTCACAAGATGAATAGCCATATCAAACTCACTTAGGAAGGCATTCCATCTTGCGTGTTAGGAGTTTAAATCCGCTTGCTTGAAGTAACTGGTCAAGATACTATGATCAGTCTTTAATACAAACTTCTTTCCCAGTAGGTAGTGTCTCCATACCCGGAGTGCATGTACCACCGTTGTTAACTCCATATCATAGGTTGAATATCTTTTCTCATGCTCTTTTAACTTTCTTGACTCATAGGCCACTACCTTTCCTTCCTGAGATAAAACTACCCCAACTCCCTCCTTACAAGCATTTGTACAAACCTCAAATTCTTTGTAGGGGTCAGCTACCCTCAACACTGGTGCAATGGTCAACATATGCTTTAACTTTTCGAAGTTGTTCTGGGACTTATTAGTCCACTTAAAGCCTTTTCCTTTTCTTTACAAAGATGTGATTGGAAACGAAATTCTGGAGAACCCTTCAATGAATCTTTGGTAGTACCCAACCAATCGCATAAAGGATCGGATATCTGCCACATTTTGGGGAACTCGCCATTCCATAATTGTCTTAATTTTCTCTGGATCAACAGTAATCCCTTCTGCTGAAATAACATGGCCTAAGTACTAGATTTCTGTTCTGAAGAAATCACATTTGCTGAACTTAGCATATATTTGGTGTTTTCTTAACATTTCCAACACTATTCTTAGGTGCTCCGTATGTTATTCCTGATTCTTAGAATAGATAAAAATATCATCAATAAATATTAGCACAAAGTTATCCAAGAAGGGGTGAAATATACCATGCATTAACCTCATAAATGTCACTCGTGCATTTGTTAACCTGAAGGGTAATACCACAAACTCATAATGCCCGTACTTGGTACGGAAAGCAGTCTTATAAATATCTTCATCCTTAATTCGAATCCAGTGGTATCTAGACTTTAAGTCTATTTTTGAGAATACTATGGCCCCCTTCTCCTGGTCAAATAGGTCATCAATACCAGGTAAAGGATATTTATTTTTTACTGTTAATTTATTGAGCTGTCTATAATCCATGCACATCCACATCGTTCCGTCTTTCTTCTTTACAAAAAACACTAGTGCTACCCAAGGGGACACACTAAGATGAATGTATCCTTTGTCCAGCAGCTCTTGCAACTGCATTTTTAATTCAATTAGCTCTAGAACACTCATTCTGTAGGGAACCCTTGAAACTGGTGATGCTCCTAGCATTAACTGAATGGTGAAATCAATATCTCTTATTGGGGGTAATCCGGGTACATCATCTGGAAATACATCCATGAATTCTTATACTAATGGTATGTTTTCCACCATAGGGTACTTATATTTGGAATTGGCATATCCTACCTCTATAGCATAAATCTGACATCCATTCCTCATACACTTATTCATTTGGGATGCTATAATAGGACGTAGCTGTAGTGGTTTCTTAATTCCCTAAATATATTTGCGTGTTCCATCTTGCATTCTGTAGTAAATAATCTTTTCTTTACAATCCACCAAATTCCAATGTTTTTCTAACCAATCCATACCTAGCAAGACATCATAGGATCCTAATGGTAGTATATTCAAGTCCACGTTTAACTGCTGGTCTGCAATTTCCAATGTGGAGTTTGGAATCTTGGCACTTACCTTTATTTTAGCTCCTGTGGCTAGCTATACCAGTCAAGGATTTTTGAATTTATGACCTTTTAATTTACACACTTCTACTATATTGGGGTTTACATAAGTTAAACTTGCACATGGGTCAACCAAAATACAAATAGACTGAGACAGTAACTTACCTTCCAATGCTATCATCATTGGTTGATAATCTGTCTTACGATCTTCCAACGCTGCATTGATTCGAGGTATGTTTCGAGCCATATTTCTTACTATAGAAGATTCCTGCAAATTAGCAATTATTTCACTTATCCCTCGATGTGGGAAATTTTTATAATAATGTGCCTCACCACACCTCCAACACTACAGAGGTGGTTTGGTTACTTTTCCTTTCTCTGGTTTGCTAGAATCCTTTGTAGGCCTCTCTTGAGTAGGCCATTAGGTTCTTTGATGATTTCTACCAGAGTAATTGCTTACTGAACTTTGTGCATAATTCCTAAAATTATTACTTGTGGCACCCTTGAGTTTGAACTATTTTTCTGTCCTTTTCTTGGCTGCGAGCTTTAACCCACTTCCCCTTTTTCCTTGGACTAATGGTAGCACATTCTTTCTTTCCGAATTGCTTCATCCATGGTCCTAGGATTTATGAATTCAATTCTTTCCTTCATGTGGGTTGGCAGACTACTCAGGAACCTTTGAACCTTAGCCTTTTCGTCTCTGATATAAGGAATGTATCTTAATAGGGAGGTGAAATTAGTAGTACACTCGTCCATAGTCATCTCCCATCTTCAGGTCATGGAACTCTCTAGATTTTTCATCATATAAACGTTCTGTCAAATATTTGTCTTTAAAATATTGCTCGAATGAATCCAATGTAACATCTCAATCTTCAATGTTGCGAACATTCTTTACCTCCTCCCAGCATAGGGTGGCTTTTTCTCTCGACTGTTAAATGACCAATCTAGCTTTAAGATTGTTTTTGTACTCATACACTTCAACGTACTTTTTCATATTTATCAACCAAGCCTCTGCCACTTCTTTAGCTTCTCCATCGAATGTAGGTGGTTTTATCTTCTGAAACTCACCTTATAGCTCCACTTTTTGTTTCTTAATTTCCTATTGATCAGACACATTAACAGTCTCTACTTCATTACATTTTATGTTCTTATTGCTTCACTGTGAAGGGCTCTTTCCCATTCTTTCTATGGTTTGTCGTTCGTTCCCTTCTTGCATATCCCTATCAGGGCTAGGTTGTAACACCCCTTGATTCTGCTTATCGGAAAGGCTCATAAGTATCCTGTCCTACTCCTACATCAAACATTCATTATCACCTCTTACAGTGACCATTTCCTCGTGCAAATTTTGCACAATACTTAATAATATGTTGGTCTGGTGTTGTTGTTCCTCCATCAGTCGACTAGTCTGCTGGTGTTGATCGACGCTCAACTGAATCCACATTTCAAGATTCATTTCTGGTTGTGTTTGAGGTGTATGTTCCCTGGTATTCTGAGGTGTTTTTTGTGTTGATCCTCTTCTCATATCGTCCTTTGCAGTACTACTTTTTTGTGCATTAGTATACACACATTTTAAACTGTTAGGTGACCCTTAGGGTCCCAATGTGAAAACTTGGCTCTGACACCACTTATAAAACTTAACAATTGCACTATACCACATAAACAAATAAAAATTACTTCCTACCATAAGGTTGTATTATGTGTGTGTGTGTGTATATATATATATACACACATTTTTTTTAAACAATACAAAATGCCTGTCAACAACCGAATATACTACAACACATAAGTTTTGGGTTCATATTTAATGAATACACTTTAGAGTACATGATTTTAATAATGGAGAGATCTCGGCAATTAACTTAGTCTTTTCAGCATGTAACAAAAGGTTTATTTGAACTATGGTTTTAAACCTTTGTTTCCCATCACATATATTATCCGTACTTTTCAATTAAATTCTTTGTATCACTTTAGATCTTGTCATGTCCTAGAAATTTCATTACTCGTGCCAGAATTTAGATCTCAGGATATCCATGGCTACATTACCAATGGGCCACCTTCCCTCTTACACTCTATTTGATCCTTTGTGCGATCTACGGTGAGAATTTAACGGCAGGAAAACACAAGGTAATACCCCGCAACCCTAACCATTTCTCCATACTTCTCTTCTGTCTGTGCGATGAACCAGTTTGCAACCCAATAAGGGTTTGATGTCGTGGTTTCAATTCTTCTTTCTGCAAGCACTGCAATCCATTAATGGGTATACTTTGCAGGGTTTATTCTGCTCCTGTTATGACCCATGAATTATTATAATCTTTGTGCTCTTCTATGAGCTGGGATGGGTTTTTCTTTGTTTGAACCACTTTAGAATTTCGGGATAACTTCTTCGACGGCTATGCTAACGCGGAAGAAATGGTTTGAACCAGTCCCAAAGCATAGGTATGGTTTCTTTTTTGGTTACATTTTAATTTTCATTCTAGTTACTGTTTTTCAAATCCTAGTTCACAATTAAAATTTATGAATTTTTAATCCTCACTCCTCTTCTGGTCTTTCGCTCTTCAGCTTGGCGTTCGGCGTATCGGTTGGAGGAAATTTTCAATACAGGTAACTCAGTTTACAATGTCTCTTTTCTGGGTTTTTCCTGAGTTTGAACCTCGGTTTATTTTCGTTGTGCTCTTACTTACTTATATGTCTACTTGTTTTTGCTGGTACCACCTTAATCGAGGACCATGACCTATATTTTTTCTCAGGGTCACTTGCTAAATATTTATCTCTGCTAATAGCACCACTGCTCCTTTCAGGTACTTCTGTAATGAATCACCAAGGTCCACCATAGTACTCTTTCCCCTCTTTAGAAGGCTTTGTTTATTATTACTTGGCTTAAGTTCTTCAAGTTTATAGAGACGGATATTCTCAGTGGTTTCCTTCTAGCTTATGAAAGCCGAAGTCATTTCCTGTTATATGAATTTCAGTATTGTAAAACGATTATACTTCTCCTGTAATTGTAATGTTCTTTTTTTTTGGAATGGTTTTCCTCCGAACCAATCCTTTCGGTTTTGGTGATTCCAGTCATAGTTTATGCAATTCCTAATTTTTAGACAAAGCAGTCGATGTATAATCATATATGTTCTTTCTTCCTTTCCAATGTTTCTTCTATGTATTCTAGTTAGAATCTTTATTGGAATTTTCCAAAGAAATCTTATTGTTTTAGTGATCATGCTCTCGTTTACAGTTTATATGTGCTGCTATCGTTTTTTGTTAAAGAATAAAATTTAACAGTTTATTTTGCGAGTTTTGAGCCTCTAGTCCATCCTTATCATCTTACACTATTCTGCATCTTTTAAATGTAACTTGGTTTTGTTTTCTCTATACTCTAGATGGTTTCTATGTACCAATTAGTTTTGATAACAAAATATCTTTATCCTTGTTCAGTTGTTTTCTTTCCAAATTTCCAACAGAGGAATTTTTTCTTTGTTCTGCATAGGTGACTGGACCACCTAAATTTCTTGTCCGTGCATATTTAGCTTTGATTAACGATGCGTTATGGGTTGATTCATGTCGTACCCAGAACCAACATTTAGCTCTTCAACAGTTTAGGAAAGAATCGCAGGGTTTTATAATTCGACTGTTTACTTTGAGTTTTACCATTTATTTTAGTATTTCAAAATTCTTATCTACCTTTTACTTACTAATCCCTCTTTTACATAGCTTTCACAAGTTTTAGTCTATGTGTAGAAATTATATAACTGATATGTTATATGTCTAAAATTCACCTAATCATACACTATTTGACTTCATGCACAATACATAATCCATTCCACCATTGATCATCATGTGCGGAAATTAAATAAATTGCATGCACACATTAAAACCATAAAAATTCACACACATTAACACAGTGATTTCTGGGAAAGCTTAAAGCTGAAAACCCCCAACTATTTGTATAATATATGTCATAGATATCATGTAACAATCATCATACAAAGCTTCTCACAATCTCTCAATACAATCTCCAATCGCTACACACTAATCAGGTCCTGATCTAGAAAATCCATGCACCGATCCTCTGCCACCTGCTAGCTTGCCTCTACTGTGAAATCCCTGCTGAATATGGGCTCTGAATGAGTTCTAATCTACTTGGCTTGCACTGTGCAATCCTCATTTGCATCTCCATTAATGTGTGGTGGAAGATCATGCACCAGTATAGTCACAACTAATAGTCACACTGCTCTTTCACCTACCTCTCCACTGGTCTCCACTGAAACTCTCCATGTACTATAGTTAAATAATGTATTCTTTAGTTGGTTAATGATTTAATAATTAGTGAATTAATTATTAATTAATTCACACCACTCTCACTAGTGTATCAATCAGTTAGACTAGATACAACTAGCTCAACTATGTCTAATTGAGTTAAACGGAACACAACTCCACCAACTACTTCTACAACTCCACTAAACTCTGTCACATGAGTTATAACTGAAGTCTCCATGCAATAGCTCCACTTAACCCTCAGGAATAGCGTAATTCCTTCTATCAGCTCCTGTGCCACATCTGTGCACTTAACTGAAGTGCTCCAAGAGAATAAGATAATGTTTATAGTCAAAATATTGTTAAGAGCTAATAATATTCGACATATCTATTTTTAGACTGGAAATCTAAAAATAGATTCTGCCCAATATGTCTAAAAATATAATTCCATCTATTTTTTTCCAAATTGACCAACCATCCACAAATAGCATCCTGCAACTCATAGAATATGATCGACATGTCTAAAAATAGACATAGTCTAAAAATAGACTGTGTGCCAAAAATAGCCTGCGGGCCCACTTAGTGAAGGCGAGTTCTTTCCACTAATCTCATCATCTTGTTGCAATCTCAACACTCCCTCTCAACAAGATAGGGATTTTCTGCCACCCCGATCCTGCCTCTATGGTATTTGAATTTGCTCCTGGTGAGCGCCTTTGTCAAGATATTAGCATCCTGATCCTCCACAGGAATGTAAGAAAGTAACATGATCTTCCACTGCACACAATCTCTGATATGATGGTACCAAATGTCAATGTGTTTAGATCTATCATGAAATACTAGATTAAATGAGAGTTTAATGAAAATTTGATTATCACAATATATCACAGTAGGATCTAAGTGTGAACTGAAAAACCAGACCAAGATCTTCCTCATCCATATAGCCTCGCATGCAGCCAAACTTGCTACCATATACTCGACCTCTGCTGAACTGAGTGCCATGGATCTCTGCTTCCTATTGTACCAAGAAACTGCTGTCAAACTTATACCGAAAATCCCTCCAGACGTGCTCTTTTTGTCCATTGGGCTCCCTTCCCAACCTGCATCCATGGAGCCATGCAGCTTCACCTCATCCGACTGTCTATACCAAAGTGCATATCCTGATGTGCCTCTAAGATATCTCAATACATGCTTCCCCGCCATCCAAAAGAGCTTGGTAGGCTTAACCATAGCTTGTGAAAGCTGGTTAACTGCATAGCATATGTCGGGTCATGTATTGACCAGATACATGAGCGACCCCACCAATTTTCGGTAAACAGTGGCATCCACTACCTCTGCCGAAGTAGCATCCTCTTTCTTCCAACCACTAGGAAGAGAAGTGTCGATAGGCTTGCATCCATGCATGTTGAACTTCTCTAGTATCTCCTGGGCATACTTGCCTTGAGACACAAACAGTCCATCACTGCACTGCCAAATTTCCAATCCCAGGAAATAATGAAGGAGGCCCAAGTCCTTCATCTCAAACTCTTTTGCAAGATCAGCCTTGCATGAGAGTATCAGTTGTTCATCACCGGTCAGTATCAAATCATCTACATAAAGTACAATGATCAACAACTTACCCTCAACCACTATCTGGTACAGGTTGGGATCTTCCTCGCTCTTGGTAAAACCAAGTCTGGTGAAATAACTGTCTATCTGTGTGTACCAAGCCCGAGGTGCTTGGTTCAACCCATACAGCGCTCTTTTGAGCCTGCACACATGTGACTCGCTACTGAAGATCTCGAAACCTTCAGGCTGCTCTATGTACACCTCCTCCTCAATGACTCCGTTGAGGAACATAGTCTTCACATCCATCTGATGAATGTGCCACCCCATCTGCGCTGAGAAAGCTAGGATGCTCTGTATGGAAAAATAACTTGCGACAGGTGCAAAGGTTTCCTCATAGTCGATCCCCTCAATCTATGAGAAGCCTCGGGCAACAAATCTTGCCTTGTACTTCTAGACGCTCTCGTCAGCTGCTTGATTCACTTTGTAGATCCATCTTGAACCTACCACTAATTTCCCTTCCGTCCTTGGGACAATCTCCCATGTACTTTTTCTGACAAAAGAATCATACTCTTCCACCATGGCATCTACCCATGCAGGGTCCTCCACAGCTTCCTCGAAAGAGGATGGCTCTGTCATGATAAAATTTCTCATCAGAGCCATGTATCCACTATATTGGTCAGGTGACTGTCTCTGTCTGCGTTTTGATGTAGGTGCTCCTAAAATATTCTCTGCATCCTGATTCAGTCGCTCAGCTTTTGTAGTTCACTTCCGCCCTCTGATGGTTGGCACTACATGAGTGGTTTCTTCCACTCCATGAACCTCCTCTTGTGGCTGATCCACATCTTGAGGCTCATACTTAGGAACTAATAGCTCCTCATCTACATGCAAGTGTGGGTCCCTCTCAAGTGAACACTTCATGGATTTCTCCTCATTAAATTTGATATCCCATCGCACAACAATATTCTGACTGTCTGGAAAATACACACAATAGTTGTGGGTGTATCAGTGTACCCCACAAATATCCCAACCTTTGCAGTCGGCTCCAGCTTATTCCTGGCATCCTTCATCACATGAATGTAAATAGGTGTGCCAAAAATCTTCAAATGAGAAATATCAGGCTTCTTACCAGAAAACGCCTCCTCGGGTGTACTCATGCCAAGCACTCTGTGAGGACAACGGTTTTGCACATAAAGCGTAGTATTGCATGCCTCAGCCCACAAGTGTATGGGAAGGCCCTGATCATGCAACATCGCCAATGCAGCACCCACGATCATTTTATTCTTTCGCTCTGTGACCCCATTTTTTTGTGGGTTATGAGGCGCTATGAGCTCTCTTCGAATTCCTTCTACACTGCAAAAGTCCTTGAATTTTCCAGAGATGAATTCACCACCATTGTTGCTCCTAAAATCCTTAAACTACTTCCCCGAATCTTTCTCCACCAGTGCCTTGAACTCATAGAACTTTGAGTATGTCTCGCTCTTCTTCTGCATGAAGAAGATCCAACACTTCCGAGAAAAGTCATAAAAAAATATCACATAGTACCTGTGCTTTGCTGTCAAAGCTACTGAGAAAGGTCCACACACGTCTATGTGAATTCTCTTAAGGATCGTTGTGGCACGAATATCCTTCTCATGAAAGGTGGCTTTCATAAATTTTCCCAAAGTACATCCCTTGCACTGATCTGATTGTGCAAGTGTACCTTTGGAAAGCCCGGTAGAAATCTGCTGCAAAATTTTCAAAGCACCATGGTGAAGATGGCCAAATCTCCTGTGCCATAGCTTGCTCTCATCCCGGCTCACTACTCCTTCTCCCTTGCCTGCTATTGCTGCACAACCATCTACCTACAACTGATAAAGGTTCTTAACTCGAACCCGTATCCCCCGGGTTTCACTAGTTGCCTTACTGCGCAGGAAAGCCTTTCCCTCACTAAAGACAACATCATATCCCTTTTCTTCCAACATGGCCACCAAGATCAGATTATTCTTCAATCCTGGAACATGCATGACATCCTTCAATATGAAAGGTTTACCAGACTCCCTCTTAAAGGAAATGGTCCTGATACCAGTCGCACTGTATCCAAGATCCTTCTCATCGAGATCACTGAAAAAATATTTGTCTCCGGTCATATGAAAAGACGCACCACTGTCAAGAAACCACACTGAAGCCATCATACTTGATACCAAGCATGTGATCAATGAAAAATCCATCTCAAAATGTGAGGCTAAGGCCTCTCCAGCTGCAGATCTAGCAGCCTGCTTATTTTTCTTCTTCTGTGGACAATTAGTGGTGTAATGTCTGTGTTGGTGATAGTGAAAGCACTTCACCTTGGACATGTCCTGCTTCTTGCCTTTCGCACCGGAATGAGAAGCATTCTTCTTGCTCTTCCCCTTCCTTTCTTTGATAGCCAAAGCACAATTTTCCTCATCTTCATTCTTCGATGAAGATCCATCCCTGGTACTCCGCCTTATCTCCTCCTGCACAAGATCCGACCAAAGTCACTCCCATCCTGGTAGTTTCTCCCGACCATTGACAGAGTCCTCATAGGAATGCCAACTCTTTGGAAGCCCAAGGAGAGCCAAGCTCACAAATTCCTCTTAATCTACAGTAACCCCCACACTTCTTAGCTCATCCCTACACTGGAAAAACTTTGTGAGGTACTTGGGTATACTCTCACCCTTCTCCATTTTTATTTTCCTAAGCTTATCCTTGAGCGCCAACTTCCTCTGGTCGCTCTTGCTTTGGAAAAAATATGTCAAAGCTTTCCACATCAATAATGGAGAAGCTTTACCATGAAGGTTGGACACTATGTGATCCTGTACACCTTCCAACAGAATCCTTCAACATTTTTTTGTCTTCTTTTTCCATGCGTCAAGTGCGGCAGCATCGTTAGAAGCAGGTTTTGGAATTTTTGCATCTATGAACTCCTTCAACCCATTATCCTCTAGCACTGCCTCCATCCTGTCCTTCCATGCAATATAATTCAAGCTTCCATCAAGGGCATACTCTAATCACAATCCGTTTAAAGACATCTCAACTTCGACACCAAGAAGACACTACTACAAATTCGAATTCCACTAGCACAAAACTCAACAGCTTCAATGTTTTGCAATTGCTCCAATGATCAACTATGGCTTTGATACCATGTAGAAATTATATAACTGATATTTTATATGTCTAAGATTCACCTGATCATACACTATTTGTCTTCATTCACAATACATAATCTATTCCACCGTTGATCATCATATGCGGAAATTAAATCAATTGCATGCACACATTAAAACGATAAAATTCACACACATTAACACAGTGATTTATGGGAAAGCTTAAAGCTGAAAACCCCCAACTATCTTTATAATATATTTCATAGATATCATGTAACAATCATCATACAAAGCTTCTCACAAGCTCTCAGTACAATCTCCAATCACTACACACTAATCAGGTCCTGATCTAGCAAATCCATGCACTGATCCTCTGCCACTTGCTAGCCTGCCTCTACTGCGCAATCCCTGCTGAATATGGGCTCTGAATGAGTTTGAATCCACATGTTTTGCACTGCGCAATCCTCATTGGAATCTCCATCAATGTGTGGTGCAAGATCATGCACCAGTATAGTCACAACTGATAGTCACAAAGCTCTTTCACCTACCTCTCCACTAGTCTCCACTAAAACTGTCCATGTACTGTAGTTAACTGATGTATTCTTTAGTTGATTAATGAGTTAATAATTAGTGAATTAATTATGAATTAATTCACACCACTCTCACTAGTGTATCAATCAGTTAGACTAGATACAACTAGCTCAACTGTGTCTAACTGAGTTAAACTGAACACAACTCCACCAACTACTTCTACAACTCCACCAAACTCTGTCACATGAGTTCTAACTGAAGTATCCATGCAATAGCTCCACTTAACCCTTAGGAATAGCGTAATTCCTTCTGTCAGCTCCTGTGCCACATCTATGCACTTTACTGAAGTTCTCCAAGAGAATAAGATAATGTTTATAGTCAAAATATTATTAAGAGCTAATAATATTCGACATATCTATTTTTAGACTGGTAATCTAAAAATAAATTCCGCCCAATATGTTATAAAAATAGAAGTCCATATATTTTTTTCCAACTTGACCAACCATCCAAAAATAGCATCCTGCAACTCATAGAATATGATTGACATGTCTAAAAATAGACATAGTCTAAAAATAGACTGTGCGCCAAAAATAGCCTGTGGGCCCACTTATTGAAGGCGACTTCTTTCCACTAAGCTCATCATCTTGTTGCAATATCAACACTATGCAATAGCAAATTACTGTTTATGAAACAATATTACACAATTACTACTGTATTTACTTAAGGTGACCATATACAGTTTTCATATTGTAACAGGTTCCTCACATAGTCATCTTTTCGGACTCAGAAATATTTTGCACTGTTCACAAATAATTCACAGAACTCTTAAATAATTACTAATCCATAAATACTTTGGAACTCATTTTTCCATAAATTTTTCATGCATAGAATTTTTTTTCCTGCAACTAGTTAACAAATACCTGTGTATAGGTTCCTTAACATATTTCCTATTTTTAAGTTACATAAATGCACATTTACTTATCTGAATATGCAATTCGTTGATGATGTCCACCCAACCTTCAAAAGAGGTGATTACGTCCTTCTCTTTCTCCCGTGCTCCACACCTGAGTGGTATAGGTTGACAGTGTTTTCTGTTGTGACATCAGGACCCCAAGTCTAGTCAGTACGAGAAATTCTCAGGAACATTGAGTGGTTTCCACTGGTATCTACCAGCTCTGGAAATTTCTCAGTCTCTTCCTTTGTTTGTGAATAGAACCCCTATTCCTCACTGAGATATGCCTTTTATCCTCAAAGGAACAAGTAATTGTTCAAACTGTCCAACCACCTCTCAGGTAACTGTTCAAACTGTCCAACCGCCTCTCAGTTCTTGGAATACTTTTACCATCAGCCTTTTTACTTTTTATGGAACTACTTTTCCATAACCAATTTTTATATTTCATAATAACAACAAAAAATGAACTTTTTCACAAAACAATAAATATTTGAGTCTTTTCTTTAAAATAATAACTAAAATGTCATTTTACTAGTTAACAACTAGTTAATACCAAATTCATATGTCACACACATCTAATACTTTTTCAAATCATAATGAGATATCTCATTTCACTTTGCATGTCTCTCATATAAATGTTAATAGGAGTTTCCTTTCCACTTTATATCTTTTCATTTAAAATATTTTATATTAAATAAATATTTTAATTTGTTTGTATTTTTTGAATGTCTTTTTTTGATTAAATATAAATGTAAATATGTAGTTACATAGTTCAAATTCTTATTTTCTTTGTATATTTCAAATAGCTTAATTACAAATTGAGACTAAATTTTAAAAGTAAAATAATGCATTAGGGTAGGAATTTGGATTTCGTTTTACGGGTCATACTAGTTTGTTTTGATGTTTTACATTTTAAACAATGCATTAGCATCAAGGCTGGAATTTGGATTTCATTTTACCTGTTATACTAATATTTTTTTTAAATAATGCATTAGCATCAAGGTTGGAATTTGGATTTAATTTTACCCTTCATACTATGGTTTTTTTACATTTTAGGTCTTTTTGTTTCCTGTTATGTTTAAAATTTTTTCCTTCAAGAATGATGTTCTCCTAAGAAATTCACCCTTCACCAATAAATACTTGATTAAAAAATTATATTTTAAAATTTTCACATATTTACGACAAACAAAAAAACAAATTTTCACATATTTTCCATCATCCTTATTATAATTTTAATTTTGTTATTATTTTAATTTATTTTATTTTTTTCTTCATTAATTTGATATAGGGTTTTTATTATTATTTATTTTAATAATTATTAAAGAAAATTCTTTGTAAAATGTAATGTTTAATTTTCTTCCAATTTTTATCCATTTTAATTTCAAGTTTACTCCTTTTACATATTTTAACCATGGTGATGAAATGGTTAAAAATAATAAATTTGAAAATTTCCTATGATTGGAAAAATTCCCTATGAATTTTGAATGGATAGATTATGGCATAACCAAACTGAAAGAACATATGAGTCATGAGATGGAGAGGATTGTTTTCCAGTTCGGGTGTAGCTTTTTAATTCTTACCATTATTTTACTACATATGCAATTGAGACCAAATTTTTGGATCATTAAGATTAATTGAATCTTGAGGCATCACTTATTTTCATCAATTTCATTATTAAAAAGTAAAAGGATGTAGAAATTAATTCTCTTCCCCCTCAACAATTACATTACTAAGTCCTAGTTTTAATTATTTTTCATCTCTGGTAGATCATGTAAAGTTTATTTTCAGTATTATAGAATTTGCAACCATAATTTACACTTATTTTGTATAAATTCTCTAAAAAATTATGGTAATTATAAAATTTCTCAATCATTTTATGGTATGTTGTCAAATCTAAATAGTATTTTAAGTGTATGGTATTTCCTAAAGGTAAAAATAAAATAAGTTAAAAAGTGTGAACACTAACCTCCAATCCATGTTCTAGAAAGCATAGATTTCAATATGTTGTGGACCTTAAATTATATTGGAAACCAAATTTAAATCGACCCAAAAGTCAAACGGATTTTCTAATTATTGAATTGAATTATTTCCATTATTTGTGTCACAAGTCTAAAATAGAGAAAATATGTTAATAAGGAGAAGTTACTTCAAGTAACTTTTTAGAAAGAAACTAAAAAATAGCATATGCATTCCATTATGGTTCAAAACAGGCAATGATTTATTTTTACATCGTAAAGAAAGAATCAAACTACACACATAATATCGCTGGTAATAAAAATTTGACATTCCCTTCTCCCAAATCAGCCTAGATCCATCTTAACTCCAAATCTATCAAGAGCCCAGAGGAATCAAATATCTCGAGGTGCAACTCTATTTTTTGTGTGCAAAAATTGAGGAAAGGTTTGCACTTAGAGATATTTGATCCCTCTCTGCCCTTGAGAGGATATGATATGATTAATCTTATCAATAATATACATCTAATATTAATATAATAATTTTATATATGCTAAATATGTCATATATTTATCTGGTCATTTTAATTTTAAATTTTCTTAGTTACTAAGTTTGTTGAGATGATAGATATTGTTAATAACTTTAATGATAAAAATGATGAAATATGATAGAACAAGGAGTGTATTTATTGTGATCATTCTCAAATTATTTTCTTATAGTATTCTTATTCTCACCTTTCTTAGTTTTGTCATATTTTCATATGGATTATATGAAAATGACAGTTGAAATCGTAAATCCTTTAAATATTTAGCTAGCTTCTATTGTACTAAACATCATACCTTGTTTCTCTTTCTCTCCATTATTAATAGGTTGAATTACTATAACAAAAAAACTCAATGTACATTGTCAATAATTTGTTGTGCTTACACTAAAATCAATGCATATTGTTAACCCATTCACTTTAAAATTAATGTACCATCGTACATCCAATTACATAAAATTATAACAACTTCTACACTAAAATCAATGCATCTAATGCAAGAAATGAAATAATATTAGAAAACAACATCTACAATGAAACAAATTCATCTAATGCAAGTAATCAAATAGGATTAGAAAACAACATTTAAATTGAAATCAATGCATTTAGTGCAAGCAATAAAATACCATTAGAAACCAACATCTACATTGATATCAATGCATCTAGTGCAAATAATAAAATAGGTTTATAAATCAACATCTAAACTGGAATCAATGCATTTAGTGCAAGAAATCAAATAGGATTAGAAATAATGTATATTGAAATAAATGCATCTAATGAAAACATACAGATATTAGAAATAAACATTTACATTGAAATTAATGCATCTACTGCAAGCAATAAAATATGATTTGAAATTACCATCTACGCTAAAATCAATGAATTTAGTGCAAGAAATCATATAGGATTCGAAATCATATAAATTGAAATTAATGCATCTAGTGCAAGAAATTAAATATCATTATAAAGAAAAATCTAAACTAAAATCAATGCATATAGTGCAAGCAATGAAATAGGATTAGAAATCACCATCTATGCTAAAGTCAATGCATCTTGTTCAAGAAATATTCTTCCCCATCTCCCCTATCCAACTCCATGTCTATTTTCCTCCCTCTCCCCACTCTCTTACACCCTCTCTCTTGCTTCATCTCTCTCCCTTTACTTTGCACCTCTCTCTCTCTTTCTCTCTTCACCCTCCGACTCTGTTACTATATCCATCCCTCTCTCCTTTTCTCTTTCCTTCTCTCCATCTCTCCTTCTTTGTCTCTTTATCTCACCCCAAAACATACACACACTCTCTCCATCTCTCCTTATTTGTCCCTATATCACACCAAAACATACACACTTTATATTCATCTACACCTTGCCAATCCCTCTATCTCTCCACTTATCACTCTCTATGTCCTATTCTTCCCTCCCTCTCACCCCCTCCAACTCTATCTCGTTATCCCTCCCTCTCTCCTCCTCTCTCTCATCCTTCCTCTCTCTCCTTTTCTCTCCTACCTACCTATCTCTTCCCTCATCTCTCTCTCTCTCTCTCTCCCTTTGCCTTCCAATTTTCTCTCTTCCCCCATCACTTTCTTCCTATTCCTCTCTCTCTCAAGTCCTCTCCCTCTCTCTTGTCTCTCTCTCTACCCTTGAATCCTCTCTCTTCCCCATCTCTCAAGTTCTCTCTCTCGTCATTCCCCTCCCTCCCTCTCTCTCTATACTCTCTCTCTCTTCCCTTTAATCCTCTCTCTTCCCCATCTCTCTCTATCTCTCTCTCAACATGTACACTAAAATCAATGAATCTAGTGCAATAAATGAAATAGGATTAGAAATTAACACCCACATTGAAATCAATGCATCTAGTGCAAGAAATATGCTTCCCTCTCTCCACTCTCTCACATACTCTCTCTCTTCCTCCCCTCTCTCCCACCTCTCTCTCTGTCTCTCTCTTCAACTCCGTTACTATATCCCTCCCTCTCTTCTTCTCCACCCCTTTCCCTCCATCTCTCCTTATTTTTCTCTTTATCTCACCCCAAACATACACACTCTCTCTCCATTTCTCCCTTGTCACTCCCTCTCTCCCTCCACTTCTCACTCTTTATGTATGTATTCTTCCCTCCCTATCTCCTCCTCCAACTACATCCCTCTATCGCTCTGTCTCTCCTCATATCTCCCTCTCTCTCAAGTCCTCTCTCTCATCCTTCGTCTCTCTCTCTCTCTCTCTCTCTCTCTCTCTCTCTCTCTATCCCTTCCCTCTAATCCTCTCTCTATCCCATCATTATATTACTCTCTCTCAAATCCTCTGGTGTGTCCTTCATCTCTCTCTATCTCTCTATTTTCCCTCCAATCCGCTCTCTTCCCCCATCACTCTCTCTCTCGAACTATGTTACTATATCCCTCCCTTTCTCCTTCTCCGTACTTCTTTTCCCCCTTCTCTCTATCTCTCATTCTTTGTGTCTTTATCTCACCGGTAAATATAAACACTCTCTCTCCATATCTCCCTTGTCACTCCCTCTCTCTCTCCACTTTTCACTCTCTATGTCTTTCTTCTTCCCTCCATATATCCTGCTCCAACTCCATCTCTCTATCCCTTCCTCTCTCCTCTCTCTCTCAAGTCCTCTCTCTCTCTCTCTCTCTCTCTCTCTCTCTCTCTCTCTCTCCTTTCCTCCTCTCCCATATCCTTGAGTTTATCCCCATCCCTCCCTTGTCACTCCCCCTATCTCTCCAAATATATCAGTCTATGTCTTTGTTCTTCCTTCCCATATATATCTAGAGTTAATATATATTAGGGTTAATAACTTTTTGTTTTTTTTTGTCATACAATATTTATCATGCCTCCTTTTGCGTCATGGTATTAATAATAATTTGTGGAATGTTATTTGGCCCACTTCACCTAAATAAAACCTATTTTTTGAGTTTTTATAAATATAAATAGGTTTATGGAGAAAATATAAAAGGAGGTTTTATTTATTTACCATTCCTTTGGAGTAAGTATAAAAAGAGGTTTTATTTATTTACCATACCTCTAGTTTATTTATATTTTTATTTATTTACCATTCTTAAACCTCTTTATATTTTACATTTACCTTTTTAAGGTCTACCCCCATACTAGTTTTCCTCTTTATATTTTAAATATATATTTCTTTTACACATAGTAGTAATTAGGTTTATTTTTTAATATAAACGACATTGATAAAAAGGTTTTTAATGTTAAACATTACATTTACTTTATGTGTACACATTTACGTTTACCTTTTTAGGTGAGATCTACCCCCGTACTGGTTGTAGAGTGTCATAATACATAGGTATATTTTAATAATTATTCTTAGCATATTAATAATATATTAAAATGTTATATATAATCTAAAGAATAAATTTTTATATGATTTAAGATTCAAGTTAACGTTTTGGCCAACATTAGCTAAAATTATTTTTATTATTTTCTAGGACGTGACACACTTACACATCGAGGTCATATTGGGCTATAGAATGCCCCTCTTGGTGTAATTATCAATTCGCCAATATATTTGATTAGACGTTCCCTTCTCCTAAATTATCAATTGACCAAGATATTTGTCTAGTACTTGAATTTATATTTGTGGCTTTCCTAAACTAAGAACTTGCCCTATAATAGCAGTAACCTATGATTATTTCACAACACAGTGATCAACACAATTTAATTCTCCTATGTTCAGTTCACCCTATTTATATCTCATTGAAATGCATTTGGAATAGAAATTCTGAGTAAGCTTATTGAAAAGTTGAACTTTGTGCTCCATTTCCGGATCTATGGTACCTATAAAATTATCTTTGTCAAATCCATAAGGGACTTTTGGGTATGTAGCCATTGTAATATAACTTGAATAGTTGATAAAAAACTACCACTCAATGAAAAGTAATAACACTTCAAATCCATTTAATTCTTCTTAGGATCTTGTTGTCGAAACACCAGGTTGTCTCTTCTTAGTGATGTCCCATGAGATAAGATAATATTATCCCTCTATGCTCATATAGAAGGATAAAATTAAATAATGATAATTAAATTATTTCCATTATTTAATTTAATCCCTCTTGGAGTTTGATTTGGTTTCAAGCTTGGCATCGAGTTTTATGTCTTGGATTTCCTTTTAATCTTTCTAGCTTGATCACTATCATGCATTTAACTAAGTCACAGTTATGTTGTTTTTAAATTAACTCATAATTACTTCAGGAGTTGTTATTTAAATTGGTTTTTTGACTAAATATATGGATTCAACACCCCAAAAATCCTCTATGGAAGTTCAATTGTGCAAGGTTACCCATCAAAATTCCATTTTCAATCAATTCCTACCGGATTTTAGAGAAACTAGACCAGAAAAATCCACCAGGAAAACCTCCAAAAAGTCACACTAAAGACAACTCTATTATTTTATGTTTTTCATTAGATTTTATCAGTCGTGTTTTGCATGAAAGTTTATCAATCATATCAAATGGGTTGGTCAACAATGGCCTAATTAGAAATTCCAATTTCGATCTAAACCTTCAAGATTCAAGAGTCAGCAACTCCATTTGTCAACAATGTTATGTTTAAAGGAATACCTATAGGTTTCACTTGTATTACAAAATTGAACAATGAACACGTCTTATATATGGATATTTCTGATTATCCTTGTGTGACACATCTTTCAGTGAGGAACTTAAGTGTTTATTCGAACCCCAAGTAGATGCTAAGATGCTCAATACCAACGTATTGGTAGCTAGAAAATCTTGTGAAACTAAATAGGCTTTAGTGACATTTTTGAAAAATGATTTCCCATCAAAAATACTTTTTCAACCATTTCAAGCACATCTGGAAAAATGGTTATCTCAAAATTCTAGGCTTGAAAAACAGCCAAAATTCCCTATAACAAGAAAAAAGTTTGTCAAACTCCATTGTTGATTAGCATAATTGCTAAATATTTTCATTATAACACAAGAAACCGAATGTAAAATGTAGTTATTATATAGACATCGATATTACATATATATAGCCATGAATATCACAATCAATATTGCATCAACCAACACTTAATTTTTTTATTCATGTTATCATTAATTTAACCAAAATTTTAATAAAAAATTATAGTGAAAATTATTTATTTCCCTTTTCATGGTTTTCATTGGCCATTTCACATTTGAGATTTATGTTCGTATCATTAATTTAACCAAATTATCAAGGAAAAATGGTAGTGAATATTTTTTTATTCCCCTTTTCATGGGCGGTTTCACATTTGAGATTTTATTGCCTTAGGCACAACTCCTTCAATGCACTTCTTATGTTAAAAGTGTATTATTTCATTCATATTTTTCATGGAATAGAGTTAGCATTAGTATTTTGACATTAAACGTTAGGAGGGTCATATAAACTTGCCTTAGACTAAAAAACCCACAAAATAACCCATAAACTCCGGTAAATTATAAAAAAATCTGACAAATATGTTTGAAAATATGGTTTACAGTCGTTAAAATTTAGTATTTTTGGTGCCTTAATGGTTTTTTTATGGTGCCGAATCCATTTCCACCATCAAAAATGTAATTCAAGCAGTCTAACGACCTAATTTTTTGAAATTGTTTCTACCTGATTCCAGCAAAAAACTGTCAGTCGGGCTATTTTGTTGCATTTGTAGACAACTCTTATAAATTTATGAGTTGGTCATATGCTCAATACGTTTAGTAGAATAATGTTAAACTATTTAATTTCCCCATCGCTTTCCCACCTTTTTTGCTGGAACTTCCCACCACTTATTTTCATGTCACTTCTACTACCGACTTATTTTCTCAATTTCTAGATGGATCCCCACCATTCATTTTATTTCTATCCCAACTTTCCCAAACGGATGACAACACCCAATGCAAGATATCGAATTATGCTAACATACAAGTCTAGATAAGGATCCCCATCTAAATCCTTGTTCATGAAGAATTGAAGAGGTTGGAATGAAGTAACACACTAATATGAAACTATCTTGAAGAAGAGGGATGATTCTGCTAATCTAAATCCACATGAAATTGTAATAATTTTTAACACCCAAGTTTCATACAGTCATACTTTTCATGTTGTCATACTTGGGATAAGTTTCACGACCATTTTCCCTGAAGCAAACATGATCTAATTGATTGAAATCTCATTCCTTAATTCAAAGCCGTTTGTTTGGAATTAGTGTGATTTTTTTTATCCTATTATCTGATTCTTTTTATTACTATTAAATCCCAAACAATAATGAAAAATGACCTTGAATTGAATAGAATCTATTGTGAGCACTATGTTAATTTTTTTTGTTTTCATTCGAAGGAAGAAAGAAAAATAAGAGATTGAACATCTATAAGAAATATGTATTGGAACTCGTTATTTCATCCTTTATTTCTATTATATTAATTATAGTTTTTTTAGCGTGGGTTCTTTATCTATCAAAACTCGTGTAATGATGCGAGAAAGTGTGTTTCCTTTGGTCATTGGGTAAGGTGGGGACTCGTGCCTCCCTAGTCACCAAAGGAATTAGTCCTTTCTTAGGTTGTTCTTTGTCTGTCGTCTCCATGCGGGCTTCACTCAATAAACCTCTAACATTTAATGTGCGATCATAGCATGTGAAGCAATATGCTTAATTTGATTACATATTGGAAAATGCCTCTAAAAATCACATTTTTTAACCCCCTACAAATATAAACCCAATACACCTTCCCAATTTAAAAATCCCTTGCTTTCACTATATATTGTAGGTATCCATTTTTTCATTAAAAATTTATATCCCTTTCTATTTTTTCATTAACTTTGAGCTCCATTTTTTATACCTGCCAATATAAAAACCCTTTACCCCCTATATATCACCCAATGTATTATGTCATTTTTTCCTCATTATATATCCCCCAATATGAACCCCTGTGATATAGTATTGCTCCCATAGTGAAGCCCCAGTGGTCGTCTCAAGCAGTGGAGAAAGCTAGACAGAAGGTGTGAAGAAGTGATATGGGTGGATACCTCTTCTATCAACTACAACCAAAAGAGGATGTTTAGGAAATGGCATATCATCAACACACACCATTGGTCACTCGTTCCTTTTTTGAACATTCAAAAATATTAACCAAGAAGAACTTAGGGACTAGATTTTGGCCCACGTTTCACCAAAATAAGTATTCGATCTAGAGCTTAAGGGGTTCTCGAAGTTTTTTCTTGTTATCTCAAGTTGTTGTGATCACTCTAACTAAAAATATATTAGAATAAACCCTTTCGAGATACATATGTTGGTGATCGAGAAAAAACATTATTTTGAGAAATTAATCCAGTAAGGGAAAAAGAAAAAGTAAATGCAGCATAGTGTGATCTAGACCTAGAAAAGGAAGGCAAGGAGCTTGAGACCTAACAGAAGCAAGGCAAGAAGCCAAATATTTTTATTGTACTTCTATGAAATATGTAAATGCTAGAGGTGATTAGAGTTCGGTCATATGGGCTTGTACTAGTATGAGTAGGAGGCTTTAATTCACACTGAAGCTGACTTTCAAGGTGAGCTAGCCGGACATCTAATCTATCGAGACGAGAGCACTAATATTGTTGCACCCACTTGATTTCATTCAAGGAAGAGATGATATCATTCCACTCTTAATTCTTCTCCTTCAATACCATTCTCATAAGATTTTTCATTTACCACTAGAGGGTGATGAAGTTAAGATACTGAGTATATATTCCCTTGGTATGACCAGGGTTAGGAACCTAATTGGATACCCCCTCTAGGATTTCAAAAACGAAATAGGCTTGAAAATCATTAGTTGTAACTGCTTTGAGTTGGTGAATTTCACGGGAAAAGGTGGGGGTGGAGCGGGGCGGGGCAACGGTGGGTTGGAAATGTAGCTGAAAGAAAGATGGCTACAAATTTCTCGGCATGGGCTTAAACAGGTAATTTTTATTGGGTTCCTTCACCCCTAACTTCCTAGTGGCTACGCTTTCACTACCGGGGCATATTGTACCAAAATAAAATTATCAAGTCTATAGGGCTTTCCTTCAATATCCCAATATTGAGAGGAATAAGGCTGAGAAATCTAAACAAAAGGAAAAAAATGGTTTTGGGAATTTTAGGAAACCCCAACCAGTACATAGAGGAGGATGAATGGAATAATAAGGTAGATGACACCATAATTCAAGTCACATCCCACGCCGGCAAAATTCAAAATCTGGACTCCCAAGCTTCCATGAGAGAGAAATAGAACCATGGAATAGAATTACTAGGCCAAAAGGGAAATAAAATACCCTGATATGGCCAGTCCCTTAAACATAGACTAATGAATCCATGTGTACTAAAAATGGGATGAAGCCAATGTAGTACCCAAATCTAGTGTAGTCAGTGGAGTCCCGAGATATGTATCCTCTATGTGTCCATTACCATTCTCCAAATGATTACGTAGTATCCAGTGCTTGTATTGGGTGCCTTCAAACCCAAAAGCTAAGTTATCTTTCATGTAGATGCAGGTCACTTCATCTCCATTACCAGAGGTCAACGACTAATCTTGAGAAAATTCTCACAAATTAAGCCATATCTTTACAAATTTTTCCCCACATGAATAGCATTCATTGTCATACAGTTGGGGGAATTTTCCAACCTGTGATGGGTGAGGAGTCCAAGAACACCAAAAAATTCAAGGGGCAAGGTCTCCCCTCGCAAAATAGACAAGTTGATGAAGCTTTGACATGTTAGCAAATATAGTGGGAATGGTATACATGTGTATTTCATGGGGAGGGTTTAACACACCACTCTACCCTATAAAATGTTGTGGGAGAAGGCGAGGTAGCAAGCTCCCCCCCCCCCCCCATGAGCTCCGATGTCCCATTTCCCAAGACCCCAATATAGTAAATAATATTTTAATATTAAACCTATCTCCTAGTCTTAATAGTTTTGTAAAAAACTATATCTAACTCACCCTCTTGAATTTAATGGGTTAATATATATATATATATATATATATATATATATATATATATATATAAACATGGAATATATCTGTATATAACAAGCAGTTAATGATTGCCCGATGTTGCTTCATTCTTACTCTATTTAACCTAGTCCTACACTCTTACCATTCATTAAAAGCTTTTGTTTCCCTAATTATTGATGGAGCATCCACATGAAATGCCAAAAATTTCCTTTTCTATAAATAGTATTTCAAAAAATAATTTGTCTCAACATGAACTCTAATTGTCAAAATATATATACTCAAAACAAAAAGTGGACACTTTTTTTGTAAATCTCTTTACATTTTCATAATAAAGATGATGGAAAATTAAATCTCTATTTTTAATAGAGAATTTTCACAAATATACAAAAATCACACAAAGTTTTATTTGTGGATCCATATGTCTTCTTCAAGGTTTGAAAAATGTGCAATTGCTACGTGTAGGGAATTAAATTGCATGCAAGAGCTTTTGCACGAAGGATTCCCATAGTACAAATGCATAGAACATGGAAACCATGTGCTTAGTCATGTGATATTGAGGAAACACTCTTCAATATGGAATTTGGTGCTATGAAATTTACACCAAGTCTAATATGCCAAAGGAAGAAAGTCATATATTGGATCTATTGGTCCTCTTAGTATTAAATATAGCCTCCATTACAAGCAAGAATACTTTATCCTATGCTTAACTGTTTCGGGAAATAACTCCCTAGAGGTCGTTGGGTCAAAACCTCCAAAGATTAGGGCATGTTATTCAATAAGGACTTACACAACCACACTTGTACACTGAAAACTAGATAACATCGATTGTAGAACTCACCTATAGGTCCTACATTTGATGTAGATCCCGCAGGGTCAAAACCCCCTCTTCAACCTGGAAATCACGAAGGAACATGCACGGAAATCTAGTTGTACAGCATATATTTCTCCTAAATGTCAGTGTAATACATGTGAAACATCATATAAAAAATAATAAATTCTTAATTAATAATCTTTTCAGATATGCAAGCAGATATTAACACGTGAATTCTGGAACCAGATGGTTCTTCTTCATTACGAACAGCATGTACAATAATAGTAAGGTGGAGAGATCACCTGAATCCTTCCACGATCTTCGAACAGACCGTCTTCTGGATCCGTCCCGCCCTTACCTCGCTAGGATACTTTCAATACTTGTGCACATGAGATGACATATAAACTGATGAACATCTCCAGGAAACAAGGGTTTCCTGTAAAAATCTGGGAAGTGCAGGAGGCACGGGAAATCAGAATTGAATTGGGGCTCCAATAGAGTATAATTTCTATAAATTTCTCTCTCTCTTAGGCCATGCACATGAGGGGCTTTTATACTCCCTCAAATTAGTTTCAATCTATTGGAAATAGTTGGCCAAGGGCTGGGGTGGTTGAATTACGGGAATAACCATCAACCCAGCCTCGAAAATAGGGATTTTTATATATTTTTTAATGATTTTAATGGCATACACAAAAAAGTATATATGGACTCACGTATACACACGGAAAAGTCTGGGTATACCCGCGTATGGGATTTTAAACATTGTTTTTATGAACTTTATTCAAGTCTGTGGGAATGGGTGCCCAAGGCCAAAGAGACAATTATGAATCACATGAGGGTGAAAAATGATGCTATAGCATATGCCCCCTAATATATGAGGTTAGAAGGGGTACATGATGGCCAAAATGTATTATGTGCATAGAAAGAACTTCGCAAGGGCAAGAGAGGACTTCACCAGATTTCGGCCTGCCAAAAACCAATGAAAGAAAACAGAGAGTCAACTCATGTCTGAGGTGGGCATACCCATGCTCAGTCAAAAATATATCCATATAGAAAGTACAGAATAGATCCAGAATGTATACAAATATAGCTGAACTGAAAGTACACAATGAATCATATGAGCACGGCCCGGAAGTATAAGTCGAAATCAATGTCCAAGTATCACATATATCAAACTGATCAATAATACTGAAAATGGATGTCTGATCACAAAAGTAACTGAATCTCCAGGTACCAAATCATAAGGGGTGGAACACATGGTACAATCACGCAACTCAGGAGCCAACATATAGGATGCTGTTGTACTGACACTGCAACATATAAGGGTGTACAACATCACTGGCAGAAACTGAATGAACTGTCAAAAGTGAACCGAAAGATGCTGATGCAACTAGAGGTCTTCACCGATCTCGATGGCACAATTATACACAATGGGAATAAATGAGCTGAAGTCGACCATGTGAGAAATCGTTGGATTACCGATCAATAACGTATACCGTTAACCAACGCGAGACAACCCACCAATAATGAAAATGAGTGTCAAGGTGCCCCATTACAATCTAACAAGTGTGAATGAATGAGTTGAAGTTGAACACTTCGAAGAATCTACCAATCAGGAGGCAATGATGAATCCCCACTGTCGATAGCGAAGAGTCTGCCACTGATGACTGCAAACCCTAAGGTACTGACAAAAGACTGTAGACCTTATTCCTAGAGCAATGAGTTGGAGTCAATGGGAAAAGATCTGCTGGAACGAAGGCATTAAGGCATCCCACATCAATCCAGCGTGAGTGTAACCCGCAGGCCAAGATTTGGAAGGCATCAGATGAAGCAGAGTGATGGAACCAAACCGAAGTATGTTTCCGACATGCACAAGATGAAGCTAGCGCACGAAAGAAACCCTCTGAACCAACCAATAATGAAATATGACACAGAGGTGAGATATCCACCGATAGGGTCAAATGGAAATCAAGGTACTGCAGGAATCCCAAGTGTGATAATGTATGCTGACGTCAAACAGAAGGAAAAACACTCAGTCAAAGACCCATAATGATGATCGAATGATGAGCACAAGGTCACCTATCGATGATGGAAATAGGGCCAGGGTGCAGCTCTAGTTTTACTCTCAAGAAATATGTCGTAGTCGATGAGAGACAAACCCGCCAGCAAGAAGTCAATGGAGACTTTCTCAAACCAGCACGAGTAGAAGACCAAAACATCTGATGTGATAGAACAAGATACTGACAAGACTGGGTAGGCCGACTGAATAATGAGTCAAGAGACACCGCAGAATGGCCGACTCTAGTTAGACTTCCCTTGAACAAAAGCACGACTCGTGATGACCATGGAAATAAAAATGACACTGTATAAGTCTGTTATGCAGGAGGCAAAAACAAACTCTCCATATGATTGGAAGAGATAACCAATCGGGGGAGGACTGGCCAGTGAAACAAGGCAAAAGCTAAACCTAGGTCAAAACTAAAACCATCCCAAATGAAGGAAATATATAAGTGTATGTGCTTTGTTCAAGGGCGACAAACTGATACTATACTACCGTCAAATTACGAAGTAACATCCCGTTCCTGCTCTTTTTGTTATATTTTATTTTTTTGTCTTTTTCATATAATAAGCCTGAAAAAGAATAAAAGAATGATATGGTACAATGGATAGAACAAGTATCAGGAAACATATGCACTAGTTCCTGGGATAGGAATGATCCTATGCTCAATGCAAGGTGGCAGAAACTGGTAAGCGATACTCAAAGGAATGTTCCATCCATGGGTAAAAAGGGTGTCAAGTTGCTATAGCTAAGTGCATATAATGGTTAACTTGTACAGACAGTCAAGGTCAAAAGATGGCTTAAACATCGAGTCCAAATGAAGCCAGCTAAAGGCCAGGATAAACACGTATCCATTATGTAATGCAGTAATACAACTCAACAACACCAGGGAGCCTCTAGGGTAATAGCCAGAAAAATGATAGTGAAGAAGAAGAAGAATGAAGCTTCAACACATAAGTCATGGCGGGACTAAAGAGGACTCCCCGAGCCTACGTAAAACGCAACATGGGCAACAAATGCTAGTGAGGAACTAACTAGGAAACCCATGTAAAGGAAGGATCTACCACCAAGTCATGATTAAAAATCGGCGAGTGAAATGGGTGAAATACTCATGACCTGATGGGATCGACCCTAGGGAAAGTATGCAAAATGCAATGGAAAAGTGGATTCCCTAACCTATATGCCAGTGAAGATCATATACCTGCCATGACGGGTCAGCAGTCATGGATCAAAAACCGGGAAAAATCTCAACTTCATCAAAATGTACCTGAAAATATACCAATCTGGGCACTTCCAAGCATCCGAGTTATGCAGCTTAAGATAGATTGAAAAAATAAGGATAACAAATTTTTGCAAAAATTTTCAAATTCTGGGCATAAATAGACATGTTACCTCACATTTGGTTCATTGTTACTTGCTGATTTGGGAAAAAGAGCTCTGGAGAAAAAGCCTCTTTTGTCAAAACAGGAGCAATCGGTGAACAAACTTCGCTGAATCAGTCAGGTAAGCTCTTAATCCATCATTGTCATCAATTTTGTCCATTCGTAGTGTTCAAATTTGGAAATTTCACCATAGAAATATTTGTTTAAAATTACGATTCTGTGCATACGCGGTTTCATACAGACCAAGCCGCGTATATACGCGACTGTGTACAGGGAAGTCGCGTATGCGCAACCCGAAATGTAAAAAGTGTTTCTAATGAAAAAAATAATGATTTTTTTTAGGATGACCTTCTCTTGGAGGGAACATGAGCACAGCGCAATTGACAATGAAGTAATGCAAGATCAACAGTCGCTCAATGTCCTCCGAAATTATGGATTGCTCAAATTTTTCAAAATGCCAAATATGAAGAGTAATGTCTGTTTACTTGAAATGCTAGTAAATTATTGGGAACCGAAGGAATATTGCTTCATAATAGATCAAATGCCCATACACATAGAGGTATAAGACAAAAGGAAAAAAATGGTTTTGGGAATTTTAGGAAACCCCAACCAATACATAGAGGAGGATGAATGGAATAATAAGGTAGATGACACCATAATTCAAGTCACATCCCATGCTGGTAGAAATCAAAATCTGGACTCCCAAGCTTCCAGGAGAGAGAAATAGAACCATGGAATAGAATTACTAGGCCAAAAGAGAAATAAAATACCTTGAGATGGCCAGCCCCCTAAACATAGACTAATGAATCCATGTGTACTAAAAATGGGATGAAGCCAATGGAGTACCCAAATCTAGTGTAGTCAATGGAGTCCCGAGATATGTATCCTCTATGTGTCCATTACCATTCTCCAAATGATTACGTAGTATCTAGTGCTTGTATTGGGTGCCTTCAAACCCAAAAGCCAAGTTATATTTTATGTAGATGCAGGTCACTTCATCTCCATTACCAGAGGCCAATGACTAAGCTTGAGAAAATTTTCACAAATTAAGCCATATCTTTACAAATTTTTCTCCACATGAAGACCCTTCATTGTCATACAGTTGGGGGAATTTTCCAACCTGTGATGGGGGAGGAGTCCAAGAACACCAAAAAATTCAAGGGGCAAGGTTTCCCCTCGCAAAATAGACAAGTTGATGAAGCTTTGACATGTTAGCAAATATAGTGGGAATGGTATACATGTGTATTTCATGGGGAGGGTTTAACACACCACTCCACCCTCTAAAATGTTGTGGGAGGCGGTGAGGTAGCAAGCTCCCCCCCCGATGAGCTCCAATGTCCCATTTCCCAACACCCCAATATAGTCAATAATATTTTAATATTAAACCTATCTCCTAGCCTTAATAGTTTTGTAAAAAATTGTATCCAACTCACCCTCTTGAATTTAATGGGTTAATATATATATATATATAATTTTTGTATTTACATCTCCTTATTATATCAAAACAATTAATAGTTACTTCTGTGATATTTGGCTTCATTTCATTTATTTAACCTAGTCTCACACTCTTACTATTCATTGTGCTTAAAAACTCAATTATTGATGATATCCACATAAAATGCCAAAAATTTCCTTTTCTATAAATAGTATTTCAAAAAATAATTTGTCTCAACATGAACTCTAATTGTCAAAATATATATACTCAAAACAAAAAGTGGACACTTTTTTTGTAAATCTCTTTACATTTTCATAATAAAGATGATGGAAAATTAAATCTCTAGTTTTAATAGAGAATTTTCACAAATATACAAAAATCACACAAAGTTTTATTTGTGGATCCATATGTCTTCTTCAAGGTTTGAAAAATGTGCAATTGCTACGTGTAGGGAATTAAATTGCATGCAAGAGCTTTTGCACGAAGGATTCCCATAGTACAAATGCATAGAACATGGAAACCATGTGCTTAGTCATGTGATATTGAGGAAACACTCTTCAATATGGCATTTGGTGCTATGAACTTTAGACGAAGTCCAATATGCCAAAGGAAGAAAGTCATATATTGGATCTATTGGTCCTCTCAGTATTAAATCTAGCCTCCATTACAAGCAAGAATACTTTACCCTATGCTTAACTAGATCTGACATAGGTAGAATCCTAGGGACTACATCACTATGCTCTCAAAATTATAGAATAGTTGAATTAATGGAACAAAATATTTGTAAGATCATCATTGAGTTGCAGCAACACAATTATCAAGAGGTGGTTGAGGTGGTTGTGCATGAATTGTTTGTTAGTTTAGTGTAGGAGGCCTCAATTGTTATCCTAAACTTCATGGAATCCCAAAACACCATACCAATGCAAACAAAACTACAAAATGTCCATGAGACCATTATTTAGTTGAAGACCGAGAGTTGGGATCTAGAGAAAAGGGTGAAAAATCTACCTACCTTACCATAAGTTGAGCTAGATCAATTTTTCATGAAAGTATATAATCTCTTGCAACAAGCCAAATCTAGCAGAGATGCATTTGTATATTTGGCCAATCACAACTTTGACCTTTAAAATCACCTCCAAAATGCTCATGTTCATACAATAGGAGGAAATCCATGCATTAGAAGTCAAGATAGGTGAGAAGAGGATTTGAAACTTTGTCAACCACATCTTTGACTTTTGGGCTTACCTCCTTAATATTAAAATATAATCTCTCTCATTAACTCCAAAATTATAAAATATAATAGTTTTAGTTAAGTAAGTTAGTTTGAAAACTAGTTGTAGCTTAGGATTATTAAAAAAAAGACTTTTAAAAGTCAGTGTTTTAGATCTTTGTAGAAAGTTATTATTATTACCAGGGATATGTAATATTTTTTACTCCTATATAATTCCAAAAATTATTATTCTATTTTATAATATATTTAACAATGAAGAAAACATGTAATTCTCCATGAGTTTCAAATTGATTTTCATTGATATCTTTGCTTGCAAGTTTTAAAATGGTGTTAGAGTGGGTGTAATACTCTTCACAATTTGTAAAAGGTATAATGAAGGAGAATATTTGAGGGTAGGATTCCTTGAAGTTTATATCAATGAATGGTGAAGAAGAATATGTTTCCATTGACTGAGAAACCCCTCTCACAAGTAGATATATTCATGAGGGGATGTTAGAAGAGCCAGTCATGTGATTCATGGACCGCATATAGATTTAGTTGTCAAAGATCTACCAAATATTTATATGGCGTGTTTCCAATGAACTACTACAAAGATATTCAAATTAACTGTCACCATTCCAAGTCATGTGTATAAGGTTTTAACGAGCCAATGATCCTTGAGTGTTTTTTTTTCATGCTATTGACTATTTGTTAGTTTTCATTCAAGAAATATAGGAGTATAGAGCATCTCCACGTTCAGAGAAGGCCTAATGAAAATTTATTGAAATAGAGAGGAAAATGGAATTTCATGATATGGTGAAAAATAGTAATAATAAGAATAAGAAAAAATAATAAACCTTCTATAAAAAAATAATTTGTGTATTATCTTAGTCATAAAAAATTAAGATCTAAGAGGCATATTTTATTTAAGTTGGTATTTTTTTTCAAAATGAGAAGAGATATAAATAGGTTGAGATTTGTGTTCTAAATATAAATAGTTTATATTAAAAAGTAGAAATTATAATGGTTTTTTTTAATATTATTTTTTAAATGTGTAGTTTTTATTCTTATAAAGAAATGTATTCACCTTCGTAATCAGTGAATTTACTTCAAAAAGGGGAAAAAATTATATGAAAAAGGGAAAAATATTATCTTCATGCATTATGGAACTTTTACAGAATGACTTCTACAAGTAATATATCGAAACATGCACCCTTTTGTAAACAATCACTAGGAGTTATGGTACATGCAAATGAAGATCTTATTACAAGTATAAGAACTTTGGGAGGCAATGGAGAATGGCTTCACAAATCCATGTTAAGAAAATTTGTAAACCATGAGTAATGCCCCAAAAAATAAAATTTCATAAACAAAAACAATGGATAGCAACACAAAGTTGTGGATCTAAAGCTCTACGTATTACTAAATTTTTCCCAAGATAATGGTACCATCGATTCCAAAATAAGCTTCGATTATTTTTGAATTATCATAATAGTGTAACCCACTCATCGAACATTTTCCACTTTCACTAGTTCTCCCACAGTAAACATGAATTGAGGGTCACTACAATAAGACTCAATCTCTTATATGACCTTACGAAAATTTAATCAACTACTTGAGACCTTATTGACTTCGCTCAGGTGCTATAGGACCTCCAGAAGCAACCAAACCCCTCTGGGTGTCCAACCAGTGAGATAACTATCTTTCTCACTATATTAAAGCGCCAGACACTCCCTTATAAAGGCATAAAAGTGACTTTAAGCCTTCAGTTTCTCCCATAAGACTTCCTACCAGTGATTCTGGAATTTTCCAGCTAGTTCTATGCCACCACCCCGAATTCTAAGCCACTTTTTCAGGGCTAGGACTCACACCTCTTCCCAGAACCAAGTGAAACTTCTAGAAATAATGAATGACATAGAAAAAAAGCTTATAAACCAAAACTTCATTTAAGACTTGACCTGACCCTTCCCATCTAAGATTGACATTTCATCAAACACATGGTAAACATGCAACCTACAAGTCATGAATGCATATTTGAAAATAAGGATATAAAAACTTATCTAGGATTTAACAATAAGGAAGAATTCCTTATCACAATAGTTTTCATAACACCAGTTAGCTCATATATTCATGAAATAGAAATTCATTAATGAAAATGTGATAATATCCATACTTAGATATGTCAAATAATTGTGCTTATAACCAACATATAACTATATAAACACCAATGATAGAACAATCATTATAGCCACAAAAAAACAAGTACATTTACTCATGAGAAAAAAGAGAAACTTAGATATTATTAACTATAGGAAAATGCGAACCAGGTCTAGACTTCCATGTACCACCCGACCGTAGATTGGGTTGAACCAAATCTTTCTTTCATCCAATCACCCTCATTCCATATTGGAAGAATGAATATGGGATCTCATGGGATAAAACAATCCATAAACAAAAAATGGAATCCAAAGGTTAAACTAACTCCACCCTCACCATATTGTGATCTCACCTAAACTAGTTTCGAGATCACAAAGCCAAACCAAACTTGGATTCCTTGGAATTCCTTCACCATCTATTGGAGTTGGGATTCCCCTGTGAAGTAAAGACTTCGCAGATCGAGTCTTGGAGTGTGCAACGTGGTGTATATTTTTTTGTCTTAGGGGATTTGGGGTGGGTCAAAGCCCCTTATTATGTAATGGCCTAGGAATTTTTGTGAACGTTGGACTCCAACAATGGTTTGGGACCATGGTATTGTAAAATCCATATCTATATAAGGATTCTAAATAGAATTCATAGTTATGCTATGCATGAGATATCTTTTGCAATGCATTTCGATGTCAGACTGAGTTAGAGTATTTTTTTTAGGTTAGAGGAAAAGGCTCTTGCAGCTATGTGTGTTGAGACCTTATGAAGGACTGCAGATGTATGCACAGGCCCTTGCAGTTGGTGGAAAGTGGATGTATGAGATAGATATGTATGTTAATGAATGAACTATTGATAACATTTGAGTTATAATGATGTGTTTTCCTTTTGCTTTCTATTCATTAATGTCTATGTTAAATAAATTTTTTGTTCTGTAACTGAATAACACATTTTTATTTATGGTTATTTACTATTCTATATGCATGAATATGTAATATCGCATAGTCTATGAGTAATTTCAACAGTTGTGTTCAAAAAAGCTAGTAATATTGATAGATCTAACCTGTGGAGATTTGATAAGAAAGAAAAGCCATAAATACACATTCTAGTTTCCCTCTGCATGAAAAAATCGCGTGCTATCACCCCCTATATTGCCTCGGGTGAGACTTTAGTCTGTGTAAGTAGATCGTTGCCGAAAGGGCTAGTAATAGTGGTTTTTGTTGTTTTGTGCAATCACTTTGAACCTATGTCTAGGCCCCATCAATCCAACACCATCCCTTGAGGAATTTTCCTGTCTGCACGCACTTATTAACGGTTTCCTATAAAAAACCATATCCAATACCAAACCTTGATATTTTGTTGAGACCGTCTCACTCAGATGAAATACCTTCAAGAAATCCAAAGCTCAACCATTAATGAACCCCATCACATCATGGCTATCCAGAAATACAAAGAGAACACTAAAACCATTAAAACATGGGAAAATTCATGTCACTAACAACACATAAACAAAATATACATATGAAAATACCATACATGCCAAAACCAACTAATAAATCATACATGCAACCTATTACCTGCAATTATTCATGTTGAAGTTGCTTGACCAAAATTTTCCGTGCTTGGTCCTTGCTTTCCTTTGCTTTCCTTGTCCTTCCTTTGCTTGCTTATTTTCCTTTTCCTCTTGGTGCTCTCCTGCTCTTTGATACTAATCCCAAAATTGAACTCACAAAATGCTAAAATTATATAAGCTGATCCTCATAAGTCTTTTTATTATTGAGGCCTCTAATTTATTCATTTTCCATTATTTTCCATCAATTTCCTCCTCACATGCAATTTTGTGATCTGTCACTTTCCTTTTCTCCTATTTTCCATTATTTCCATTAATAAATGCCAATAATTTCCACTTTTCCTTTCCAAATCATTTTCCATTACCTTTTCCAATTTCACTTATCCATAATAAATGAAACAACCACTCACACTAGGATGTTTTTCCCAACATTCAACTTGGAATACGTTTTCGATGACCTTGGTCTTACTTTTCCTTTATTAAATTTTATTACATGAAATTTTAACCCGGGGTTGTTCTATAAATCTCCCCCTTAGGGGAACACCATCCTCGGTGTCTATGACACCTACAACTAGAAAAACCACTAAAAGCCAAAACATACTTCCCATGTAGATTTATAACTAAGCTGGAGGTAGTATCATGACAATCATGAAAAAATGACAACCACATCACTTACTGGAGCTTTATAACACAACTCATTATGATATTTACAAAAACAACCACATTTACTTATGCACCTTTTCTTTAACCAACAAATAACCATATGTCTATGGAGATTTATAAATCCAACTTGACATAGTATTTACAATAATATACACATTTTCTTTAACCAAAAAATATAAGGATATTATTCCTGCATCCATAACAAGGGAGTCCTTAGGCTCACACCTCTGCCTTCAAAAGTAGTACCAGGATTCACCTCCTTCTCGATAAGTCTAGAATCCACTGCCAAATTCAAACATGCATCTAATGTCTAGTGTCACAATACTTGCACTACACATCCTCTCAATTAACAGTTATAGTCTCATTGTTCCAGAGAACACTCCCAATTTGCATCTAATTTTATTTGGAAATGCTAATGACCAAAATAAATCCATCACCGACCTTCATTTCTCAGTTACACAATTCCTCGGGAAATCCTACCACCCTCTTTTGTGCATTCACTGACCTTCCATGTTCTCTACCATTCCCTTTCACAGGTGATCCATCCCTTGACAAGGTTTCCTCGCATTGGAAGGTCCAAAAACCAAGTCATATACCTGCCTCAAAAACATCATATTGGTTATAGCATGCTCATGGAAATCAATGGACACTATTGGCTACTAGTGTTCCACAATGGCCCTACTCCAGAAGTAACTTACCAGCATGATGCTTCTTGTTCCAATTCCTTTTGTTTTTGGTCTTAATTGTTGAAGTCGGTTTGAACCTCCCCAAATAGGGAATTTTCCATGATTTCTTGTACGAAGCACATAATTTTGATTAGATTCAAAATAAATTGAAATAAATTCACATCATACCTCATTGGTGGCTTGTCAATAAGGTAACTTTTGAATTCTTCTCACTTCCTATCACTTGCAAATAAAATTAGCTCTTAATCAAATGATCATGTATAAGCATATCGCATCTGGTTAACTCACTACATAAGCATTATATCATATTCATAGATCACATGTAATCATCACAAATCAGAACTAGAGATCACATGCATAGTAAAAACTGTAAAACAACGGTACTTATCTTTCAAATAATTCTTTGCTCCTGTCTTTATTATTTATCCTTTCCATACATACACTGAATTGGTTTATAAACCCTACAAGCACCCAGCTCCTATTGTTCTCTTTAAGAAACAAGGGAATCCAATGGCTAAACTTCATCCTCCCTCAATATCAACAACAAGGGTATCTCGATACCAAACCACCTTAACCATCAATAACAACAACAAGGGAGTCTAGAGACTAAACTGCCTCAACCCTCAATTAAAAAAATGAAATCCAGAGACTAAACCACCTCAAACCTCAATAGCAACAACAAGGGCATCCAAAGACTAAACTGCCTCAACCATCAATAACAACAACAATGGCATCTAGAGACTAAACTGCCTCAACCCTCAATATAAACAACAAGAGCCTAGACAGTCCCATACATGTTTGTCCCATCACATTGTACAACAAGTACACATACATAGTATACAACACAACACATACAACTACACCGAGTGTACAACACAAAACGTACACCTAAACCTAGTGTACAACACCACACATACACCTACACTGACTGTACAACACAACACCTACACCTACACCTAGTGTACAATACAAAAAATACACCAATACCTGGTGTACAACACGACGTATACACCTACACCAATGTACAACACAATATATACATGTACACACTATACAATGCCATGAGTATGCATGTTGCAACAAAGCAACTACACAATACTTGTAACACAATACCACATATACACAACACAACATGTATGACGTATACACAATGCCATGTACATAACGTGTACACAACACCCAAGGTACACAACACCACTTGCACAACGTGTAAAAAACACCCAATGTACACAACACCGCCTGCATAACGTGTACACAACACCCAATGTACACAACACCACCTCCACAATGTGTACATAGCACTGCATATCCACATGCTCACAGAACCGTATGTACACAACACTACATATACAACATGTGCACAACACCATATGCACATAGTACCACATATAAAACATGTAGACAACACCATATGTACATAGCACCACTATACAATATGTACACAACGCCATATGTACACAGTGCCATATATACAACATGCAAGGAACATTATATGTACACGGTACTGCATATGCAATAGGCACACGACACTATATATGCAACATGCACACAACAACATAGGTACATCATGTAAAACAAAATAGTAATACAACGCACAAAGATACCACACTATCTCTACCAAGAAACCTTACTTCTAATGTCTTTCCACTATTCATGCATGTTGGTGATCATATTTCCTCCATTACACCAATGTATCCCTCAGCATTACCTTTTCATAACATAAACACAAGCATAATACAAGAACATAATATAAATTCATATCCTTATGATACTGACCTTGTATATATATCAAGGTTACTCTTCCAACTTTATTCCTCATAAACTAGGAACCTCTTCATGTCATTCACCTACATAAGCAACCATTTCTCCATAAGAATGATTCTTGATGGCCCTATCAGACAATAACATGTGCAGATACATACATACATATATATATATATATATATATATATATATATATATATATATATATATATTAACATTATCATAAAACAATCATGATATATGATGATCTTGTCAGACAATGACATACATACATACACGTATACATATATAGACATATATATAATGGTGATCACAACATACTTACCAGATATCATAAGGTTAAGGTTAAAATAACTCCCTTTATCCATGCACAACATGCACAACAATGAGAACAACAGTTTGCAACTTATCCAAGGCATATATTAACTTAAGAGCATTTACTTTGCCTTTCCTACTACCTTTCTCATAAATTCTTTGTCGTCATCCATTTATCCCAATGAGTCAAACCAACTCAACCAACTATCATACCCTTTCCTTGAGTTTCCCTTATACATGCATTGGGATTCATCTAGGTATTATATTTCCTATTAGGTTTCATTCATCTCTCCCCAAGCTCCATTAAATTTCCTCTTTTGCAACCAATTCCAAAGACCCTCAAAACATAAAAGGAAATAATATGAAACAAACAAGAATAAAACCATGAAAAAAAAGATGGATAGAACACCTTAAATAAAGTGGCATGGCCATGCATGAGACATAGGAAATCTTCAAATCAAATGCAAAAAAATCACAAAGAACCAATAGAAAAAGACTCTCGATAGACACCATGACTCAATCCCCACGGGTTCCTAATGCTTCCAAGGGAAATCCCACCCTGGCCCTTCTTCAAGATATCATGGAAATCTCTTTTTCCATGCAATTCCTACATCATATTTCCATAAACACATAATTGTCAGTGTATAAATAACTATAAAATATACCATTCATCTTACCTTGTCATGCCAAGAACATTTCCTTGTAACTGAACACATCCATGCCATCTCTTAGGGACTCGAATTCCATAACGAATCTAGTCATAACTAAAAACTAGCTATTATACTTGTCAAATACATGTTCGTGAATGTAACACATATCCACATAATGTCAGACAAAATCAAGGTTAAGAAGACTTTTTGTATTCATGCAAAGAACTCATTCATTTCGATTTTCGGTTTCCAAACATAGCCAAAGTTATTCCCACCCAATTCCTTTTTGTTACCTTTTACCTTTATGTAATTTATTCTTATTATAATCTATCACATTATCCAACTATTAGCTATATAGAACAATAAATTTTTACCTCTTCACGGTAATGCAAAGCATTTTTCCCTACAACTATTCACATATGTCAGCCACATGTTCCAAAGATTAAGACATTGTATTTATTGAGTTGAAATCAACCTTTACCAAGACTAACAACCATGTCATAATACTACAACTATCAACCTCTTGCACTCAAGAACATATCAGCTCTCTCATCACATAACATGTTAGTACAACCATCTTAAAACAAGATCATTCCTCATAGAATATTATAGATATTGATTTCATGCAATTAATTAAACATTCAGATAATAGATAAATGACATAATAGACACCAAAAACTCAAAAAAAAATAGATGACATGGTCAAACACTCAAACACACAATAGACGAGAGAATCAAACTCATACCTCAATGTATCTCAAGGGAGGCTATCACATCTACCCAAGTCAGTCCAAATTAGTGTGACACAATATCACAAATATATCAATTCATAACTGAATACCATAACCATATCCATATGCATAGGTCGATACAAATTAGCATGATACACATATAACATCAAAATATTAAATGCAATGACCATATTCATCTTGTGTATGACCCCAATGCATATAAAAACAAGTTACTAGCATACATAACTATCCGACACATGTGCATAAGACCACACTGATCAACAAGAATATATCATGCATATAACCATAACAAACATATAATGGTATGTAGGTACATAACCATAATTCCTATAAAAATCATTAACCAGCATACCTACATGCCTAACATACAAAATTGTATGACTATCTACTCTTAATCTGAAGTCTAGTGTTGCAAACTTGCTTGGATGATCTACCTCTCCTGCTCTATCTCAGGAAACATATCATCATCATACCTGATAGCATAAAATATGACACAGACTATATAGATGACAACCATAACCACAGTCATGCATGCAAATTATTGACATGCGTGCATTAAAATCACATTCTTCCCATCTAGTCCAAGTATTGAACCATGCTCTGTTACCACCTTGTGGTATAAAATATTACCCAAAGAGAGCGAAACCTCCTATGATACCATCAGGTAATCCACTCATCCCACATTTACCCACTTTAACTAGTCTTTCCAGTATAAAAATGAGTTGAGGGTCACTATGATAAGACTCAACCTCCTATATGACCTTAAGGAAATTAAGTCGACAACACAATACCATATTGACTTCCATCATGTGCTACAAGACCTCCAAGTGCAACCCAACTGTTGGAGATGTCCAAACCCTGAGATAACTCTATTTTTCACCATCTTAAAGACTTATCCACTCCCTTTCCAATGAATGAAAGAAACTATAAGCCTCTAGTTGCTCCCATAGGTCTACCTGCTAATGAATGTGGAATTTTCTAGTCAGTTCTATACCAACGACCTCTAATTATGAGCCAATTTTTTAGGGCTAGGATTCAGGCCTCTACCTAGAACTCATTGAAACTTATAGAAATGATTAATGACATAGAAACAAATCTTATAAATAAAAAATTGAACCAATAATTAACTCGACCCTTCCCAACTGGGACTGACATTTCTTCAAACACATGGTAAACATGAAACCTACAGGTCATGAATGCATATTTGAACGTAAAGATATGAAAAGTTATCTGAGTTTTAACAATAAGGACTAATTCCTTCTCACAATAGATGGAATAACACCATTTAGGTCATACATTTATGACCTAGACATTCATTAGTGCAAATTTCATAATAGCCATACTTAGATCTGTAGAATAACCATGCTTATAACTAGCATATAACCAATTAAATACCATTTATAGAACAACCATTAAAGAAAAAAAACCAAGTACATTTACTCATCAAAAGAAAAAATAAACTTAGGTCTTATTAACCATATGCAAAAGAAAACTAGGTTGAAGACGTCCATGTACCATCCGATCATATTTTGGTTTGAACCAAATCTTTCTTTCAGCCAATCATCCCTCTACCAAAATTCCAAGCATAAATGTGGGATCTCATGAGATAAACCAATCGATAAAAAATAATGGAATCTAGAGGTTAAACCATCTCCAATATCACCATAATGTGATCTCACAGAAACCGGTTCTGAGATCACAAAACCAAATCGAGCTTGGATGCCTCAAAATTCCTTCTCCATCCCTTGAGGAATTTTCCTGTCTCCACCCACCTCTTGAGGGATTCCTGGAGAAAACCATCTCCACCCTCAACCCTTCGGATTTTCCTGATACCATCTCACATGAATCCAAAACCTATCATCAATCCAAAGCTCAACAAAAAATGAATCCCATCACACCATGGCTATCCTAAAATGACAAGACAAGGCTAAAAAAACTGTCAGAACCTAGAAAAATCCATACCAATAATAGAAAATAAACCAAATATACACATTCATATACCATACATGCTAAAACCAACTAGGAAATCATATGTGCAACCTATTACGTGAAAATATGCCCAATGAATTTGCTTGACCCAAATTTTCTTTGTTTGATCCTTTTTTTCCTTTTATTTCCTTCTCCTTATTTTGCTTTCTTACTTTCATTATCCTCCTGGTACTCTTATCCTCTCTAAGACTATTCCAAAAACTAAACTAATAAAAGGATGAAAAAACAATGAATTACTCCCCATAAGCCTTTTAATTATTGAGGCCTCTAATTTCTTCATTTTTGATTAGTTTCATTCAATTTCCTCCTCACATGCAATTATGTGACCTTTCACCTCCCTTTTCTCTTATTTTCCATAGTTTTCATAAATAAATGCCAATAAATCCCACTTTTCCTTTCCAATGCATTTTTCCTTTCTTTTGTTAATTTCCCTTAGCCATAATAAACCAAATGAACACCCACACTAGGATTTTTTTGCCACAATTCATCTTGGAATATGTCTCCCATGAACTTGGTCTTATTTTTCCTTTATTTACTTTTATTATATGAAATTTTAACCCAGGGTTTTTAAGAATAGGGTAATGAAAAAGTGAATATTATGAAGCTCTACCCAAAATAAGAGAAAAACAATTTATGGCATTTCATTTATCTCATTAAAAAAAAATCAACGAAATCGACTCCTTCGAACAAAAACTTTGCAAATTCAGCCCAAATGAAGAAATGTGCGAAAATAATGTTTCTGTTTTCACCTATGCATATAGTTGTGAAATTTTTTTTTTTGGAGGGGCTTCATTGAATTTTCCGGCCAACGTAATTTGCGAGCATAAGTTCAATCGAAATTTTTTGTCGTTAAAACTAATGGGACAAAGCAGAATTTTTTTTTTGTCAAACTATTACAAAACTTCAGCCGAACTAAAACATCTACAACTATGATGCAGCTTGGATCTGAACATATTTCTTCAACTTTGGAATGATTAAAGTCCATCAAAATTTATGAATTATCTTTCGAAACCAAGACAAGTATTTGCAAAATTCAATCTACTTTCAGGAAATATAACTTTTATGGAATTCCATAGATATTTACTAATTTGAATTAATTTTGTAATAAGAAAGGCACAAACAATTTCTAAAGTTCATTTGGATTCAGTGAAATCAAAATTATGTATCTCCCAAAATACACTATAAAAAAATTGAAAAATTTATGGTGAATTACATTGGTATGTCATCAATAATGGGTAGTTTTTATATTTTTATTTTATAACTAATAGGTTGAGAAACTTGATGTGGGCCGAAACATATTAAAAATATGCATTTTTTTCATATTGGTTCAGTTCAAAAACTTCTAGTAATTATGATATGCATCAGTTGGTTTTGTAAATACAACGATACAAAAGGAGACTCTTTTTAGATTGTTGTAACACATTTTTTTCTCCAAAACACAAAGTTTTCAAAGAATACACCGACGAGTCTCAACATGATTTTTTATGAATACTTCAATTGTTAAAGAAAGCACACTTGAAGAATTTTTAAGTTGACATATAAAATGTGAATAAAAAAATTCCAAAAAATAAGTAATAGAAGGTGAATAAAATTTATGACAATTTTTATTTTTATCATAAAATGAAATTCTAAATACGAAAAATTGTTTTGGCTTGCAGAAAGTTAAATAACTTCTAAAAATGATATTTTTTTCTCAAAAAAGGACAAAAACAGTAACCCAACTTCACATTTTCACCCCTCTACCATCAATTATTCATGCTGAGCTTCACTCTCTAAACAATATATTTGAATCTTAGGAAGTATCTTATCAATATCATCATTATTTCCAAGGATTTCTCCCTTTGTTGGTTCGCAATAGTTAAATTACTCTTTCTCATACTCATACACAATTTCTCTGAGTTATTCTGATCATTCACCTTAGCTTCTTCCTTATCTTTCTCGAAAAAAATTCCTTAACATGAAATTTTACCTAATTTATCATTCTCCATCCACATCCATGGTCTTCTTCACTTTATTGTATCAACAACCTTAAAAAACTAAGTTGTCCCTTCAACTCAATTATCTCTTTTTTAGTTTCCTCTTGGCTCATCCTTTTTCTCCTTGTGCAATTTTCTTTGGCATATTCCTCCATTATGTCATGGATTCCACTTGAACCCTTGTCTTGGCCATCAATATTCATCTCTCTCCCCTTCCCTATCAAATTTTGCATGCTTAATTCTGAGTTGCAAATAAGCCTTTATAGTAACAAGTTTGTTGCACCTTGTTATAAGACCCCTCACCAAGATTCTCTCCTCTAAACTTGCTATTTTGGTATCATTATTTCTCTCCTCTACAAAATTATTAGCTTACGCCTATCCTCTAGGCTTATACACTCTACTCACTTTTAAGTGCTTCACTTACTCTTATCTTTGGACAAGTCTACCCAAATTCACAACTATGGAGCTATCTCAACAACTTCTACGCAACCTCAACTCAAAGTTGTTCTCATCTCTTTACTACAAGGGTTATGAAAATCATTTACCTCTTTGTTTCTACTTGCACATTAATTAAATTTCAAAAAAACTAAGAATAATTACTTTTCATATGTCATCATATATACAATTCCAAGAATGTATATGAGTCATTGCTTCACACTATTGAAAAATTATTCTTTTATTAGTCTTCTTTGATTCTCGTCGATAAATTTTTCCATCCATACTTCTGGGATAGAATTGTCTTCTCCATTGTACTAGATTTTTTATGCTCTATCTCTTTTTCACACCTCCTACGAACACATACTTCAATTTACAACTTAACAAAATAAATTTATTACCGTTGTGCTTCCTTCAATGTTTTTTTTCATGTATACTCCACTTCAATATTCCAAACATTATATTGATGTATTTATCAACTCTAGCCTCCTATGTTGGTTTCCTTATAGTTCCCTCTATATTTTATCTCACTCTGATCTCTTCTCTTTTCATTCCTTAAATACCACCATTGTCCTAGTAATTTCCTGCTTTGATTCTCACTATGATCTCTTGCTCTAATTTATTTCTCATATTTCTCACATGAATTTCTTGCTCTAATCTCTTACTTTGGTACCATTTTGAAAGTGGATGAATGACAAGGATCTGATTTTTCCCTTAGCCCCATCATTCATCCATAGTTATAGCCATATCCCCATATTATCTCCCCATCCCAACAAATATTTCTAGGCCAGTTTCACTTTGTAGAACAAGCATTTTTTTTTTCTTTAAATAAATAGTGTGTAGGGGTCACAAATACAATGCACAATCCCAACTCCTGAAAGAGTTTCAACACCACAAAAATGTGTAGTCTTATGCAAATAACTAACTTCAACAAATCTTAGGCTCCAATCACATATCATTCTTATTATGTGTGATTGTTCTTGAAACTAGGAATCTATTGGTCCCTTGCTAGTTCAAACTCTTGGGTATATCACTTCACTTTTTTTGTCTCAAATTGAAGCCACTCTCCATTATTTAATGGATGATTTCCCATTTCCAACAAATGACAAATCCTGATAGTGTGATCTCTACCCTTGTAATTTTTTACACTATTTCTGCCACAACCAATCCAATCTATTAGGCATCACCCTGATGCCATCTTGGGACTTGGCCTCTAAGTGGGTCTCGACATTTCTCTACCCCAAACACCTTATGGTAATGACAGGTGATACAAAAAGTGACGTGGAATTTCCAATATATTAGGATAATTAAATGATGGATACCCCCTTCCTTTCTTGGATCAGGAATCTACCAAGGTTTCAGAACCTCCCAGAGCACCTTGCTTTGAGACCCGATTTTGAGAACTATCCTGCAAGTGTTGGTAATTTTTCTATTTGTCAAGGTTCGTTAATTGATGGGACTTCTCACACTAATTAAACTCTGGTCTCAAGATTTTTATCCATACCAAAATTCCCTCACAACTTCCATGGTTTGAGAGTTTTAAACCCTTAACATTTCCCTAGTCTCCATTTCCAAAACTTAATCTCAAACACTCGACTTCACATCGAAATTTTGGTCTTTGGACTAGCGAAATAATTCTTAGAACACTCAAGTCTTCCAAATAACCAGATCGGTGGTAAATGACAATGTTAAAGAATTTTTTTTTCACTATCAATTCCTGCACACTTCCAATAGGCTCGAAGTTTTTAACTTTTTCATGTTATATCAAATTCGCCTCCTATAAGGCCAAAACTCTAAATTATTGAGTTGTTGATAGGGGTGACTCTATAGTCTCTCTTCATGGTTTCTCAATTATCATGCAAATATTACACACATATCCTCTCTCACATTTGAGGATTATACTATCTTCAAAAATAGCCTCAAATCTCACTCTTAACACTGAAATAACAATTTTCATATACACAACATTCAGAAGAAAAAATTACCAGTTCCAACACACACAGGTCAAACAAATTTGGAGGATAACATCACATAGTTATATTAACACACATATCTATACAATCTGAATTATTCCACCATATCCACTCCATTCATTCTCTCTTGTACCTCTCTAGTACATAGCCTCTCTCTCGATTATCTCTTCTTTATCATATTCTTCCTTTGTAATATACCAACTTCTAATCTAATCAATGTATTACTACATTATGGGATTTTTTTCTCCATCTATCCCTCTTCTCAAAGTCACAAAATATGATACATTAGTTATTTGGCTCTTTTACAATGTGCAACATTGCCAAGAATGATAAATAATCAAACTTTACAACCTAGATTCCTTCTAGAACTACGACACTTGCATTTACATGAAAATTCCTAATTTATACAAAATTTTAGCTAATTTCACTCATGTTTGGAAATTATAATATACCCTGGGTCTAGTAAATAATGATGAACTTGTGGTTTACTCTCCAACATCAAATAGAATTAATTTCACCACCGTATGTAAACCATAGAAAAATGGAGTCCTTCAGTAGAAGAATTATACCATAATGAACATCACAGCGAGCATGCTCAAAACTACAATTTTTCCAAATAATTTTCTGTTGAGGCTATTACTTGTTCATTCTACATATTAAACAGAGATCCAGTAAATAATATTAAAGTTAAAGTGCCTCAATAAGCATGGAGTGGCATAAAGTCAAGTGTCTCTCATTTGAGGGGTTTTAGTTGAATTTATTATACACATGTTTCATAAGAGATTAGGAGGAAACTTGAAAAAAAAGGTGTAAAATGTATTTTCATTGGTTATAGAGAGAAATACAAATCTTACAAACTGTATAATCCAATGAATAATAAATTAGCAGTGAGAGGAGATGTAAAATTATTAGAGTAAAAATATTCGATTGATTAAGAGAACGAAGCAATGGATAATAGAAATTCATCCCTCCCCATAAATGAATAGGTGTAAATTTTAGGATGGAAGAACCCTCCACCAAAATTTGGAAGGTTACAAGTACAAATAAAAGAGACTATTTCTTCTTCTAGTAGAAAGTAAATAAGTTCGATGAGAAATTATAGAAATGATCCTTCTTGTAGAAATGACAGAGAAGATTCTGTGAGAAATTAGAGATCAAGTATATTAAGGAAAATATATGAGTAACGTAATGACATCGATCCATAAGCTAATATTTCCTTACTATATTGTCATCCTAACTTTGAAGAGGCAATAAATAATAACATCAAGTATATCTCATGAGCGAAGAGATTTAGCTCTAGGAATGAGACATGGAATCTATTCGATATTTGAGTCGATAAAACTAGCATTGAAGTTAAGTGGTTGTAAAAAACAAAACTACACGAGAAAGAGAAAGTGGATAAATAAAAGGCAAGGCTAGTTTCCAAAATATTTCCATAGCAATTAGGTATTGACTATGGTGATCCCTTTTCTTCAATATCCTACAGAAAATGGTCAGTTTGCTAGATGGGTATGAAGTTTTCCTTCTTGAACCAAAAAATAGAATAATAGGTGTGTGTTGATCAAAACATAAGTTTTGAAGTAAAAGACCAAGATTACAGGGAGTAAAAATTTAATAAACCCTTGTATGGCTTGAAGCAAGCTCCAAGAGTTTCGTGTAGTTAAATTAACTCATATTTACTCAACGATGAGTTTACGAAGAGTAAGAATGAACCCACTCTCTATAGAAAATTAGATCAAAGTAAAACCTCATATTTTTTTTTTTTAATGACATGATGTATACTATAAATCTAATGTTACATGAATTCAAACTTAGCATGAAAATAATATTTGAGATGACATACCTTGGTTTCAACAAGAAAATTTTTGGAATCAAAGTCAAGAGATCTGCTTAAGGAATTTCCAAACGTCAACAAAAGTATGCTACAAATATTTTAAATATATTTAGAATGGAAAAATTAAAACCAATAAATACGCCTACTACAACAAGAAAACTTTTGAGAAAGTATAATGATGGAATAACAATTGATTCAACATTGTTGCGGCTTGTAGGAAGCCTCATGTACATTATTACAACTAGACTTGACCGCATATATGTAGTTATTTTAATTTATATATTTGTGGATTATACTAAGGAATCTCACTGGAAATTTGGAAAAAAAAATTTCAGGTATATTATAGGTAAAACTAAATATGTATTTTACTAAGTTTAGCTAATTCCACTCAGGTTTGGAAATACAAAATTTTATCTAATTTCACTCATTTTTTGAAATTATAAGATCCCCTAGGTATAGTAAATAATGATGAACTTATGGTTTATTCTCCTACATCAATTAGAATTAATTTCACCATCATATCTACACCATATAAAAAATGAGTCCTTGAGTAGAAGAATTATACCATAATGAACATGAGAATGGGCATGCTCAAAACTATAAATTTTTGTTGAGGGTATTACTTGTTCATTCTACATATTAAACACATATCGAATAAACAACATTAAAGATAAAGTATCTCAATAAGTATGGAGTGGCATAAAGTCAAGTGTCTCTCATTTCACGGTTTTTAGTTGAATTTCTTATGCACATGTTTCGAAAGAGATATGGAGGAAACTTGGAAAAATGAGTGTAAAATGTATTTTCATTGGTTATGGTGATAAATCCAAATATTACAGACTATATAATCCAATGAATAATAAATTTTTGGTGACAAGAGATGTAAAATTATTATAGTAAAAATATTCGAGTGATTAAGAGAACGAAGCAATGGATAGTAGAAATTCATCCCTCCCCATAAATGAATAGGTGGAAATTTTAGGATGGAAAAACCCTCCAGTAAAATTGGGAAGGTTACAAGTACAAATACAAGAGGGTATTTCTTCTTCTAGTAGAAATTAAATAAGTTCGATGAGAAATTATAGAAATGGTCCTTCTTGTAGAAATTACTTCTAATATTTTGTGAGAAATTAGAGAGAAAGTAGATTAAGGAAAATATACGAGTAATGTAATGACATGGATCCATAAGCTAATATTTCCTTACTATATTGTCATCCTAAATTTGAAGAAGCAATAAAATAATAACATCGGATATATCTCATGAGTGTATAGATTTAACTCTAGGAATGAGACATCGGATCTATTTGATATTTGAGTTGATAAAACTAGTACTGAAGTTAATTGGTTGTACAAAAAAAAAACTAGACGAGAAAGAGAAAGTGGATAAATATAAGGCAAGGCTAGTTTCCAAAATATTTCCATATCAATTAGGTATTGACTATGGTGATCCTTTTTCTGCAATATTAAGGTTGGATACTATTAAACCAATGCTAGCCATTGTATCCTATAAAAAATTGTCAGTTTACTAAATGGACGTGAAGTTTGCATTCTTCAACCAAAAAATAGAATAATATGTATGTGTTGATAAACAAACAATATTTGAAGTAAAAGGCCAAGAGTACAAAGAGTACAAATTGAATAAATCCTTGTATGGCTTGAAGCAAGCTCCAAGAGTTTGGTGTAGTGAAATTAACTCATATTTACTCAACAATGAGTTTACGAAGAGTAGCAATGAAACCACTCTCTATAGAAAATTAGATCAAATTAAAACCTCATAACTTTTTTTTTAATGACATGATGTGTAATATAATTATAATGTTGCATCAATTCAAACTTAGCATCAAAAAGATATTTGAGATGACATACCTTGGTTTCAAGAAGAACATTTTTGGAATCAAAGTCAACAAATTTGCTTAAGGAATTTCCAAATGTCAACAAAACTATGCTACAAATATTTTAAATATATTTATAATGGAAAAATTGAAACCAATAAATACTCCTATTACAACGAGGAAACATTTGAGAAAGTATAATGATGGAAGAACAATTGATTCAACATTGTAGCAACTTGTAGGAAGCCTCATGTACATTATTACAACTAGACTTGACCTCATGTATGTAGTTATTTTAATTTATATATTTGTGGAGTATACTAAGGAATCTCATCGGAAAGATGGAAAAACAATTTTTAGTTATATTACAAGTAAAACTAAATATGTATTTTAGTAATGTTTCTGCAAAATATAACATATCTAATGCAATTCCCCAATAGGTAGAACCAGACCTTATGGAAACAAGAGAAAGGGTTGCCACTATCACCTCAACAACCATTCTCCCACCATTTAGTTCTATTTTAACACTATGAAGGATTTCTTAAATCACATAATTATTTTATAGTACTATGGATCAAGGTGATAGACATTATTTCTAATAAATGGAATAAGTAATGATGAAGCCTAGAAAGGCCTACGTATTTTAGGCTGCTATTTAGGTAGTTTTCTATAAGGCCAAAAATATTTCTATTAAATTTGGTAATTTTCAATGATAGGGCATACATTGTCATATATTAGCCAAGGTAAAGGCATTTCAGGCATAATCAACAAAAGGGAATAAAGGCATTCCAATAAACACCTAGGCTTAGGGTTACTAATGAAACATTATCATTAAAAGAATGCATAAAAAACCAATTAGGTTGACATTAGGAGTAGCTAAGAATAATTTAACCATTCATAATGATATATTTTTATTTTATGTGTTTTATTGATGTAAATCCTAATTTATTATCGAAAAACATGCAACACAAATTCACCTTTATGAAAACATTATACCCTAAAACCCTAGTGCCTATTCTTAGGTGTCTAAGAACAAGGAAAAGAAGAAGAAATTTAATAGATTTTATAAATGATAAACACGATAATTGTTAGTTCCTTATCCTAAATTGGCTTAATGGGGCCGTATAGGGATAAAATTCCATGAAAATGTTTTGATGGAGCAAGGTGGATGACCAGGACATCCACTTCTAAAACTATACTATTTTCCTTGTAATTAAAGAAAATATATACGAGGAATGCACAACTCAAGTTTACTTCTAGGTTTAAATAAAATGATTTTTCATAATGTAATGGAACAATATTTCAAAATAGAATTCACATTTATTCATGAGACAAAATAAAAACCCTACTATCATAAAAAAAAATATGAAAAATATATAAGATAAAGCATGAAAATAACAAAATTCTCTAGGAGAAGCATATTTCAATCCTAGGAAAAAATCTCAATACAAAAGAACACCTCCACAAGACTTTTGTGTCATATAAAAGTCACATTTTTTACAAGAAGAAAAAAAATGACCATTTCACACTCTTTTGTAAAAAAGAGTGATAAAAATGTGTGATTACGAAATAAAATAAAGGGCACCTATATTTATATGAAGCTTAACACTCGTATTTTTCCCAAAAGTAAAAGTAAAATACCTCATTACAATTTTACCTTGACTATTCCAAAAGCAGGATGTTACAATACAACCACAATAGCTCACAAACAAACAAATAATGCCAAATGTACCGACACATCTAGGAGAAAGTCGTTGTCCACTATGGTATCATCTAGAGAAAATTTTCAAAATTCCACAATAAAATGAAAAATATGCTAATGAGTATTCCATACTCCTAAAAATATCTCCATGTCCATGAGTAATGCCTCCAAAGAGCCTCCAAATCATTATTTCATCACCAAGGTGCCCCACATCACCTTCTAAAGATAAATATGGGTGTTATGGCATCAATTTACTCAAACATTATCATAAAATAGTGATGTGAAAGCCATCTATTATCATCTCAAGGATTATTATCATTATCTAGTCTCTAGATTAAGAAACTCCCATCTAATAGTGTGAATGCCAGGCTTGGGGTTTCTTGGGTCCACTTGGGAAAATCATCTATAAATATAACACTAATCCTTCCTCTCTTATCACTTCAATATATGGGGGAACCTAATTTCAAGTACCATGTGGAATCATCACATAAATTGACGATTTACTTTGGGTGGGTAATGATGCATCAACAAGGAGTAGAGATCATGCTAGGCTTTTACCCATGTGATAATTAAATGTCCCATCCATCTCTTACATTTTATCCTTTTCCTTCATCTTGGATTATCTTATGTTTTAATATTTCTTTTATCTACATCAACCTCCAAGTTAATTATTTTTTTAGCCTAAATTCAAGGATGAGGGTGAAAGGGTGCCAATCTTAGTTATTATTGACCAATAGTATAAAGAATGGAAATGAATAAAGGGAAATATATAAAGTGTTAATAATAGAATAATCACGGACACACTAACTCAATTAGATTCTCCCAATATTTTCCTTACAAAATTCCTAAGGCCTCATAAATGGTCCCATTAGACTAGAGTGAATGGCTAACCTCTTAGGTGCAGTGATGGAATAAGAATGTAGTCAAAATAGTGATCAATCATCTAGGTTTCTTCTTGATCCATATTTCTGTAACCAGAAACTAAAGTTAGATCATATGATTGGAAAAATAGTTAAAGTATTTTTCGATGGATTACCCAACTTCCTTCAAGAATGAATTCTAGATGGAAGAGAAAATTATAACTAGAGTAATTAGTGGAGGCTATTTTCATTATCTTATGTGCTAATAATATAGGAATCTTTTCTAGATAACTATATAAGGTGAAGAAAAATTTCTCATATGGTTAACCAAATGTTTTTTACATAACATATAGCAACTTGAGGACATGTGCTCATTGTTGAGGACTTATCCTTTTGCTCGAATAAGGAGTGCATGACAACTCCAGTAGTCACTAGGGATCATAGACATATTACCTGTACACTCATAAAAACTTGTTGATAATGAATAAGAAAGGTTTTGATCATAACCCCTGCACTATAGGATAAATATAATCTAAAAGTAAAATTTTAGCTACAATGATGCATGATATCTAACTATTATGCATATACATCACCATTAAAAATATCAAGAGAAAGATGCAAACACAAGAGTGCAGGATACACAAATTTAATGCACATATTTACTCATGAATGAATAAGGGTACACTAAAAGAGGTGAGGCACTTTCCTTTTATAAGTGATGATAAGGTATCCCCATCAAGTTTTACTATATAAAATTAATCTACCCCTACATTATTGTGGATCTTATGGGGACAAGAGCCATTTTCCATAAGTTCTAGATATCCAACATGGAAATATTTTCCTTGCTTCTAGACCCATTGTTTATTTTTATTCTTTTGATATCTTTTTTTATTTTATTTTTGGAGTAATATATTGGTTTTCCATACATATCCTCCTCTTTAATTAAATATATTAGGTATTTTGAGGATATTGGGATCAAAGTGATTCCAATTCACTTGTAAATTTATTTAATCTATGTTACCTTCTATCTTTCTAGGATGTTCAGGGAAAGGGAAAGGGTCAATATCCTCCACATGATCAGCCATATGTGGTTCTCAATATATAATGGATGGTATCCCATCAATGGTGGTTATTTTAGCATATTATATATCCATTTGCAAGTTCCAACCAATAGATATGAACCTATTTCTTTAAAATGAAATTCCCCAAACATTAGGGACATTTAGGACCACGAAGTCCATTGACATATATATATATATATATATATATATATATATATGTTAGAAGTCAAAGAGAAATTAAAACGATTTATTAAAGCATGCATATATATGAAATTTGATTCAAATCCACACACATTCCTATAAAGCCTGGTAATTTTCTTCTCTAATTGGTTCATGAATCTCAAAGAAATAACATTTGTAGAGGCTCCAAAATAAAGCTTACAATTTTTTTCTCTGAGATTATGGGTTACTATGGATAACAATAAAGGTGCATGCCCTCCATTCCTATTGTAGTAGTACATGTCTTTCAATATAACCATAAGGTATTTAAATTCTTTATCTGGGTTGATGATTTTCTCTTTGGGGTGCAGGTTTGAATAGCTCCAAGAGTATAATAGGGAGATTTAACTTGCATAGTAAATTTCCATAGCTCACATATAAGGGCCCTCCGTTATTAAAAATGAAACAGTTAGTCTTATTATTAGTCTTAGTAGGAGGAAAAGGTTCTTTAACATTATTTTTGGCATCAACATTCCTACTACTACCTATTTCAAGGTGGTTTAACACATTGTTATTTCTAGTATAATGCAACTATTTGAATCTAAAATTGGATTAAACATCATTAATGTTCTGAATGGAAACTAACATCCACCCATGGTATTTATCCATGGTAACCACCCACGTTATTTACCCATGGTATTGTAACTCAATAAGGCTATAAATAATGGGCCTCACTTTGTAAAAGATAGATTAGTCCACACAATATAGTTGTAAAAAATTTTGGTATTTATTAAAGTGTCTATTTATTTTGAATATTTTGTTTTCTCTTTTCCCTATTGACAGTAAAATATCTTTGATATGTTCCCTCCAAGATCCGAATCAGTGGTATCAGAGCCAAGTTATGAATCCATGAAAATTTGGGTTTTATTTTTCCCTTTAATCTCTTACTCATTATTATTGTCTTCTAATTTGGGAAATTAAGCACGATGTCTGATGTTGAAGAGATTCAACACTATTTCAACATCTCAAGTTCAAATCCCATAATGGAGAACAATAAGGGTTTTCTATGCATATTTTTCTTTCCATTTTTAATGGTTCCTGGAGGATTATGTCATGTATATCGAGAGGATGTGGCCCGTCTCTCAAGCATCAAGGGTTTGATTCAAGGTTCCTTAATTATATTCCTAAAGAGTGATCCTTTCATGAATTTTCTCCATGATTTGTTGGGTCAAATATATTTAATTTTAATGGGGACATGTAATTGGGTACATGGGATTTATTTTGCAAATACAAGGGAGGAACAAAAATATTCATTTTTTTCTCAAGTATATTGAGTCAGAGTTGATATCAAACTCCCTTATGAAAGACCTTCCTATGAAATCCAATCTTCACAATCTGATTGCCCCACTCGAGATCACATATGTGGAAGTTTTACTCCCAAAGATGAACCCTCTCATATCTCCCCATGGGAAATGAGATTCACTATGGATTACACATCCCTTTCTCCTCGACTCTTAAGGTTGGATACTATTTCAGCCATAAATTCTCATCTTCAACCTATCTATATGTTCTCACTAACTGTAGTAGATGGTATTTTTTACACTGGCTCCGACGGTAATAGAAACACATTTAGTTTAATACAGTCTCCTTGCTTCTTGGTAATACCCATGGTTAGGTTGATTTTTGTTACAGAGGGTGGGATTTTCTTTTTATCTCTAATGGCTCATTGACTAGAAATGATGGTTTAAAATGGAATTTCACACAATATTTCTTCCTTTTTCCTCATGAAAAGTGCTAATTTACTTTAAACGATATGTTCAGGTACATAGAAGAGACTCCATAACTAGATACCACTAACATATTCATTAATGGAATCCCATAATAAAATTATTTCTCTTGAATCATCCATAGATCCAATTCCTCCATAATAACTACATGTAGTTGATCAACGAATTCCTAAATTGAACAAAAAACTCGAGTTTGAAGAAGTATATGCATAGTTAGACCATGTATAAGGACCAATGGTGGTGAAGGAAGCTCCATATTTATAGGTTCATGAAAGTTTTCATAATTATCCACAACCAACTACTGAATTTTCTCTTTCAACCCAAGAAGAAGCACCTAAAGTACATATGTATCATAGCTCAGCAGGAAATAGTTCTATGGGGAAACACTAAATCTAACTAAAATCACCAAAAATGGTAGCTTCATAACAAAAAATCATTATCCCTTCTAACATTTCTAGGTATAATATTTAATATAAACTCTTTTATGTCTAGTAAACCAAATAAAGAAAAAAACCGATAAACCACATTTTCCATCTCCCACTGGAAAAATATTGACAGCAAAACTTATCATAGGAGGGCACTCATTTGGATCATAATCATCACAACAACTATCATTTGGTTCAATAATTTCTAATAATTTTTTAGATATCTATTTATCATCATTATAAAGGGGAAAGAAGCATCATTTTATCAAAGTTACTAAGGCATAGCACTTTCATGATTGCTGTGAAGTTGAAGCTAATGTGTGATTTATATTAAATAGTTTGCTCTGAACACTACCATTTCCAACTTTAATAAGGTTTCAAGAAATTTTTTTCCATAAATACTGATGGTTTCCAAGTCATAAGAAACAAACAACAAGACTTCTATTATGTTTTCATAGAATTTGAATCATCCAGTTCTATGCAAAGTGCTATAGAAGAATTTCCAATTAACATTGGTGAACACCCAAAAAACATTGAGGAGAAGAGACTTTTTCACCCTAGATCTATATATGGACAGTTCCCACATTCAAGAGGTGACATGATGATAAAATACTCAAATAATCCCTTTGGAATAAAGAAAAAATTCTTTGGATCTATGCCACATTATATTATCAAATCTCAAAGGTGTATCCTCTTCAGCATCCCAACGGTGCCACATTAGGTTGATGGAAACAAAATTATAAGTGATGTATTTTACTCTCTAATATTTTTTTTGAATAATGAAAGTAGAATTAAATGTCATCATTAGCATCATGTTGGTGAATTACATTTCATCATTGTTATATTTTATCATTGATGTTGTTTTTCTCAGCATATCCTCCTTTTTTTTGGATTTCATCATTATTTCTACCACATGTGTCATTTTAATCCATAATATAATAGGTGGGATGGTGTATCCTGGAGATACGCATCGTCAAGCATGAAGAAAGGTGGAAAAATAATTTTCTATTCATGGGAGGGGGGGCATCACAGTCATATTTGAGACATTTTTTGTCATCATCGTCCATTTAGAAACAATAGTTATTTATATTAGCATACCAACAAGTGAGCTATCTTGAAGTCTATTTGCTAGGAAATACTCTATCAGTATCAAATTTTTCCCACAAGAAGTACATGGTATCTTTATCCTCAAACCTTCATTCATCCTAGTTATGGGTCTCTCACAAACTGTAACACCCTCCTCCCACATTTAACCAAGATAATCAGTCCATTGGGGTAAACCTGTGACAAAAGGATATTATGATGTGATTCAAATCCCCATGTATAGTTAAGGAAGTGGAACCAACAAAACACAACCAATATGACCTTCCTTAGGAGATACAGACCCTTCAAGAGGAAACCAGCACATGCAAGTGCTTAACGACTGAGACAACTTGTCATTTTTCTTCTCTGGACCCTCACCCACTACAATGAAAATCCATGCATGTGACTAAGGTCTTCCAGTTGCTCCCATATCAAGGCATGGTAGTGACTGTGAACTTTTTCACATAGTTCTGAGCCAACGACCCAGATTATAATCCACTTTTTCAAGGCTATGTCTTAGAACACTACCCATAACTTCATGAAACTATCAGAAATGATAAAAAGCATTCGAATAAGGCTAATAATGCAATCATTACTACAATTACTTTATCTGGCCCATACAAGCCATGACAGGAATTTCGTCAAACATGTCACAAATATGTAATCTACAGGTCATAACAACATATATGAGCATATTGGTCTCATACTTATATGATATTCATAAATAAGGATTGATGCGTTATTGAAATGGCTACATTATCATTTATTAGGTCATATATTCATTATTCATTCATTTTATAATAAAAACATGATAAAAGCCAAACATTAAGTTTGTCATAAACAATGCTCATAACCAGCATATAACCAACAAAATAATAATGGTAAAGAAACTATCAAGATCACATAATAACAAGTGGATTTACCCATAAAATACCAAAGGAAAAGAGATCTTATTTTCATATAAAAAATGAAACCAGGTCTCGTACATCCACACATGACTCGACCATAGATTTGGCTTAACCAAGTCTTTCTTTTAGACAATCACCCTCGTGTCATATACCAAGCATGAATGTGGGATCTCATGAAATAAACCAAAAAAAACCAAATCAGGGATTTCAGAGGCCAACCCACCTCAACCCTCAATTAGTGATTCCTCCTCATGGTCGGACATCACTAGCGATCACCATATCGGTATCTACCCAAGTTGTCTATGGCTTCAAATATTTTCTTCCAACCCTACTTCAAGGACTATTAAATTAACCCAAAACTTTCATTGGGCTTCTAGAGAGTTTAACTAACCAAGGATTCCAAGAATATTAACTCAAGCCACCAAGGTCTTTTAGAGAATTTTACCAACCAAGGCTTCCAGGAACAATAACTCAACCCAAGTTGCTATAGGGATTCTAAAGTGTTTTTCCAACCAAGGCTTCCAAGACTAGTAACTCAACCCAAGATGTTGTAGTGTTTCTAGAGAGTTTGTTCAACCAAGGCTTCAGAAACTAATAAATCAACCCATAACCATAAGGAACATGAAAGTCGACCAGAAAACAAAGGTTAAACCACAACACCATGGTTATCTAATAAATGGAAAGGCTATTAAAAAAATATCAATCTAGGAAATCATGCATGGAAATGACAATTCATAACCAACAAACCACAAGCATGTGCCATGCATGCCACAAGTAGTAAGTAAACCATACATGAAACTCAATACCAACAAGAAAAACCCAATGTACTTATTGAATCTTTTTTCCTCTTGCACATTCCTTCTTTTCCTTTTCCTTCTTGCTTCAAATCCCAAGTATGCCACACTCCTCCAAGAGTTCTCCAAGAAAACTCTAAGTGTCCAAGACAATGACGGAATGAGAGTGCTAAAGACTTCACTGAAAAAATATACCAATTGATCCTCATAAGCCTTTTTATCAATTAAGCCTCTAATTTCTTCATTTTCCATTATTTTCCTTCAATTATCTCCTCGCATGCAACATGTGACCTCTCACCTTCCTTCTCTCCCATTTTCCATTATTTTCATAAATAAAATGCTAATTAATGTCTCTGTCCTTTCCAAAGAATTTTCCATTTCCTTTGCCAATTTCCCTTAGCCATAATAAACCAAATGAACACCCACTAACATGTTTTTCCAACCATTTGGCATGGAATGTGTCTCCCATGACCTTGGTCTTATTTTATTGTTTTACATGGATTTTTAACTAGGGGTTGTTACACAAACCCACAGTTATGGGTGAACAACACAAAACCCTTGCCATCAAAGCCCATTTTCTAGATCACACAATTTTAGTACCATAATTGGCCCATAATAATTCCAGTGTATCTCTAGCCTTGGACCTTCATTCATCATGGTTATGGGTCATCCACAAACCCAAGATTATGGCTCAACCAGAAAAAAACATTGTATTTGACAACACGTAGTTTTAGGTCATCCACAAACCCATGGTTATGGTTCAACCACACTAAACAATTCTCTTTATCAATGCCTATTCAACCAAATCTTATAAAGAGTGATTTTTATGCAATGGGAACCATTGGTTCCTAATGGGGGAGGACTGATTCGAATGCAAAATGGAATCCACCCATACTAATCACACATGGTATTTACCCATGGTATTGTAACTTAAGAAGGTTATAAATAATGAGACTCACTTTGTAAAATGATATATTGGTTGAAAAAATTTAGTTTTAATGGTTTCTCTTATTGAATAAATAGTTTATTTATTTTTAATATTTCATTTTTTCTCTTATCCCTCTTGACGATCGAATCTATTTGATCTTGGCCCTCCAATATTTAGATCAATTAATGGGCTTATCAAATTTGTTACCAATTTCTTCAGTTTCATCTTCATTTTGTTTTTCATAAAGGGATGTGGATTCACCAAGAAAGGTAGTAAAATGGTGGATTCATTTATCATTTTCAAATTATCTCAACTATCCTCCTCTCCAACTTGACTATAACAAAACTTCTCTTCACTACATGATTCATTAAAAATTGAAACCCCTCTTAATTTATGTTGTTTGTAAGGAAAAGGTTGTTGGAAACATTATATTGACAAATATTCTTACCATTGTTTGGATTTCTCCAAGGATCCCTATCAATGTTGAATTTAGACTTGGGAGGATATTTTTTATGGGACTCTTTCTCCCTATATAATAATTTCAACTTGTTCATAATGGCCATTTTCCATTACATCAGTTCATTAGGGATATTATCAAATTTATGGGACAAGGATTGCAATGTGAGGTAAACTAAGGAACTTGACTTAGACATGACTACCACTTTGGCCCTAATATATTAGATAAAATCAACCTTAGATATGGTTAGATTGTGTTTAATGGCAACAAAAAAATCCTTGGATTCATTAAGTCTTCAGGGGTATTTATCCTTTATTGAATAGGATATATATCCAAGAAAAGCATTCGTATATATATTTAAGATAGATTAATCTATAGGTATATATATATATATATATATATGATGAAATTCCTTAAGCAATTTATAAAACCTTTGAGTGAAATCCTTGATACTTTCATTATTGGTTTTCTTATCTTCCTAGAATTTAGCCATGAGCTTCATTCCCTCTATTAGGTCCTTATAATACTAGTGTGTACCCCATATTGTTATTGTTGTCCCCTTACATTATTATTATTATGAAAACCCTGATTATATTGTGTTAGAAAATTATATATTACAGAGAAATGAAAAAAATAAAATATGAGGAAACACAAACACAGAAAACATATAAAACCAGAGAGACAAAAATATATGTGGTTCACCTAATTTGGGCTACATCCACCCCGAACAACAAGTCCTTCCTTTCTATTATCCAACAAAATTAAGAGACATGACCTACAACAAATCCGTTGTAAAATCATTTTTTCTCTCTCACAGACTCCCTATCTGTTTCTCACTCTAAGAATACAAATAAAATACACAACTGCAATTACAATTCCCTAATACAAAATGAGGGGTTTCCTTCTAGCATAAAAACAATAAATTAAACATAACTTCTATCGTTAGATCATCCGCCTAATGAACGACCCAGATTGACTAGAAATTAAAATACTTTTACAATGCAATTTTACATCTATTTAAAGATTTGGGGGTGTTTCCCATGAAACCCCCGCTGGGGGACCACTGGCCCCCAGACACCCCCAGCCGACAGGGGGGGCCCTCCTGAATCCCATGGGGGACAAGTCCCCCCACACCCCCCTGCATGGAGGGGTGTATAGTATTCCTGGGGTATACATCCAGCTGAAACAAATAACTCTGAATAAGGATGAAAATCAGGCTCCACACCCAACGTATTATGACCCTTTGGAATCATATATATACCAAGTAGGTCTTGTCATTTGTATCATCCAACAATTTTTCATTCATGTGATGTAAAAGGAGGTTTAGCCTTTGAAGAGGATTGTTTAGAGTCTTTGATATTTCTTTTATTTTGTTTTTGTCATATGCTTACATAACATTTGGTATCAGAGCTTTGGATCCTAGGGTTTGTCTTCTTCAAATAGGCCATCATGGAATTTTCATTATAATTTTTTTTTTTTTTGCAAAGATTCAGAAGCTTAAATTTCTACCACGTGGAGCTGAAATGTTTATGAAAATTGTGTAAAACTTTCAGATATTGGTTTTCTATATTTTTTGGATATATGGTCCAAGGAAATTACGGTTTCTGCATGCTTCATAATTCTATTTCAAATAGGTATTCCGAGGAAAAGTGTCATAAATTTTTGTTCGTGCATCGGGTTTGAATTTCATAAGATGTGACTAAAATTTTATGGACTTTGTATTTTTTTGTGTCATTTTTAGGGTCGAAGGATAAAATATTGATACACGGCATCTCGTATGAGTTCCATCTATTGAACAAGTGGATAATCAAGCCATATTGGGAAAATTGGCACAATTTTATCTTGAGGAATCTAATATTGGTCTAACTCGTGGAGTTGGAAAGAAGAAAAAAGGATAATAATGAAATTTTAGACTTTGGAGAGTCAAAATCATAGAGATACAATACTTTAAATTTCAACTTTATCAACAAACACAAAATCAAGTTATAAAAGGTGTCTATTTTTAAATTTTCATATTTTTTATTCAAAAAATTAGTTTGAAGTGATTCAAAGGACAGAGTGAAGCATAGACATAATTAATTAGTACGAAAATTCTTCTCAAATAAAAAAATTTTACACTCATTAATCCCTCAGAAATATCTACTATGATGCATGAATAAGAGGAAATGAAAACATGATATATAAAAATTGTGGGAACATTTTTTGCTCGCACAAAGAGAAACAAAATTTGAATTGGGAGTCATGGATGTTAATGTTGAAGATTTAGAAGAAAAAAAAAGGGGGACATGGATGGATTAAAAGGGAACATGGAATTTTTAAAAGCATACATGTAAGGTTTGAAGCAAGGATTGACAAACTTTTTTTAGGAATGGTTCCTAATGGTGAAAAAGTAGTCCATGAAACTCATGATGAATAAAAAAGGAATGTGAATCATGATTTTATATACTCTAACTTAGTGCTAAATATCAACCATTTTCCAAATAAAAATATGAGGAACTTTGATGGCAAGGATTTGGTAACAATGATACTACAGATGGCAAAATAATTTGATATACATTATGTGGCACACACATATATTTATATTTAGAACATAATTTGTTTTTATGGTATCGATGACTTTTTTCTTATAAATCAATTTTCACTTAGAAATTTTTTACAGAGGAACTGATAGCACATTATGAAGATACAAAGAGCGATAAATTCATTGTCCAATAGATAAATCTCAAAAGAAGGGTTCAATAGTGGAGAAAATTGATGATTTCCAAAGATTTAATATAAAGGTAACAAATATTCCAGAGGACCATATGATTGATTTCTTCAGAAGGACTTTAAAGGATAACATCCAACAAGAAGTTCACCTTTGGGAGCCCAATTCATTGGAAAATGCATTCAAGGTGGTAAGAAAATTTGAATGAAAAAACTATGACAACAAGGAGGTCTACCACTCACAAATATAAATATGGATGTGCCAATCCTAGCCTCACATAGCCTACATAGTTTATACCACAAGAAATGGAGGAAAAGATATGAAAGGACTTTGTTACATTTGTGATAGGAAATGCACTAAAGATCATAAGTGTGCTAAGAAAAAAATATTTTACAGAGATTCTGAAAAGGAGGAAGAAAATGAACAAGAAACATTAAAAAAAGAGGATATACACTAGGAACCAACCCCAAATCAAGAATAAGTGAATACTACAATATATTGTAATCAATTGTGAGGAATTACGACTCCTTAAACTCTCAATATAGAAGGATATTTCAAGAAGAAAAAGGTAATAGTACTAATTGATTCATGTAGTGCCCATAATTTTATTCGTTGTAATATAGCTAAGGAATTTAATTACTTTATATATCTAGCACCAAAGTGTCAAGTGATAGATGAAAATGCAAGAACTATAAATTTCTGAAGGAAGTTCCATAATATCAAGCTAACCATGGGGGATACATATTGAATAGTCTAATTCTTATCCATTCCAATGGGTGGTGTGGATATTGGATTAGGATTCCAATTGTTACAATATTTAGGGACGATATATTTTAACATTGAAGAAATTTTCTTGGAACTTTTTTCAAAAGGAAAGAAAATTGAATTAAGGGGTATCACAAGGAAACTGGGGAAGATAATCAACTCTAATGACATGAAATTTTTTTGAAGAAAGGACAATGAGGCATAATTGAAAAATTATGCTCACTCGTAGTTCAAATATCCAAATCATCTATTTCTAAAAAATCTCGAAAATGTTCTAGAAAATCATTCAAAGGTATTCAAGACTCCTAAATGCTATGCGTGATCATGACCATGTTATTCAATTAATTCCAATAAGTGTTCGACCAAACATCAGACCTTACATATATCCCTATGCCCAAAAGAGTGAAATTGAGCGTATGGTTGCAAAAATACTAGAGACGTGTAAAATTCAATAAAGCCAAAGCTCCTTATCTTTATTAGTAGTATCAGTGCACAAGAAGGATGGATCATGGCATATGTGTTTATAAAATAGAGAGTTTAATCAGATCAAAATTATAGATAAATTTCCCATTCTTGTCATTGATGAATTATTGGATGAATTACATGGAGAAATTTACTTCACCAATTTGGATCTTTTTTCCATGTATCATCAAATTAGAATGAAGACAAAATACATTCCAAAAACAATATTTAGAATGCACGAAGGTCATTATGAATTTTTGTTCATGCCTTTTAGCCTTACTAATGCACCTTACACATTTCTAGGTTTTATGAATTCTGATTTCAATGCCATTCTTATAAAAAATTTGTTATTATTTTTTGATGATATACTAATCTACAACAAGTCTTGGAAATATCATGTTCACCATGTTGACAGGGAGCTTAAATTATTAGAGGAGAAAAATTTATATGCCAAACCCTCCCAATATTTATTTGGGGTACAGGAGGTGGAATATTTGGGTCACAATGTATCTCATGAGGGTGCTAAGGTAGACCCTAACAAAATTAAGGCCATCAAAAAATGGAAAATTCTCACAATCCTAAAGAATCTTCGAGGATTTCTCAGGATGATAAGGTATTATTACAAGTTTGTTAAGAATTATGAAACAATAACATCACCTCTAACAACATTAATAAAGAAATATGCAATTTTCTAGACTTTGGAAGTGACTAAAGGCTTTTAACATCATAAAAAGGAAATGTGCCAAGCTTTGGTCTTATTTACACTAAACTTCACAAAAACCTTTATTCTGAAATTTGGTTCCTCGGGAAATGGAATTAGTGTTGTTTTAATGAAAGGAGGAAGACCCATTTTTTTTAAAGGCATCCAATCAAGGGAAAGTATCTACACAAACCTATTTACAAGAAGGAAATGTTGGAAATACTACATACCTTAAATCAATGGTTCCCTTCCCAAATGGGAAGACACTTCAAGGTAAAAAAATATCATGATAGTCTTAAATAATTTTTGGAACAAATAATATCTTCTAAAGACAATAAAAAATGGGTCACAAAGATGTTTGTGGTATGAATTTGAAATCATCTACAAAAAAGGGAAGAAAACTATTGTTGCAAATGCACTTTCAAGCAGGGATGAGGATGTGGAAGCATTGCTCTGTGCCATTTATATTATCCAACTTGATTGGATATCTAAGGTAATGGATTAATGGAAGAATGATGAAGACGTTTGGAGACTCATTCAAAAGTTACAGAAAGATTTGAGTACATATGATACATTTATCTGGAAAAATGATTCATTATGTTACAAAGATTACTTATATCTATGTAAGAACTCCCAACTCAAGGAAAAGGATCTTTTGTGACTCCATGCCTCTCCTTTAGGAGAGCACTTATGATTTTTCAAAACTTACCATGGGGTCAAGAAGGAATTTTTTTTGGGGCTGCCTTAAATATGATATTTAGAATTTTTTGGAAAAATGTTTGGTTTTCAAACAAAATAAATTTCAGATAATTAAAACCACAGTTTTGTTACAACCTTTATCCATGCAAAGTCAATGTTGGGAGGAGGTATCACTTTATTTTATCACTGGTTTACCCAAGTGTGAAGGAAGGAGTGCTATCATGCTTGCAGTTGATAGAATTACCAAGTATGCATAGTTTTGTGCATTATCTCATCCTTTCAAATCCAATACATTTTCTACTGCATTTATGGAAATAGTTCAAAATCTACATGGAAATCCAAAGATTATTGTAATTGATAAATATCCCGTTTTACTAGAAACTTTTACACAAAATTATGTTCTTATCTTGGCACTCAATTAGCTCATAGCTAATATTATCATCCTCAATCATATGGGAAAAGTAAGATACTATAAAAATGTTTGAAAGGATATCTTTTTTGCTTTGTATTTTATAAAAAAACACAATGGGTCAAGTGGTGACTTCTGGAAGAATGGTGGTATAACACTTCCTTCCATACGACAACAAAAATGACCCCATTTATGACACTTTATGGATATCATCCACCGTCCATCACATCATAATTAAGAAAAAATTCAAAGTTTCAAGCAATGGAAGATGAAATTGAGCATCAAAAACAAGTTCTCTAACTCTTAAACAATAACTTGACATTGGTTCAAAATATAATGAAACAACAATAAAATAAACATCATATTGAAAGACTTTTTGACATAGGTGAGTGGGTATTTTTATACATACAACCATACAGACAAGTTTCCATAAGGTAAAATAAGAAGGATAATAAATTATCACCCAATTATTATGGTCCTTACAAGGTGTTGCAAAAGAATGGTACTATGGAATACAAATTAGAGTTACCTGCATCTTCCCAAGTACACCCAGTTTTCCATGTTTCAAGGTTAAATAGGGTTATAGGTGACAAGCTTCTATTTCAAACAATATTGTTATAACTTGACGAGGAAGGAAAAATCATATTGAATCATTCATAGAAACAATAAATTGATAGCGAGAGAATCGATCAATTTTTGAGTATCTTGTCCAGTAGAAGAACTTACCAGTTGACATTCCACATCGGAGAATCAATATTTTATACAAAATCATCTAGAACTACTCAAGCATTGATGATAACACTTTTTCAAAGAGAGGGGCATGTTAGGTCCCTTTAATATTAGTGTATCCCCAATATTTTTATTTTTGTGCCAAATATAGCTCCCATACTTTTATTTCTATGCCCCATAGAAGCCACTATTTTTATTCTTGTTCCCTTAATTTATTATTTTTAGGTAGGCCTTGATTATATTGTGACAATTTAGACATATATGTATACCAAGGAGGTCCTTTAATTTGTATCATCCAATAATTTTTCATTTATGTGATGTAATAGAAGGTTCCCCCTTGAAGAAGCTTATTTTCAAGTCATTGATTTGCCTTTTTTTTTTTGTGATTTGGTTACATAACATCATCCTTCATGGTGGCCCATCTCTTCTTCAATGCTTCATGAAATTTAACCCATTTTCTAAGGATTCCTACAAGAAAATATAGGTACCCATCTCTATAATTCCCTTTGAACGATAAGGAAAAAAACATCATGACTACATACTCTTCTTCAATCATCCTTCTAGTAACACACCAATAATGCACATGCATATGCTTCTTGGTTGTGATTGTAACAATCCCTTTGAACTTAAGAAACCACTCTTCGTACTTCTCAGGAAGCTTTTGATAAGAATATGGGAAGCCACTCACATCCAACATATTTAACAAATAATTAGGCCACGAACTAGCTATTATGGTTAAGGTGGGAGAACCACAAAAGATGTTTCTAAGTATAGTGGGAAATGTGTGACTATAGGGGAAGATGTAGAGGAAAATATCTTACAAGTGGTTCTCTTTTTGTTTGGATAATTGACTCTTTTTTACCTACTAATTGGGAATAATGCATGGAACTTGTAATAAGGGTTTCCATATGGTACCAAAAATATTGCCACAAAGTCTAGCCAACCTGGTGCAAAGCCTAACTAGGAAAAACTAGACCTTATGACAATAAGAGAAAGGGTTCCCATTGTAACCACAAAAACCTTTCTCCTACTCATTTGTATTTTTCCCCATAAGGGTGGATTCCTTAAATCACCTATAACCTCTAATACTATGGCTCTGGGTGATAGATATTACGTCTAGTAAATGAAAGAGGTACTGGTAGAGCCTATAAAGGCCTAGCTATTTTATTCCAATATCCAAGTACTTTATTCCAAGAAAAAAAATATCTTCATTATAATATAGGGTTTTTATAAGTTGTAATGATAGGTCACATGGTGTCAAAATAGTGAAAAAAAAAGTATTTTCATGGATAATCAACAAAAGGAAATAAATTTATTCCAATAAAGGCCCATGATTAGGGTTACTAACAGAGAATTATGACTCAAAAAAATACATAGCAACAAATTAGCATGAAATAATCCCTAATTAGGAAGGATTTAACCATCCACAATGATATTTTTTTCATTTCTTTGATTTATTGATGCAATTCCTAATTTATGAGGTAGAAACATCCAACAAAATTTCACAATTATGCAAAAATTCTTCCGTAAATCTCTAGTGGCTAACAACTACCTCTATACATCTAGCAGCAAGAAAAAACAAAATAAATTTTATAAATTTTATAAATAATCAACACAATAATGACTATTACCTTATCCTAACTAAGATTTATGGAGTCTTGTGGGGCTACAATTCATTGAAGTATTTTTGATGGAGTAAGAATAAATGACTAGGGTATCCACTTTTAAAGATCTAACTATCTTCCTAGTGAGGTGATAAATTAAATATAAAGAATACACAATAAGAGTTTCCAAATACATTCCAAGAGAACATTTTTTCATAATATAATGAAACAAGTTTTTAAAATAGAGCTATGAAAAATACTACTACAAATACAATATGCAGACAAAAGATAAATCATGAAACTTAAAAAATTATGCAAGAAAAACTTATTTCTATCCGAGGAAAACATATCCATTAAAGATTCCAACTCTAAAATAATTTCACACCATAAAAAATTCACATCTTTCCCAAGTAGAAAAAAGGACTAATTTGCATTGTTTACTAGAGAAAAGTGATAAAATATGTGATGATGAATGAAATAATGAAAACCTCTATTTATATGAGGCTTACCACCCTTATTTTATAAAAATGTAAGTAAAATCACTAAATACAATTTCTTTTTAATTGTTCCACAAGTATGAAGTTAGAAGCCAAGATGAATAGCTCAAAAACATAACATTCAATACCAAAATATTCCACATGTGTGGGATAAAAACCTCTTCCACTATGACTTCATCGTCCTCAAAAGATCAAAATTTCACAAGTGACAATTAGTCTAATGAGTGATCCCTACTCTGGAAAGTAGCTCCATGTCCATGGATATTGCCTCCAAAGAGCATTCAAACCATGATGTCATCACTAAGGTGCACTAAGTTACCCTATAAAGGAAAAATAGGGGTGATGTGGCACCAATATGCTGAGGAATTTCTGTAAAATAGTAATGTTAAATCAATCCCCTATCACCTCAAGGATTATTATCATCATCTAGGATTTGGAATAAAAAACAACCTGCAAACAATGTTAATTCCATCCCATGGACATATTGGGCCCACTTGGGTACATAATTATAAATCCAACACCAAGCCTTCCCAAATTATCATTTTAGCATCTAGCTCTACAAGGAAAATATTGTCTAGCAAAGGTTATAAAGGAGAGTTTTAGTGCTATAAAATTGGCCAAAACTGTCAAAAAACATTTTCTACAACATCCGTCTTTGGTAACGGAGGTTTTGGCGGAGCTTCTAACAAAATTTCAACAAAACTAAAAAAATTGGGTAGATGGAGGTTATTATGGATGTCTTTTTCATCGGTGTGCTACTCAGGTGTCAACGCACTGGTGCGTGTCATCTAGACGGTAGGCCTGGGGTGGTCGAAGGTGCATGCACCAGGCTGTAAAGGTATAAAACTACACTAGGTGCACTATAGGTGATACAACGCACTGGGCCATTGTAACTGGTATTTGGATTTGTGTGGTGCCCATAGGTCATGTGTGGTGCCCATAGGTCGTATCAACACACCAGTTCATATTATTATAGAAACGCACTAGTGTGCAGTATCACACAGTTGCACCAATTGTTCTAATTTGTATTGGTATGTGTGCGGTGCCCATAGGTCGTAGAAACACATCGATGTGTTGTATCATACAAACACACCTGTGTACAGTAACTAACATGCACCGGTGCTCATTTTGTATTTTTTAGAAACATCGACCTGTGACAGTGAAATTATTGTGATTTTTTAAAATTCATTATTCATCAAAAGTCGACACATATCTTATAAGAGTATTCATATTAATTAAATTTTTATTAAGGCAATTCAATGTGATGTTTGGATTAATTTGTTATATCATATCATAATTATTGTGATTTTTAAAAATTCATTATTCATCAAAAGACAACACATATCTTATAACAGTATTCATATCAACTAAATTTTTATTAGTGCATTTGAATGTGATGTTTGGATTAATTTTTTATATCACATCATCATATTTCACATATCTTCATTATAGTATTTAATCATCCATAAATTTAATCAGCGGTGTTACATTTCACAACAAAAATGGAGAACGCAATAGAATAAATTAAAACATATTTTATTATATATATGAATAAGACAATCTTTTTCATACAAAATGGGGCTGTTATTGGTATCCCTTTGTCTTTCAATTTGGACATTATGTCCATTACATTAAAAAAAATGTCTGATTTCGCACACAAATATTTCAAAAAATACAACGCCTTGCTTTGATATCCAAACATAATGATCATCATTCTTCGCTTGAACTGTTGTCACTGCTTGAGGTACTTCAATGACTTGGGTTATTTTGAGGAGTGTTTTGTTCACGGTGTTGATTGTTTTCTTCATCTTCACCTTCCATCTACAAACATAAAAATAAATTGTAATGAGTGTATATACATTGGTGATAATAATGACAAGTGTAATATTAAAACATATACATCAATGTAAATCGCAAAGAAATGACGTACCATAGAAACAATTGACTCATGAACTATACACATTCTTTCAAAACTTATTTTCATGCCATCTTTCAAGATTTCATCTGTTGGCGTAGTTTCATACTTTTTTTCCTACAAGTTCTATACCCCATACCAAATCATATATTTAATATACAAGATTTTTTTGTTATAATAATTATAGACGGAGCTAAGTAGAAAAAGATCGATATATTCTTACAGATTCCAAAATTAATTTATGATATGCCAACATATACTCACGACCCATATTTAACCCAATGTCAATAAATTTTTCTGATGGTTCTTCTTTGTATGTTAGAATCTGTTTGAAGACATTCAATGATTATTGTTGTAAAACAACTTAAAATATACAAAAATAAAATCTAGTTAAGTTGTTATAAGGAAGTAACAATTACTCACAAACTTAGATATCAACCATTTTCTTCCTTGTCGTCCTGTTTTATGTGTAGAATGGCTTCCATTTTCTTTCTTTTTTTGCAAGAAAATACTTGAAAATTAATATTTAATGCTATTTTTTTTATTTATTGTACCTAATGATCGAAAAATTCAATGATTACATATTACATTTGAAACACATTGTTGTTGAGATGGCTCCTCCTGCGATGCAATTTTGTCCATTTCTTTGACCATCTTCTTGTACACCTTTTTGGAAATTCTTAATGGCATATTTCTGATATCAACTCGTTTATCTTTTGAGATTTTCATAATATTCCTGAAAATGTAACATGAAAATAAACTATTTAACTTTTATATTGATATATGAAAAGTAAATATAGAAAAACTGATATTTATAAATACTTCTAGAAAAAAATTTAAAGGAATATTACTTTTTCATTCCTTCTTTTTTGTTTTTGTGTCTTTTTTCTATTAAAAGTCTAACATGTCTCATTGACCAATTCTCTGGAAACTCTTCCTGTAGTTTAGATAAAAAAAAATTCTTAGAATCATTGGATTGATTTTTGTATTGTAAGTGGAAAGGACGTCTATACATTCATTCCACTAGATCCCTCAAACTTTTGTAGAAGCTTTCCCCCCTTTCGTTAACCTCCATCACCACTCCATATGAGCAAAGGAGAAATTCATTTTCATTTGCATGTTCTATTTTCTTTTCTTTTTTTAAAACAACATTACTTTTCTGAGTTGTTGGTCCCTATAGAACATTAAACATATGTGAATTAATAGATTGTTTGAAACATGTTATCTAATAATTTTAAGTATATTATTAATGAAAATTAAAAAAAGTAACTCATATTGGATCAATAGTATTTTTTCATTCATCTCATTCATTCTTTTACAATTTTTCCATCAAGCTCTTACACCCTTCTGGTCCTCAATCATAAATAATATTTTCTTTATAAATATGAACCTGTACCATATCATTCAGTAACATATTTTATAGATAAATCATCAACTTTTCAGGTAAAAAAAATATCGAGAAACTGGTGCACTTTCAAATTATGTACACACCGAAGTCGGTGCATCGTGTTCTTATAAAATCACTGCTAAAATAGTATAAAAAATTGTACGATACTCTATGTCAACAAGGAGGGCCGGTGCGTTATATGTTAACCACCACATCCATTAACAAAGACAAAATTACAAAAATCATCTAGTGTTAGTTTTTGTAGCAAATGGTGTCGTGGAGGGGGTGGTGCGACCTATTCTGATAAACAGCCCGTGCAAATAGGGGACCACCGTATGATTTTCTCTATCAACAAGGAGACCCAGTGCATTATATGTTACATGGTGCACCGATTAACAAAAAGTAATAAATTGTTTTTCCAAACAGTACGTGCATGGTGCGTTATAATGAAATAGCGCACCGGTGCCGTATTTTAGATATGGCGCACATATTAAAAAAATTGTTTTTAAATTTTTTATCAAACATTACGTGCGTGGTGCACTGTGATAAGCCAACGCACTGGTGCACTGGGTTACGCAGGGCACACCGATTAAAAAAAATCATTTTTTTTTTAAATTCACCCAAGGGCTGACACTGATTGGGATCTGACTATGCAATTCGTACCATTGGTTAGATGTCATAGACCTATATATAGCAATAAAAACCCTATAAATCTAAAATGGAAAGCCGTAATTATGAAATCACAGAAATAGGAAGAAGCGAGGGCAGAAACAAAAAGAATGAAGGGTTTAGGGTAAAATGGATATTTTTTGTTTTTTTTTTTTTGAAAAATGAATAGAAAATTTAAATTTTTTACTTACTGCATCAAAAAAATCATGTAAAAAATCATGAGATCGTTTGAAATTCTATGCTAAAGGGTTTGAATTCTAATTGTCTGAATAGTTCTGTTCGAAAGTATTTCACTGCTCGATAATGCTCTCACGCTTTGTTGCTCGAGGTATGTCTCGTGTAAATGTCTGGCTGATTTTTTTTGCAAAAATAGTGAGATAATGAAAAGTGTTTAGTATTTAAAGAATTTTTTTATGAGATTAGATTTTTGAAAATATTTTTCCGCCCATTTTTCAATTTACTGCTTTTTTTAACTTCAAAAAAAAAATTGCGCTTTTTTTATTTGTGTCTTTTCATCACCAGTGCGTCAATTAATAACACCGCACCAATATGTCATTTAATAACACGGCACCAATGCACAGTAACTAAAATGCACCGGTGCAGTTATCTATACATAAGCACCGATAATAATAAGTCCATTTTTAAGGCATAAAAATTACTTTTAGGTTTGTGCACTAAAATTTGTTGTTTATTTTGCTCAAATGCAGGGAGAAAATATCACAATTATATTGAATGGAAAATTATTTAAAATCCATCTCGTTCCATAATATTTCTCAAAGTCCATCGTGGAGTTCTCACTATCAATCTCGAGACGTAACATTTACTTCAGATTTTATTTATATTTTCATTATCTTATTGAATTTATGTTTTTTATCCATGTCAATAAGCTTAATAAAATTTATAATGTATACAAATTTGCAGGTTCATGCAGTTTCAGAATCGAGTTCAAATGGACAAAATATTCAAACAGCTCTAAAACTTTGGAAGCTCTTACTATGAGAAGCATACCGCAAGGCACATTTGGTAGATGAAAATGGAAAGATGCTTCACCCTGCCAATTGTAACAATATTGCATCTTCTAGCCATAATCCTGGGACAATGATGGTAATAATAATTGTTTGGTATATTAATGTAATTATTTCAATGTCAAAAAATATAATCATGCATTACCAATGTTCTTACTAATTGTTATCATATATTTTTTTCTAATCATGTTCAAATATAACTTTTGAAATTATTAGGATTCTAGTGATGATGAGCGACCTACCTACCATCTTCTGTTTCACCCCAGGACAATGTCAAATCAAGAGAAGGCTGAATTAAGAGAAAAAATTGGAGAGGAAAAATGCCAAGAATCATTGAATCAACCATTGATTCACTTCCAGCTATGTCCAGATTAACCAATTAGGGATGACTACAATAATAGTAGTTCTTCACAAGATGGAAATGGAGGCAATCAAATAGAGGTTGGTGTTCGATTCTATTTTTTGTGAACGGATAAGACAACATGGAGAGCTAAGAAAATGAAGGGCGAGAAGGGATAAAGTGAATGCCAAGCACTTCAAACCCGGGTCGGGTGGACACCTCGCAATCAAAGGAGGAATGGGCACTTACCACTTACCTTTTCACATCGCCAACCTTTTCGCCTATCGCACTTCGCAAATCACAAGATTTACCATTTACACTTCGCTGCTTATAAAAAAACTCTTGATATATGATCTGCGAGTGGGACCACCTCCTTTCCATGTCACCTCCACCCATCGTACTTCACAAATCGTAAGATTTACCATATTCCCTTCGCTGCTTATAATAAAAACTCTCGATCTTCGATCTCCAATCTACGGGCGGGCCCACCTCCTTGCCATGTCACCTCCACCCATCGTACTTAGAAAATCACAATATTTACCATTTACCCTTCCCTGCTTACATTAAAAGCTCCTGATCTTCAATTCGCGGGCAGGCCCACCACCTTGTCATGTCACCTCCACCCATCACACTTCGAAAAGTGCAAGATTTACCATTTACCCTGCTTATAATAAAAACACTCGATCTGCGATCTGCGAGCGGGCCCACCTCCTTGCCACGTCACCTCCTCCCATCACACTTCGCATTTCACAATATATACCACTTAGCTCCCATTTCTCATAACTAAACTCCCCGACTTGCGATTTGCGATATAAGTCGAGCCCACCTCCCTGCCACGTCACCAATAGCCCTTCCACAACCTTTGTCCTACCCTTTTCAATGTTAAACTGTCTGCTATGTGTTAAAGCCACAGGGCCTCTTCTGAAGCCCGGTCTCTAGTTTTTCAAGTGAATCACATCGTGGGTTTTGGAACAAGAAAAACTATTATTGATTGAGTTTATCTAGGAAATCTCCGCTAAAGAGCAAGGCATGCGCAGCACGACTCACCGTTCCGTAACGATTAATGTGAACCATGATAATGAGACAGTGGAGGCTTTCGACAATAGATGGAATCATATGAGGGAAGCCAGACTACCCACCTGCTCGCAATCACTCCTCGCCGCTGCATTTTGAATATTCCAAAATTTGGCATTCGTGGCCAACTATATTTTTCTTTTACTATTTGATTATGATGTTTGGCTGGTGAAATCTTGATTTCACCCAGTTCTATTTTTATTTTTTGATTACAGGAGTGATTTCTTGATGCACACTCTGCTAGTTAGTTAGGATATTTTGATTTTCATATGAGTGGCTTGATCATGGAAGTTTATTCGATCCTAAATCCTCAGTAGAACCCTATATGTAGGGAGTTCAGAGATGAAAGAAATGTTCTAAATTTTGGAGAATTCTTGTTGTATTTATGTATGACTGTGCTCTTTGTGCTCTGAGATACATATTTCAGAGAGTTTATTTGACAATAATATGATATACAACGATTTTTATTTGGATTCCAGATGGAGCAATGAGTAGTATGTATTTTTGTTCTCTTGTCTATCAGTCATCTCCTGTTCATGTATAATCATCTTTCAATGTTCTAGTGCTTTGATGATTTGTGTAATGTAGTTGTCGGTGGTATGTATTTTATCCATGAATTCGTGTATGTATAATGCTCATGTGTTAAATTTGATGTTATCCCTTAATTTTCACTCTACGAATCTCTGTTGTTAGTCATATTCCACTTACATTTTCTTCCTCTGAGTTCATGGGAGATAGATTCTTAAGAATTTTAATCCTATCTCAAAAGGGTTCCTCCTTCTCTGTTCCTTCTCAACACCTCTGCATATTTTGAAAGACTCTGCTCATTGTTTCATACTTGGCCCATTTGAAAGCCACCAAGCGATACAGCTTCCTAATCCCTCTCACAGTATAGGGTAACTCACATGATTAGACTCCAAGGTCTTCATCATTCCTGAACCACCAAAGCATAATTCTCTTTCTCCATCTTGTTTCATAGGTATCCTTAAAATTTCCTACATATAATCTCTGATTTCAATATGTCCTAGGCACTGGTCTTTTGCAACTCAAGGTTGTCTCTAGGAGCTACAACATATTTTTGGCACCATTTTCGGGAAACAAATTTGAAAATATATTTCCCTGGGGTATGACATTATCTTCACCCTTTAATCAGGTGAGCACGAAGGGTTGAGAGTTGCATAGTGCTCACCTTGGTGACTCCACTATTATCAAATTTCAAATCAGTTGTAATCTTGGCTTAAAAAAGGCCTCATACTCGATCAAATGGTTCCCATCAGAGAATGCCTTTTGTATCTTATCCTAAAAAGATAATATTGAAGAGAATCTAGAAGGAGAAGCAACCTAGCCCCGCTGACTTACCCTCATTTTATCTGAAATATTTTCCTTCTTCATCCTATAAAGATGACATCTACGGCCCTGGCTCCATAGCCCGTGTACTTTAGTATCCTCTAGAAGGCTCTGATTTAGCCATTTCAGCCATAAAATACAAATCCGAATCGGTTGATACTTCTCTACCTCCCTTAAACCCTACTCCTGAGGCAGAAGAAGTCAAAGAATTTCTAGTACTCCAATATTTTTATAGAAAAACACCCAAATATCTACTCATCACATACCAGTTATACCCCAGCCAACTCATCCTTATAACCTACGACCTCCACCCCTCATGGCTATACCTGGGTTCCTCCTCAATAATTATACCCCATTGGCTCTACGTCAAGTATTGAATGACATGCCAGAAGATTATCTAAATCTCCTTCCTTGGTTCATCGGGGAAGATAATACTTCGGTGTAGAGACATATTTAATATGTTTGTGCCTTTGTTGATAATGTGAATGTAAAGAAATTAGATGTGGTGTTAAGTCTTTTTGTCCAATCCTTGGATGGAGAGGCTCGGAAGTGGTTCAAGTCTCTATTTGATAACAAAGTCAACACTTTGGAATAAATGGAGAATTGTTTCACACTAAAATGGGGAAGAAAGAGGGATCATCGATACATTCTGACCAAGTTCAATTCTCTTAAAAATATACATAATGAGGATGTAACCGAATTCATAAAGAGGTTTAATAAGCTCTATAATAATCTCCCTGCTGAAAAAAAGCCTCCCCAAGCAACTGCTAGGGTGGTCTTCGCAGGAGCTTTCCAACAAAAGTTTGGGTTCACCGTAATAGAAATAAAATCCACATCTCTCGATCAGATCCAGACTGATGAATTAAAGGTAGAAGAAAAATTTTATTCTGCTGGTAAATTCAAGGGGAAGACATAGCATGAAGCTAGAAGAAAAAAAGGGAGGAGGCTTCTACTTGAAATCAGGAGAGGGAATCACAAGAGTATAGAATGCAAGAAATTAATAAGCTAATCAGGAACCTTTAAAATAAGTTGATTAAGCTTGAATTGGAGGCCAAGAACTCCCCTCCTCATCCCTACCAAATGATTCCTAACCGGGGGTTTAATCCTCAATATCGGAAGCCCCGTCTGCAGTTGTTGTAGTGAAAGAGGAAAGAACATCAAGACTACATTCAAACTCCTCTGTACTTGGAGGGAGAAGTGGAGGGACTGGATGAGGAAGTCACAGAAAACAAATAAGATCAATTCCTTAGCTACTCTGATGATGAAGAGGGTGAACTCATCCTGCAAGGGGAGAAAGAGGGGAAGAAATTCCCTCCAAAGGATCAAGATATTGACAGTTACCATAGACAATTCATGGATTGTATGCAAGCTCAAATCCATAAGAAATATGACCTCAGTTCCTCCAGGAATATAACCTGAGTGCAATAACAAAATGAAGAGTCGGCATCAAGGGAAAAAAGCCCTAGTAGTCTTTCCAGTAAAGGGAAGAAGCATTTAGAAGAGTCAACCCCTCATAAGGCCACTGCATCCACTTCCATAAAGCAAGAAGTTGATCCTCTCAAAAATGAGAAGTCCTCATATATACCCTTGAAGCTACCCGACCCTCCTAAAGAGCAGTTCAAAGAAGCCATTACAGAAAAAGGGCCCACACCCTTTAATATCCAAAAAGAACTAGAGAAGGTCAAGATCCTGGTTCCCCTAATCGAGCTCTTGAAATAGCCTTCATACAAAGCTCAAGTGTCCTAATTCATGTTGCCCCATGGTGTAAGCCCTCTTCCTGACAACCTCAATCTCCAAGAAGAATAACCCATGGTAGATTTTGGGCCTCATGTGGAAGAGCAGGACTCAGCCACTCCCCCGTTCTATGTCACACTGGTGATACATGACTTACTATTGCACAATTGTATGCTGGATTCTGGGGCTTCACATAACCCGTTGCCTTTGTCTGTCATGGAACAATTGGGATTTATGATTGAAAGGCCTTAAAAAGACCTATATTCTTTTGAATCGAAAAGGGTGAAGTGCTTGGGTATGATAAAAGACCTGGTAGTGAACTTGGCCCAAATTCTGACCAATAGTGTGGTAATGTATATTGTTGTAGCTGATATCCCAGCTTGGTTTGGAATGTTGTTGTCTAGATCCCGGTGTTCCAAGATTGGAAGGTCAATAAAACTTGACCTCACTTATGCCACTATCTAATTTTTTGGTGGGGAAGAAAGAAGATTATACCGTGAGTCCAGGTTTGTAAATATGGTCACCAAATTTTATGGTTCAACCAAATCTCTGGTATATGGCAAGGAGGCTGAATTCTCCTATCTTATGCTCTAGGAGGATAAAAATTTCCTGCAATAAATGAAGGTATGTCCTCGAAGACAGGGGGATCCTATAAGGAGAGAGGAAAACAAGATTTGTACCTTGCAGTTTGATGGGGCTTATTCATGAGAAGGAAATGGGGTCGGGTTTCTCTTTATATCACCTGAAGGCTACTTAGTTCCCCTCTCCTTCAAGCTATAATTTGAAGCCAAAAACAACGTGGCTGAGTATGAAACCCTACTTTTCGGATTGTAGGCAGCATGGAACATGAACATACAAAACCTCAAGGTGTTTGGAGATTCATAGCTAGTAGTGAGGCAAGTCAGCAGCTAATGCCAAACTAAGCACCTGTGACTCAAAGCTTATAGGAACGAGGTATGGGATTTGGTTGAGAACTTATTCTCTACTTTTAACATTCAATTCATGCTGAGGGATAAGAACAGAATGGATGACTCACTAGCTATGGTTGCTAGTAAGTTCCGCCCTCCGCATAATTTTTTGTTCAAGTATGAGGTGGAAGTAAGATATCGCCCCTCCATTTTGGACAATGTAAAACATTGGAAGGTCTTCGAGGAAGAAGAGCAAGTCAAGAATTTTATGGATATGGTGGGATAATTCTTGAATTTGGTGGTCAACTCAGTGACCGAAAATGACAGTGAAGAGCCGAAAACCAGATGGGAGGAGACACTATCTAGATATCGAGTCTTACAATTAAATGGAAATGTTATTCTAAGGGGTCTAGTGCCATTGGAGAGACTGCTTGATAAAAATGGTATCTCGGTCAACCCCAGCAAATCTACCCCTGATGATCCAGTCATAGAATTGAATATTGGGACATAGGAAGACCTGAGGTGGTGAAGTTTTCAAAAGGAGTCCTTGAATAATATCAAGGACAATACTTGAAGCTTTTTCGATCATACAAAGACGTATTTTCTTGTTCATACGAGGATGTGAAGACCTTTGATATTTATGGCATACAAAATAGGATACCCTTGAAAAAGGATGCTAAGCCTCATAAGAAGAAGTTGAGGCAGATCAACCCTCTTCTTCTCCTGGCTATTGAAAAAGAAATAAAGAAGCTTTTGCAAGCAAAGATCATTATCCCTCTCATGTACTCCTAATGGGTGGTGAACCTGGTGCCCGTAAGGAATAAAAATGACGAGATCAGGCTTTGCATGGATCTCCACAATATAAACTGAGCCTCACTCAAACACAACTATCCCCTCCCGAAGATGGACCACATATTTCAAAAGGTGGTGGGATCCTCTCGCATGTCCATGATGGATGGTTTCTCAAGATATAATCAGGTGGAGGTGCTACCAGTAGACCAAAATAAGACAACGTTCACTACGTCTTGGGAAAACTTCATGTACACCTGAATGCCTTTCGGCCTGATAAACAGCAGTGCCACATTCCAATGTGCGATGGAAATTTCTTTCATAGGAGACCAGGATAAGTTTTTGGTGATTTATCTGGATGACATCGTCATCTCCTAAAAGTGTGACGTTGAGCATATAGAGAATTTTTGATGAATTTTTGACAAATGTCGAAGGTATGGTCTGTCTCTTAACCCCCAAAAATCCCTGTTTTCCCTGGAAGAAGGAAAGCTTTTATGACATATAGTAACCAAATAAGGGGTAAATATTGACCCAAAGCGGGTGGAGGTGATAAACGGCATTTCCCTAACATGAAAAAAAAAATCAAGTATAGGTATTCCTGGGAAGAATAAACTTCCTTAGAATTTTCATCCCAAATTATGCTAAGATCATCCGAAACATCACCGAAATGTTGAAGAAGAATAGTGAAGTAAAATGGATTCCTCAATCTAGGGATTATTTCAACACAATCAAGCAGGTCTTCGTAGAATCTCCAGGGCTAATGAGTCCAGATTATGGAAAGCCATTCATGATCTTTTCTTTCGCCTCCCCTCACACAATAGCTACAATGCTGCTACAAAAAAATGATAAAGTGTATGAACAACCTATTGTGTTCTTCAGGCAAGTTCTCCAAGATGCCGAACTGAAATATAAAATTCTGGAAAAGCAAGCATATTCTTTGGTAAATTCACTTAAGGCATTTCAGGTGTACCTATTACAGTCTGTCATAATAGCTTACGTACCCACTGCATCATTGAAGGATATTCTTGTGCAAGGTGATAGTGAAGGAAAAATGGGCAAATGGATAGCTAATATTCAGGAGTACGAGATGGAGATAAAGCCTACAAAACTCATCAAAGGCCAAGGGCTGGCAAAAATTATGTCTGAATCGAACTGTTAAGCTCTAGGGATTAGTTTTTCTATGATAGGAGGAGAAGCACACGAGGATACAGGTGCACATCAGAGCATAGAATCTTGCACACAAAAGACACATGTAAAGTACCTTCTATCCTTAGGGTATAAAGATATAGTGGAGTACCTACTAACCCTTAGGTGCCCCCCTAACTATGACAAGACCAAGTGCCATGCTTTAAGGTTAAGGTCTCAAAAGTATATTGTGGAAAACATGCGACTATATTGGAGAGACTCGGTTGGGATTTTACTATTATGTTTAATAGAGCAAGAGGTTGACAAAGTGATGACAGATTTCCATGAAGGAATATTTGGGAGGCATTACAGCTATCGATCCACTGCTCACAAGATTCTGAGAGCAGGTTTCTTTTGGCCGAAGTTGTTTGGTGATGTACATGCTCACATCCGGGCCTGCAAAAAGTTTCAGACATTTACTGAAAAGAAGAGGTTCACAACTCTCCCCTTGATCCCATTTCATTTATAAGAGTCGTTTAAACAATGGGGAATTGACTTCATAGTTCATATTCACCCGCCTTCTAGCAAACAACATTGATGGATCCTCACTACCACAGATCACTTCACTAAATGGGTTGAGTTCATGCCTGCAAGGAATGCCACAGATTTCATGGTGATTATGTTCTTGGAGGAAAAATAATACCCAAGTTTGGATGCACTAAAAAAATCATAACAAATAATGCCTAGGATTTTAGGTAGACTAGGTTTGTGAAGTTTTTTCAGCATTATAATATCAGTCTGGGGAACTCCACTACGTATTACCCATAGGGGAATGGGCTAGAAAAGTCATCTAACAATATTTTGGTGAGAATATTGAAAAATACCATTAACGAAAACCAAAAGAATTGAGATTATCAGCTCAAGTTTGCACATTGGGTGAATCGCATCACCACTAAAAGATCCACAGGGAAGTCCCCTTATGAGCTGGTGTATGGTAGAGCGGCAATCTTCCCTATTCAGCTAGCATTAATTATGACCCAATTCTTACGAGAGAGCAAGGAAGAGCCAAACAACCTTATCATAATAATGAACCAATTGGTCGAAATAAATGAAACATGTGAACAGGTAAGTCACAAACTAGTTGAGTGCAGGAAAAGACAAAAGGATTATTTGATCAAAGAGCTAAAGACAAGGAAATCCAAGTAGGGGATTTGGTGCTACAATGGGATGTCAAGCAGTAAGAAAAAGGGAAACATGGGAAGTTCGACCCCCTTTGGTTTGGTCCATTCAGGGTGCCAGAGGTCAAAGGCAACAATACTTTTGTGCTGGAGAATTTGTAAGGAGACACACTCGAGATGCCTATCAATGGACAGTTTATCAAGCCTTACTTCCAGCACTAATAGTGGGCTATGACGGCCCATTGTACATATCCTCAAATTGTATATATGTCGTTTTTTATTTCCACATGAGTTCCTATTTTATTTTTTTTGGTTAAATCTGCTTGAAAATGTTTCATACGATGATCCCGGGCACATTAAGAAGAACACAAGAAAGTGGTCTACAAGTTCTCGAAACACTCAAACGAGTGCGTCGTCCCCAATGGAGCCAATGTTGGCTTGTGTTTTTCGTGAACGGATAAGGCAAGATGGAGAGCTAAGAAAATGAAGAGAGGGAAGGGCTAATATGAACGAAAAGCACTTCAAACCTCGGTCGGGTAGACACCCCTTAGTCAAAGGAGGAATAGGCACTTACCACTTAACATTTTCCATTGCAAACCTTTCTGCCCGTTGCACTTCACAAATCGCAAGATTAACCATTTACCATTCACTACTTATAACAAAAACTCCTAATCTACGATCTGTGGGCGAGCCCACCTCCTTACCACGTCACCTCTGCCCATTGCACTTCGTAAATCACACTATTTACCATTTACCCTTCGCTGCTTATAACAAAAAATCTCGATCTACAATCTGCAGGCAGGCCCAACTCCTTGCCACGTCACCTCTGCCCATCGCACTTCACAAATCGAAAGATTTACCATTTACCCTTCGCTGCTTACAACAAAAACTTTCGATCTGTGATATGTGGGTGGGCCCACCTCCTTGCCATGTCACCTCTGCCCATCACACTTCGCAAATCGTAAGATTTACCATTTACCCTTCGTTGCTTATAATAAAAATTCCCAATCTGCGATATGCAAGTGGGCCCACCTTCTTGCCATGTCACCTTCGCCCATCGCACTTCTCATTTCGCAATATATATCACTTACCTCCCATTTCACATAAATAAACTCCCTAACTTGCGATTTGTGATATAAGTCAGGCCCACCTTCCTGCCACGTTGCCAATAGCCCTTTCATGGCCTTTGTCCTGACCTCTTTAGTGTTAAATCGCCCGCTGTGTGTTAATGCCACATGCCCCCTTCTAAATCTCGGTCTATGGTTTTTCAAGTTAAGCATAGCGTGGGTTTTTGATGGAACAAGAACAAATATTATTAATTCAGTTTTTCAAGGAAATCTCCGCTAAAGAGCCAGGCATGCGCGACACGAGTGGTTGTTTCATAAGAGTTAATGTGAATAATGAGAATGAGAGAGTGGATGCTTTCGACGGTTGACGGATTCATATGAGGGAAGCCAGACTACCCACCTATTCACAGTCACTCCTCGCTGCCTGGTTTTGAAGATTCGAGGATTTGGCCTCCGTGGCCAACTATGTTTTTCTTTTATTGTTTGATTATGATGTTTGCCTGGTGAAATATCGATTTCACGTGGTTCTGTTTTGATTTTCTGATTACAGGAGTGATTTCTTGACGCATGCTCTGTTAGTTGGTTAGGATATTTTGATTTTCACATGTGTGGGTCAATCATGGAAGTTTATTCGATCATAAACCCTCAGTAGAACTCTATATGTAGGGAGTTCAGAGATGAAAGAAAGGTTCTAAATTTTGGAGAATTTTCGTTGTAGTTCTTTATGACTATGCTCTTTGTGCTCTGAGATACATATTTGGGAGAGCTTATTTGAACATAATATAATATACAACATTTCTTATTTGGATTTCAGATGGAGAAATGAGTAGCATGTATCTTTGTTATCTTGTTTATCATTCATCTCCTATTCATGTATAATAATCTTTCAATGTTCTACTGCTTTGATGATTCATGTAATGTAGCTGTCGGTGGTATGCATTTTATCCATGAATTCATGTATACATAATGCTCATGTGTTAAATTTGTTGTGCTCCCTTAATTTTTGGTCCACAAATTTCTCTTGTTGGTCATATTCCACTTACCTTCGCTTCCTCTGAGTTCACGGGAGATAGATTCTTAAGACTTTTAAGCATGTCTCACGTAGGTTCTTGCTCCTCCGTTCCTTCTCAACACCTCTGCATATTTTGAAAGCCTCTACTCATTGTTTCATACTTCACCCATTTGAAAGCCACCAAGCCATATAGCCTCCTGAGGCCTCTCTCAGTATAGGGAAATTCACATGATCAGACTCCAAGGTCTTCACCATTACTGAACCACCAAAATCATTATTCTCTTTCTCCATATTCTGTGAGAGGTATCCTTAAAATTGCCTACATATAACATCTGATTTCAAGATGTAACTAGTCCTTTGCAACTCAAGGTGGTCTCTAGGAGACACAATAGTTGGTATTGATGATTACTTAATGGATATGACTACGATGGAGACAATTTTGTTAGATGCATTCCAAAATATCTAATAGGGGATGATGCTCAGATAGTTGACACCTTTCTTGAAAGCCTTAAATTTGCTTCCACCACCCCTCTCTTTGGATGTGGAAGTCATTCATAGTATACCCAATTGGGGAAAATTATGTTATTGTACAACTTGAAAGAAAAAATTTTCTTTTCGAATGCATGTTTCTCAGAAATTTTGAGGTAAGTTACCATAAAGTCCTCCCTTATATAAATTTGAGAAATATAATCACACAATAAACTTTACAAAGGGTCGATTTTATGAATGTTCATAATTATATCGGTTTTAATGTACATTTAATATTTTCCATTATCGCCAACTATAGGTTATTCAAAAATACGGTTCTTCCGAGTGATAATGTCTTACCCGGTAGCTCCGAAGAGGCAATGAAATTGTCAAAAATATTGGGCGTTGAGTACATATCATATCATGCATGTCCAAATGATTGTATTCTATATAGATGAGATTATGTAGACAATGATATATGTCTAAAATGTGGGCATGACAGGTATGATAAATCAAAAAAGAAGGGTAAATCACATTGTCCTCCTTTTAAGATATAGAGGCACATGCCTATAATCCCAAGGATTCAAAGGCTCTTTTGTTGCAAGGAATTAGCTATGTTGCAGGGATGGAATGCCTCCAACAGAAGTGAGTTGGGATTTATTGGAATCCTAACTGATTCAATAGCCATGAAGCATATAAATGAAACATGACCCGAAAAATTCAAGGATGAAGTACGAAGTCTACGACTCAGCATAGAAATGGATGGCGTCAACCCATATTCCCTCCAGAACACCAAATATTTTGGTTGGCTTGTAGTAGTGATCAATAACAATACCCCCCATGCTTTTCCATGAAGAATGAACATCTTATGTTAGCTCTCATAGTCCCTGGTAGAATACAAGTGAAGAATATGGATGTCTAGTTACAACCACTAGTAGAAGAATTGAAGGAATTATGAGATGGGATAAATGTATATGATGTATCAAGACCCATCACAACATAGAGGAGTTTTACGTTGTATGGCATATGTTCTTACACGATAGATGATTATCTAGGCTTAGGATTTTTCTCTGGTAAATTACATGTTTATTGATTTGTTTATATACGTAAAAATATTCTTTCACATATTAGTTATTTAATTCGTTATAATTGTTCTGATCTTCATGATATTCTTTAATGTGCCATGCATATAAATTGTATGGAATAATCTCGTAGGTCCTGTAACAAAATGGTATTTTGGATGTAAAAATTGTGGACATTCTCTGGAAGCTATATGGTCCAATGACCTACGAAAGCTAGTGTATGACTGATCCAGGGTATTCCTCCGAGAAGAACACCCTTACAGGAAAGAAGCATCTTCTTTCAATGGTAAATGAGAGAGAACCCAAAGGCCTCCAATAATGACACCAATTAAATGGCTTAGAGCATATGAGAGACAGAAGAAGAAGGAGTTCATATAAATGTTCAATTCTATTGGGAAGCCTATGTTAGATAATCCACAATTCTTCAAAAACTATGTTGAGAAATTTCCCATTCGGATGAAAAGGAAATCTATATTTTATAACCTCCCATATTGGGAGCATATTAATATTACCCACTTATTAGATCCCATGCATATATTTAAAAAAAAATCGTCTTCTTTATGGAGGCACATATCATTGAAACAAAGTGACACATTGGTTGTTAGGAAAGATCTTATTACTTCAAAAAATAAAAATAAACATTGGCCATGACGATTAGAAAGTACAGGATCAGGGGCAGGCATTGTTACAGCTAATTCATGGTATTTCAAAGAAGATGATGCCCCATGGATTTTAAAAAATTTTTATCTTTCTTTGGCAAACAAAGTTATAATGTGTGTGAGGGTTCCATCTTCATATGGGCCTTCACTACGACGTTGCTTCACCATGGATGAGCATTTGTTGGGGTTGAAATTGCATGACCATTTGAATCTTATAAGAGTACGTATAATTTCAAAAGAATGATTTTATTATTTTCTATATTAATAAATTTTATCCCGTGCAGGGATCATAAAACATAACTAATTTTGTATATTATTGCACGTGTTTATAAATTTGCAGTGTCATTATCCTTTGTTCATGCATGGATGTGTGAAACATGAATTCCCTCAAGTCCTAGGATGTTGCATATCTAAATTATCTGCATTTGTACGTTGGATCACGTCAAAGTAGATTCATGTGGCTAGCATTCCATGGTGGCATCAAGAGATAGTTGAGATTTTATGTATGTTTGAGAAGGAACTGCCGACGACTTTCATGGGCTTGCAGGTTCATATTCTAATCCACCCAGTAGATAAGGTTGAATTATTTGGGGTGGATTCTTGTCGTTGGATGTTCTGCTTAGTGAGGTACATGAATAAATTGAAAAGTTTTGTTTGACAAAGGGAAAAACCCGAGGGGTCTATTGTAGAGGGGTACATATCGTATGAGTCTTTATATTATGCCAGTGAGTACATCAAGCAGAGCGAAAACAAACCAGGTGCGGTGATTTGGGATGATGAAAGGGATGAAGACAAAAGAGAAGGGAAGCTTCTCCGAACGAATTGAAAAAAATTATTGATAAAGAGTAAGTGAATTATAATTTTTCAAATTTACACAAAGTAAATATTGCTGTTGAAATTCGATATAATGTATATTTTTATCTCTGTGTACTATATAATGTCGGTTTTATTTAATCAGTGAATGTAAAAATTGAAGCAATCAATAAATTCATTCTTTACAATTCCGAAGCGACACAACCGTCAGTCGCATTGTACGAACAAAAGAGGATAAAATGGGAAAGTGACAGGAAAGAATTCAGATGGTTGAAAGGTAGAAGTGTGCCTTATCCCGATAATTTAAAAGAAAATATGCTAAAAATATGCACCAAAATTTTGGTTGTTGACCAAGTCAGAGAGAAATATGGTGTAACCAGTCATTACCCGCGTGTTGAAGAGGATGCACTAAATGTAGGGATTGGGTGCACCAACTTGGTAATAATATATTTAATTTATATGTACATTTGAAACTTAATAATGCACCTTTCACATGTAATTACATCTATATTTTATATTTTAACTGTTGGGTTATTATAAGACACATGACACTATGATTTTTTAACTTTTTTATAGGTGCATTTTTTCCCATCTATGTGGGCATATGGACACCATTTTCGCATAGAAAATGCTGGTGATGGACACATGACACAAGGATGTGGAATGGAAGTTGAGTTTGATCAATCTAGTCGATCTAGCCAGCATGTTAAAAGCCTAGTACGAGGGACATTAGGCTATGTCAGAAAGATACATGAGATCATTGAAGTGGATTTATCTTCTTTCCAATGTGCTATTTTTAAGTGCAAGTGGTGGGACATCTTTGAACGGAATAATGTAAAGGAAGATCACAAAATTAGGCTGATATGTATCAACTCTAGAAAGATATGGGATGAAGCTAAGGAGCCCTATGTTTTCCCCAAACACTATAACCAGGTGTTTTTTACCGAGATGTGTTTGATAGGGATTTTTGGTTAATATTGAGACATGACCCTAGATCAAAACATAATTTTGAGAACAATAGTATTATCATGCCAAGTGAGCTAGAAAATAATGAGGGAAATCATGAGAACCGAGAGTGATATGGTACATCTTAATATTTTGTTAATATTTTTTTTATTGATTTCTTAATATTTTACATACAAACACAATTAAAATTACAATTACAATTACAATTTTACAATTTAACATACAATTTCAATTTTACAATTACAATCATTTCACAGTAATACAATTAAAATTTTACAAATATTTTACATACAATTAGAATTAGAATTAGAATTACAATTTTACAATTTTACGTAAAATTACAATTAAAATTAAAATGATAATTACAATTACAATTACAATTATTTCACATTAACACAATTAAAATTTTACAAATATTTTACATACAATTACAATTTTACAATTTCACATACATTTACAATTACAGTTAAAATTACAATTACAATTTTATAATTTGACATACAATTAGAATTACAATTACAATTGCAATCATTTCACAGTAAATTAAATATTACAATTACAATTAAAATTTTACAAATATTTTACATACAATTACAATTAAAATTACAATTTTACAATTTTACATACAATTAAAATTAAAATTTCAATTACAATCACGACATAATATTTAATAAATATCATGATTTAATATTAAATTAACTAAATATCACGATCATGATAGCCATCGTACAAACATCATTTCTACTAAAAAACACATTCAAATTCGATAACATCGTCTAATCATCATGATCATGATCATCTAACAAAGCACAATTAGCATTGTATAACATCATCAAAACACAAACATCAAATATACATCTCATATCAAATAAAATTCTATCACATACACATCTATCTACAAGCTGCACATTAAATGAACATATCGAACATGACCTAACAATATACACATCATGATGATCACCAACATGTAAATTAAGTACAAATGCAACATGAACATAAAACACATGGAACATATATATATATATATATATATATATATATATATATATATATATATAAAATCGAAATTATACAACTGTAATATAAATGTCAAATATTAGTTGGTGGTATATCACCAATAGTAGTACTAGTCGAGATCTACCTAGTCAATGGTGCCGCTTCGACAAGATCAGATAGATGTCGATCATCACGTTCCTGGTTATCTAGTGGTGCCTCATGTTGATCAAGATCAACTGTCAACTGTTCATTATGAATCAACATGGATGGTCTAGCGTGCTCATGATCATGAGTACTACTGAATTTTGCAGGCTACAAATCATGATGACTCAACGTGGATGGTCCAGCCAGCTCATGATCATGATTGCTGGATGTTGCAGGCTGAGAATCCTGACTCGATGTGGATGGTCCAGAATACTCATGATCATGATTTTTGGTCTATTCTGCAGGCTTCTCATATGCGGCGCGAGGTGAACGATGATCACTCCCCTGATCGTGATCATCAGATGATGTGTCACTGCTAAACTGTCGACGTGCTGCGTCTCGACCACGCCTACGTCAGAGGGCCCTCCTCAATTGTGTAACTAAGCTGGTAGCTCCTACGACATGCCGCATCAGTGTAAACATGTCACACAACATGCCTCTCCTCATCTGTACCAACGTAGCATCGGCCTATATATCTCTCATAGTGGCAGGCCTTTCTCCCACCTCCACAAACATTGCACAGAGTTGGTCACCCAACTCCGTCCTAAATCTACTGTCAGGCCTACACCTTACAAAAGGCAGTACCAACGCATGATGAGGACCAGGTTTTTCTGCACCGGCCTGATCCTCAACATCTACCATCTCCTGATCATCATTTGGATCTACACCTGGATCATTTGGTGGCGATGGCATCTCATTGCCATCAAATGAATCAATGTCTACAAAATACATATAAGTACACAACAATAATTAGACAATTTCACTAAAATTTTTAATAAAAACAAGTTAAAGAACATGTCATAGTAAATTCAAATAGAACAGTAATATTACCTCTATCATCCAGTGGCTCATCATCTATGAAGAGGATGTTGGCACACCCTCTCCAATCCAAACCAGCATACTGACAGGGGACCAGAACAAAGGGATGGTCATCAACACTCGCTATCAACTCAACTGAATCATGCAATATCCTCATCGAATTAACTCTGACTCGCCCCTCTTCGGCATCATCTTTCCCCGCATCTGCATCCGTACATGTAGCATCGGCCTACGAGGCTGCCAAACAAAAGTATGCCTCATCTCTGGAAACCTCTCAAAAAATAAACAAAATAACTCTGAAGCAAAAGGGAAGTTTACCCTCCCTTGTGCCTGAGCACAAAATCTATATAAATCTGTAGAGAACTGCCACAAAAAAAATGGCAAACCACCTCACAAGTCATGGCTCCTTTAATAAAGAATCAACATAAAATAGAAGCGAGAAACTAATGTGTTACCTATCGTTGGTATGGTGTGTAGTGGTCTAAATCAGTAGTGAGAGGCACCTCACCTCCTCTCCACGAAATGAAGCAATATGTAACTAACCTTTGGAGACCTGAAAAATCCGTAGGAGACAGTATATCTACACTAATGTATCTCTGGGAGTACACCAACTGACTCTGTGTTGCATAGCCAACGGGGACCTCTCGGAACGAGGGAAAATCCACCCCTCTCTTCGATAAGCTAGTAATGAAATATATGTCCTACTTAGTGGGCGTGTACCACTAGTTAGGACCAACCCGAAAAGACTATAGGTGGTCATTCCACCTACAGATAAGTTGTTGAAAAATCCCACCATGACCCTTTAGGGATGTATCCTCCTCGTATAACTCGAGGAGCCCTATCTCCCTTAGGATGCCTTGGGTGGTTGCTAAAATAGGGAAAGGGTAAATATATCTCTCCCTCTGTCATGCCTCCCACAAGCGAACCATGTTATACTGGTCCGCTTGTTGTTATTGTTATTCCCTCTCTTCTCTCCTTTGACGTCGTTGAATCACTGATATATTAAATAAATTTTTTATTATTAAATGAGACATGTATTTAGGAATATACATATATATATATATATTTTTGAAAAAACAAAACAAAAAATAGTCTGTGCACCACAAAAAATAGGCATACACCGGTAACGTTGCGTCTTTTTTTTCATGGACCAGAGGCAGTGCGCCTGAAAATTTTCATCGCACCACCCTCCAAGCATTATTACAAGGTCAATGGTGTGATGGTATAACAGACCGCATTGTTCCCTATGTACCAATATGGGGAGGGTGGTGCACTAAACAAACTATACACCCTAGTGCATATAGTTTAGGAAGCGCACAACCCTCCTGACATCACTACATAGTCAACGGTGATCATGGTTCATTGTTTTGGTACCACCTCGAAACCGGTACAGATACTGTTAGCACCAGTCGCGATACGACCTATAATTTTACAGGCAGCACCGTGAACCAGTGTGAGCCGAACGACTCGAATGCACCGCGCGGGCGAATTTTAAACTATTTTAGAAGACTAATCCACTATAAGGTTTAATTACGGAAAAAACTGTAAAATACCTGTAGATTTGGACATCGAGGAGGCATATTGGCTGTATAATTTGAAAAACTAAATTTTCCCACCATTTTGCAAAATTCAAAACGAAGATGGTGCGCAATGGACAATAGCAGTGCATCAATGGAAGCAACGATGGTAGGGCACCTCACATAAGGTAAATTTGGACCAGTGCTTGAGAGCTTTGGAACACCGAAAAGTGAAAAATGCGGTTTTTTGGCCGTAATTTTTTTTTAACCTTGTTCCAGCGCGCAGGTTTTACAGGTGCACCGGTGTAGTTTCTTAAAATTGCACCGAGTTGTTTCAATTTTGGCGTGGGGTTTTAGGACACACCGGTGCAGAATCTTTGTAGAGCACCGGTGTACTATTGTAATGAAACACACTGGGTGGGTTTGAACCGAGCACATGGTGTACTAGTATGCCAATTTTTTGTACACACTTGTGCTTTATCTAGTTAAACACATTGGTGCGATTTAGGATGATAAATGCACCGGATGAAAAAAATTTGCAAAAACCTCCACCTGCCAACCTCCTCTACTAACCTCCGCTACAAATGGATGTCTGGGCTATTTTTATAAGGGGTTCTTCAAAAACATCCGCTAGGGGTTCTTTTCCTTGTAGTGTAGGGGTACCTGAAATTGTCAAATACCATCTGGAACCATCATATAACCCAACACTCTTCTCTAGTTGGGAATCACCACATCAATATTATGATATCTACTCTCTCAAATTTGAAAAATGACCTCTATATGATTTTAAGAAGGAGAATAAGTATAAAGGGTCCTAAAAAATTTACATACAATTTACCAAATTAAATGAATGTAAATACCTGGTTTTCCCATTTGATGTCCATCCTTGGCTGACATTGCTCTATGGAAAACTCTTCTACAATCATTATAAAATCAGCTAATTACTCGCTGCCTATTTGGGATAAACCTCTTTGGTTCACATATCCATAGGAATTTGAGGTCGAAGTATTCTAGCCCCTATGACCAAAACCCCAAGAAAAATGCTCAATTATCCAATTCTTTGGTTTCGAATAAAGCCCCCAACTCATCCCTTATATTTTCTCAAGTGATCAGCCTGCTACATTTTGGCTCTCCCTCTGGATTTTTCACTACTACCTCAACCCCCTCATCGTGTCCTCCATCAATATCCTTATATCCTCCAGGCTCCTTCCCTACCAAGCCATCCCTTCACCACCCTTTCATAAAATATTTTATGGAATTCTTAGGAGGTTCCCTCCCTTCTACAAGCTGGGTTCATCGATTGGAAGTCATCGCCTTCATTATAGTTGAAAACAATGAATTACTTATTATTATGCATAATCAAGTGTTATATTTAGCTTGTAATTTGTTTATATTATATTTCAGTTTAGATTGTATAACATGTATATATATTATAGTTCTATTTTTAGCTAATATATATATATATATATATATATATATTAAGTTTGTATAATAAATAATATATATTATAATTTATTTTTATTTTTTATTTTACAGATCAGTTTTCCCCTTTATTTTGTATTATATATTATGATGGTGGTACACACATTAAGTACCCCACTCAATTTATTCATTATATTCTTCTGAGTTAGGAATTTACATAGTACTTTCAATAATTAATTTTTTTATCCTATAATTGGACATTTTCCATAATAAGTTGGTATGTATAGTACTGCAATGCATTCGATGCATGCATATGTAGCTATTATATGCATGACTCGTATGCATCCTACTACTCCTATTATGCCATTAATTTTGGATGGACCATTAGATACACCCCTCCTTTAGAAAAATCGATCATAAAGTTAGGGACTATATAGTATATTAGTAATTACTTTACTGTTAAGTATAGTCATCTAAGGATTGAGTTTTTTGATTGAATTCTCAATTATAATGTAAGGATTCTTTTTAAAAAAATTGAACATTCATTGGTTCAAAACGTTAGTTGTCATACCTTTCCTCAACATAGTTCCAAAACTATTCTAGAATCATCATATATTTTCCTATCCGTCCTCTAATTGAATATGCCATGATTTCAACTATACTGACCTAACCATCCATAAAAACCAAAGGGTATGAGTGTCAACTACATCTACCTAACTTCCCCAACATGCATCTAGTAGTCATCATCACACATCTAGGGGAGTGCAACTCGTACAATCCTCCCATGACTCTAGGTTTTTGGATGATAAATGGTGGGAAATCCTCCACATCCTAGTAGCACCAGGGTCAACACCCTATCATGGAATCTCATTCAGCCTCAACTTTTGTTAGATTTTTTTTCATTACATGGTTGGTTTGGATAATGATATCATCTGTAATATACACACTTGTCTACACATTATAACATATGCACCAATATTTTCACAACCAAAATAACATGATCATTTGCAATATACCATTTGTTTACACATTATAACATATGCATCAATATTTTAAAACAAAAATAACAATATGATATCTAATATAAACACTTGTCTACACATTGTATATTCAAAACAAAAATATATTCAAATAACAGTTTCCACCATACATATTTTTTGTCATCTATGATATTGGTCTTTTCATTTATCTAACATATTTGGCTATTTCTAGCTAATATACTTTTATTTTAGCTTTCATATTAAGTACTCAAGTGCGATCACTATAACTATGCCCATATCATCAGTAATAATATATATGTAGTATTTTATATAATCATACATGTTGCTAAGTAAAACACAATATGTATACAATTCATTCATAGTATAATTCTCAATGGTATCCATGTACCAACAACATATTTTGATTAAGCATACATGACAAAACATCATCATTTGAAATCAAATTCTCACATGTAACTCTTCATAGTTATAGATAAGTTCAAAATCATAGCCTTAGCTACTTAGCTAAATAAATAAGGATACAAAAAACTAAAGTTTTATGATATTTCAAAATCAAAATAGGTTGGGATAATTCAAACATAAGGTGTCTATATATTCCTAGATCGAAGAATCATGAATATACTTTTCTTATTGGACCTTAACTTGTTCCACTAGGAAATTCCTGTGTTGTCAAACTATATGTTCCAATATATGTAACGGTTCGACCAAAATGGTTTCGTCGTCTAATCCATATTTTTCCTTCAATTGAAGGTTATGAGATTATTCATCTATTTAGTGTCTTAATATAGATACATGAAAAAAATTATGAATTGTATGCAATTGGAGTGGAAGTGCGAGATGATAGGTGAAAGGTCCAGCTCATTCTGAAACTTTAAATGGCCCAATAGACCAAGGTGAAATTTTTTTTCATCTTCCAAAGTGGATTGTGGTTTTTTTTTCTGATACAGATAAATACCTGATCCCTTCCTTTATAATTCATATCCATCCTATGAGATCCAACATAGCTTGTTTGTCTATCTGGTGCTTCTTTTAACCATTCCCTAGATTTTTTAGCCTATTCTTCCATCTTTTGAATTAATTTTTCTCCCACTATTACCTGATCCCCTAACCTTTACTAACTTAGCAGTGTTTTGCAAGTTCTTCCCTATATTGCTTCAAATCGAGGCCACAATCCAATTGAGCTATGGTAACTGGTATTGTATGAAAATTCAACCAACGGAAATTTCATAGTCTGTTTTTTGGTCCATAGCATACATCCTCAACATATATTCCTTTACTTTTTTCACCCTTTCAATCTGTCGATTAGTCTCAGGTGATAAGACATACTTAAATTTACTTAGGTTCTTAAATCAGACTACATACAAGCCTAGAAGTGAATTGTGAATCCCTATCTGATATGATCTTCTTAGGAGCTCCATGGATTCTGATAATTTTTATTATAAATACCTGAGGTATCTTAACAACTTCATAAGTATCTTTTAAAAGAATAAAGTGAGCACTTTTCTTTAGTTTATCTACCATGACCAAAATAGCATTGTGCCTTTGCGGTGTAAGAGGTATCCCTATCGAAAAATACATATAAATGACCTCCCACATGTTCATAGGAATTTCGTATGGTTGTAGGAGACCTAATGGGTGACGATGGTCACCATTTACCCACTAAAATTTAAGACATTTTTCAATGAACTAGACAATATCATGATTTATTCTTACCCAAAAGAATATGGTTCTTTTTTCCAGGATGCACACAATAAAGTTCTCTTTGGGATTCCTTGAGGATGGTGTTTCGAATATATCCCATATCAGTTTGTCATTATCTAGTTCATATCCTTCAAATTTTGGTTCTCTTGTACCTTTACATTCAAGCTCAAATATTACTTTTAAATACCATCTATCTTCTAAGAGATGTTCTAGCACTCGATCCATTAAATCTACCTTAATGGGGATAAGGGAAAATATCCTTGGTCTTCTACTTAGAGAATCTTCCACTACATACTCCTTCCCCTTTATGTATGAAACTCCAAAGTCATATTCACTTAAGAATTTAGTGCATTGCCTTTGCCTCACATTCAAGTCCCTTTGGGTAAACAAGTATTTCAATCTTTGGTGATTGAATTTGAGCACAAATATTCTCCTTGCAAGTTCGTGTCTCCACTTCTTCAAAACTACCACCATAGTAGCCAACTCTAAATCATGCGTGGAATAAAGTTCCTCATTATGTTTTAAATTCATTGAGGAATATGATAATACTCCCTTGGCTTGCATTATCACTTCACCTAATCCTTTCTTGGATGCATTAGTACATATGCTAAAGTTTTGTTCCATGTCAAGTACTCATAATGTTGGTTCAATCGTCAATAATATTTTAAGATTAGTGAATGTGATGTCGCATTCATCGACCCACTCATGTCTACATCCTTTACATTGGAGAGTTGTGATAGGATTAGAAATTTTTGAAAACCCCTCTACAAACCTTTGATAATGTTCTACTAAACCCATAAAATAGTGCACTTCATGCACATTTTTTGGTATCAGCCAATCCATCATTGCTTTTACCTTACCAAGGTCTACTGAGATCCTTCCATTAGATATAATATGACTATGGTAATGAATCTCCTTCTGAAACAAGGAACACTTGGATATATTTCCATATAATTGATTCTCTCTTAGGCAATATAATACTATCTGCAATTGTTATTCATGTTTCCTTTCGTTTTTGGAGTACATGGTAATGTCATCTAGGAATACTTGTAAAAAGCCATTGAGGTACTTACAAAAAACACTATTGATAATGTTCATGAGTATTGTGGGTGCATTGTTCAAACCAAATGGCATCATTTTGAACTTGTAATTCCCAAAGCATGTTCAAAATTTTGTCTTAGGAATAGTGCTATCTGTAATTCTTAATTGGTGATAACAAGATTGTAGATCATTTTTTAAAATATTGAAGCCCCTTTCATTTGGTCGAAGAAATCATCAATTCAGGGTATTGGATAACTATTCTTCACTATAGATCGATTTAAGTCTCGATAGTATATACGTAGCCGCAATGAACCATTCTTCTTCTTGAAAAAATTACAAGTGCACCCCAACGCAAGATACTTGACAAGATGAGTCCTAAGTGAAATAGATCCTTTAGTTTTATTTTTAATTCATGAATCTTTGGAGCCATAATCCTGTAGGGTGTCTTTGAGATTTTTTTCATACTAGACTACAATACTATTATGAAATGAAGCTGCTTTTGAGGAGGTAATCTTGGTAGATCCTTTGGGAAAACATCCAAAATGTCAGACAAGGGGCGATAATGGTCTAGGGATGGCCCATTTTCCTTTCTTACTTCCTTTATTGAATATACTTAGCAACCATTTCTTAGGAAAACAATCATTTTCATTATTGAGATGAAGCTTAAAGATACCTTCCTTTCAATACCCTAGATTTTGATCGACTCTCCTTCATTGTTTATGCAAAGAACTATCTCTCAATAACATTCCACCCAAGCTTGGTGAACTTCCAACCAATCCATCCCTATGATGACGCCATAATCTCCTAATGCAATGGCATATACTTTTAACCTAGTCAGACATAATCCTACGTCAAGCATGCATTCCTCAACACTTGAATCTACTTACTGTAGTTCCCCTAAAGTCATTTCTACCCATCTAAAATAATTTTTCTTTCGTGCAAAAAAACTATATTTATTTAATGGATATAAATAAATGAAACTATAATTTGCAGTAGAATATAATAGGATTTTAGTTTTATGCTATTAATTGTACCCGATGATTCCACTATAATGGACTAATGTTACTCTTGGTTGTTGCTAAAGGATACTTGGATTCTATCACTACTTTTGGAATTTAATGATGGTTATTTTCCTTGCCTATGCATAAAACTTGATGAAGCCTAAGGAAACCATATTGAAAATGGGGTCCTCCACATCCCCAAAAATTAACCTATGGTGATCCCCTTCCACCATTCTATGAGTTTCTTGAAAAGGATTTCCTTTCTCTCGTGCTTCTTCCTCTACTAAAATTTCCTTGAGAGTTCCATTATCTCATGATAAATCCTGATGCAAATGCTAGTACAACATTCACTACCATTGAATCCCTTTCTCCTAACCCCCTTGGAGTAAACGTACTGCCATAAGGAGGTTGCCTCAAAATACCTCTCCTGAAGAAGTTTCAGGGGCGTTTTCCCTAGCAATATCATTTGTTGGGGTATATTCAACCTTATGTCCCTTTTCATTCCTAGGTTCTCCTCTACATAACATACACATTCAACTACCTCTACTAATCAGGATTCCCTTCACATACTGAACCTGGCCCTAATTTGGGTGTTTAATTGATACAAAAAATGCTCAACTTGGTTTTTATCTGTATCTAGATAAGGAATATATTTTACAAGTTCCATAAACTTCATCTCATATTCCTCCATTTTTTTTTCACCTTGGATTAACTCGTGAAAGGCTCTAGCCTGCTACTCTTGAAAGTAGGGTGGAAAGTACTTTGTGTGAAATATTTCTTAAAACAACTCCCAAGGAACATTGTTCAATGTGAGATGCAACTATGTTTCTAGATTTTCCCACCAAATCAAAGCACTTCCATTTAGCTGAAATATGTAGTCTTTGTATTAGGGGTAGAAGCATATTCCTTTAGCACAAAACACCTTGTCAAACCATACAACCATGCTTCAGCATGCTCTCTGGCTCACCCTCCAAATAATTCTAGGATTTTAATCTTTTACACCTTTTGAGAAATATCCTCATGAGTTTGTCTATGATCTGACCAATTAGATCCCTCTTGGTTTCCTTCCTCATGATGAGGTCACTCTTCTTCGGTACTTGTTGTCGACAATCCTTTTAGTGTTTCCAAGATTGCTTCCAATGAGTCCATTATAATGGCTAGCTCAGGCACCAGAGTAGTTGGCACTAACGATGGTGTTGGTGGTGGTGATGGTGGTGGTGGTGGCCATGGTAGTCATGGTGGTGGTAGTGCCGCTATCAATCGACCTCGTCATAAACGTGTCTCTACCATCACAACTTTGTCTGGGTCATAAAATATGGTTGAAAATATATCAGGTGCAAATTAGATTAGAAAATATAATTACAAATTCAAGCTCGCATGCAGGTATAGGATTTCTACTATTATTTCGTATAATTAGGTGTTATTGATACTAAGGTCAAGGAGGGTGGTATCATTACCTCCTTGTCCTAAATTGGAGGGTAATCTATTTTGATATGAAACAATGTGTAACACTACTTATCATACTACATAGGTCTTCATCATATCACTTTGCAACATTACCACTTTGTAATATGAACTACCACACATATATAGGTGATGTTATCAACATTTTAACTCAATTTTCTCGATGATTATCAACATACCAAGTTACAAATATGCTAAAGTTTAAAGTTTTGCAAAAACATGAATGTATCTACCAATTCTAGTTTGTTGTTCGAGCGGTATACGATAACATTATTGAGATCAACAACTAGAATCTAAATTTAAAAATAACATCTAAAAAAACTTAATCTATTAATCTTTGACCTAACATGCTACATGGTACTTATGTGATCTTTAAACTTGGTCCACTTGGATATGCCATGTGGACCAATGAGTTAATTCTCTACCTTAATCGGAAACTCGTTAACCAACACACACATAATTATTTTATAATATTTATTTCCATACATATATATGTATATATGAATTGCCTCTATTAAAATCCATGACATATATATATATATATATATATATATATATATATATATATATATATATATATATATATACAACCTTACCTTATACACATTATCGTCCTTAACTTCCTCTTCCTCTTTCCACTTTAAATTGTAAAAAATTCGTTTACCGTTTAGTGGAATTGAAATTATAAGCTCATCTTTTACGTTTAAATTGAGCATCCATATCCTAAACCGTGTACTCTTTCTTTGCTTTTGATAATTTCGAAATGAAAGTTATATTAAATACATATTAATGAACCTCATTAAGAGGTTACACTTGCGTAAACAAAGAATATTTGTTTTTTAAATAATATATAAAATATTGTAGGATAAAGTAGCATAGAAAGAGTAGTATGATCATGCCACACAAATGTTGTGAGAAATACAATATAAATTGATATTTTCAATGATTTGAGATTAAAATTACTTGTGATCACTGTTGAATGAATTGCTACTACGAAGAACAAAGTGATGGACGAAAAGCATGGCTGGACCGGAACAGATTTCTTACACGGGACCATAAGTAGAATGGTGATAATGAGACAGATTGAGAGAACAATGAGGCATTCATAAAACCCTCCATTTAATTTGAAATGCAAAGGATTGGGTAATACCTCGTGTAGTAATATGATTCAAGAGCAGCAACCTTCTATGCATATTAAAAGGAGTAACCTCGCGTAGTAATACGATTTCGTTTTAGTTATAAATATGATAAGAATGATCGCAGCAACTGAAATCCACCACATTTTATTTTTTCTATATAATAAATTAATGTTGTAATTTATTTTTATCTAAATTCTAAATTATTCTCAATAATTTAAATTTTAACCAAAACACTAAAACTAACTTCCTCACCCCTAAAATCCAAAAATAAAAAATTAAATAAAATTACCAGAATCAAAATGCCCAACATCTCAAGTTTAATGCATTGGCGCATTGCAGTGATATAACAAAATTATTTTTATAATCCTAAATCCTCCAATTATTAAAACAAGTTAATTAAATAATAAATAGTTTGATTATATTTTTTTTTGTTCTTTCTAATATTTCTATAAAAAAATTGTCCTATAAAATCAAGTTCCTTTCGTTATTGAATACATTGCTAAAAACAGTTTCATCTCATAATCATATTTATGCTAGGCATATATATTTATATTTATCTATGTCCTTCATATTTGCACATTCTTTTGCAAATGGAAGAAATAATAATCACCATTTACATATTTGAAATAATGTTTACAATAGTAAATAAGTAAGATTATTTTGATGGTTATTGAGTTTTGTTGAGATATTTTCTCAACAGTAATTTTTCATTTTAGAAATTGTTGGATCTCATGAACATTATTTATGTGACTTGTATTTTAGTTTTGGGTGAGTAATAACACAATAGTTTCTATGTGGAATTTTTGTACATTATGTGTTCCCTTGGAATTTATTTTTTGGTATTAGAGCATGTATGAGCTTGATTCCCTCAAGGGACTGAGTGCTCAGGAAGATGGAAAAATTTGAAGAATGATTCTTAGCACCTAGAGAGAAGATAGAGAAGATAGTGTGATGTGATTATTATTCTGAATGTACATTCATTTGATATATTTTTTGTCTTCAGTTGCGCTTGTGTGAATGTGGCAGGACTATGAGGACGAGACCATGGGAGTGGTTTCCACTACACATAAAAAATTTCAGACGATTTGGATCACTTGTGAACTTGCACAATCTCTTAGACTATGGGAATGTCAGCTAGCCATATAAGAGGATGACTGGAAAATGGTGGTGTTGGGGTCCTATGATTTGGCAGATTGGCATACCAAATGACAAGGCAACATCAGAACCACTTTGGAATCCTAGGATCTAGCCCTGCTGGATTCAGAGAGGGATCTCTCTATATGTGTTTTAGAATGATATTCTTATAGGCTCATGATATGATATTAGGCTAGTTACGAAGCACAAGGGATTTGTTTGTTTTTTTTGGTTGGGAATCATTAACTGAGAAGGTCATGTGAAGTGTGAAGGAGGGAATAAATTGAAGGATATTTCAGCATGGGAAGATAGGTCAAGAAAAAGTGTCAATCCATTGGGCTATGGCGTCATAAAAGGGTTTACTTGCACAACACCTATTCAAGGGTTTCCATAGGGCAAGTCATCGATATCAAAATATCTCTTTAAGTTGAGTTCGTGGTATGAAACATTAAGAAGTGTGGTGAAAGAAGCAAAGCTAATAACCAATTAAGAATCTATTAACTTCACTACACAAGAAAATCCTTTCAAAGTGACTAATTTGGGAGCAAGCCAAAGGATAGGGAAAACCATAGACTTCTCTGGACAAACTCCTTCTAAAGCCAGCTTCTAAGACAACAATCCAGTAATCCTCTTGACTACCTTCAGAATTGAGAAAACATATAAGTGAACTAAGGGCAACCTAAGATCAAGTAAGGACTTTTAACCTATCCTGCTTTCGGCATACTCTTAAGGGAAATCTTCAAAATAGTTGTTTAAGACTAAACAAGGGACAGGGCTAACCATAAACTTCCTTGATTAGGACTCTACTTAGCATGCAGTGAAAAGATCATTCAAGAACAACATCTCAAGTTCTACTCAGCAAGACATGGGCTCACCAACATTCCTTGATTGGTTATACTCTATTGATTCATTCTCAAACACACATTTAGAAGAAAACATAAAGATAAAGATTATCAGTCATAATTAGGGTACTTCAAGTAAATCCTAATCTATATTTCCTGCTCTTTATCAGAGAATATGAAAAAGTGAAAAACATAAGAAGCAACAATGACAATAAGGAAAAACATCACCAATGATCTAGATCAGGATCCAGTGAATCTGCTTGTTTATTTGATGTCCAAGACCAATTACATACTTCGAGCCCAATAGCTTTTACAGTCTGATACTTCTCTTCCCAGCCTATTATATTACAACTACTCAACAACTCTTACTCAATAACAGTTCAACAATTTACAATTTTCCAACCCTTTACAATGAATCTTCAATGAGTACTTATAGGTGAATGAGGAAGAGAAGTGAAAGAAGTGGTCTTAATGATCATTTAAGACATAATAGATGTGCACTGGATGCTCCATTCTCCTCAATGAATGCTATATTAACTTGTGAACCACTCTAGTTACTTTTGTTTGACTTTGAGGCATATCTGGTAGGCTGGTAATAACTCTGAAGTGTGTGCTTTTGGAGATATATTCTGACTGTAGTAACTATGTTTTGGCTTCTAGGACAAGTTAGGTGAAAGAGTGGGTTTTGGGGCTTTCCCATGTCTCTATAATAACTGCGCTAACAATTTTTATAGAGGTTCAGTCATCCGTATGGCTGTCAAGGTGTCTTCTAAGGGAAAGTAGGCCACAGGTGGCATTTTGGTCCTTTGGTGGAGTAATAGCTTCTGTAGATGTGGCATTCGAGACTCTTCTTCTGTTTATCTATGTGTTTTGGCCTTTAAACTCTGATTGGGCCCTTTGATATTGTTCTTTAAGGCTTCATCAGTCCTTTTCGAATCATCTTTATCTTTATACTGTGTCTTTAACCTTTATCTTCAATTTTCATTTTTAATCTTTGTTCTTATTTTGACTTTATTGCTCTGCGGACAGGTGCTTTCTTTACACTGGAGAGTTTGCCGTGTAATTCAATGTCCATGAAACATTTGATTAAAAATTTGAAATTCAACCCTTTTTTGTCCCTTTTTTGCATTTGATTAGGCTTTGAGGATCGTCACCCTCGGCCTTTTGCCACTGGAATTTTTGGCTATGGGAGACCTGCATATAAATCCACCATGAAACCTGAAAATAAAACATCAAATGTTATGAAAACATGTGTTTTGAGTTTAAACTGCTTGCAAAAGTTGTGTGGGGGCAGGAGGAGCAGTGAGGAGGAGGGTGCATGCAGCGAGGAGGTTCTATGGCGAAGAGCAAAGAACCAGGGTTTAAAATAGATTTTTTAGCGTGAAGAAAGCATTGGTGGTTTTGGAAAAACTGCGAATGGTTTTCACGTGAGGCCCGGGTGGTAAGTGGTATTGGAAGGGGGGAACGTGATAAGGTTTAGGGGTTGACACGTGTCCCCCTAAAACTGCCCATTTCACGTTCAAATGAGGCGTTAACGTGTTTCGGTGAAACGAGCGTGAAATCAATTTTGGGCTGTGAGATCTGGGAGATCTAAATCTACGGCGGAGGGTTAATGCGACGAGAGAAGGTGCTTGGCAGCACAGGACAGGTGGTAGGCAGAGAATAAGCTGGAAAATGGTTAGTGGAAAGTGGGCCAGTCGCATGATGTTAGCTCTTTTGTCGGGAAGTGGAAAATTTATCGGCGGGGTGAAAGGTGGGGATGTATGGGAGACGTCAAATCAAGATGATTGATGGTGGAGATCCATAGCGAGAATGTGTAAAGAACGAATGAGTGAGATCATGGAAGATAGGGAAAAACGATCACCATTAGATCTAGCCCGATCAACGGTTGGGATTCATCCAAGGGAAACATAATGCAAGGGATGAAAATAAGAAATGGAGGGGCCAAATGAAGCAGAGAACTTGGTCCTGTGGGGAAAGGAAAGGAACAGGGGCTAGAATAAAAGGGCTAGGGGCTTAGTGCCTGGTTACAAGATGCAGTTTTATGAGAAACAGGGGTGGAGGGATTTAGTGAAAAAGGGGCTTAAGGCCTATTTTGATAAAAGGTTGGAAAGGTCTAAAAAAGTGGGCTTTTAGACTTTTTTAAAGGTTCCGATAAGGGAAAAAGGCTAAATTAAACCAAAATAAAAGGGGGTAAATGGTCTAAAATGGGTTTTGGAAGCCTTTTTAAGGGGAAATGAAGGGAAAAATAAAGAGGAAAAAGGGGCATTTTATCAAAGGATGAAAAAGTTGTAAAATGAGTGGAAAGTGAATGAAATGGAGGGTTTTTTTTTGGAGGAATTGGTGAAAATGAAATGAAGGGAAAAGAGGCTTTGAAGAAGTCTTCTTTTTTAACTAGCAGGGCTTCTTTGAAGTATTTCTTGTGGAAATAGTAGTGAAGATGATTTGTAAGATAAAAGACACCAAGAAGACTTCAAGAACAAGAATTTTTCCATGAAAGTTTTTTCTTGAAGTCTTAAGAACATATTTAGTCATCATTTGATGTGACAAAATTTACTGATGGCTAATAGTGGCTCCACTTGAGGATGGCAGCTCCTTGGAGATGTCAAGAACCTCAAAGATTTATCTCTGAAATGTAGACCTGTGCTTTGCATTTTGACAACCTTTTCTTCTTTGATCATGCTTCTTAAAAAGATGATCAGTTTTACATTAACATAATGATTCACTCCCCAAACAACTACCTACAAAACCTACTTTCCTAACATTTTTTCTTCATAAGGTGCACTTGGACTTGCAAACCTTTTGACATCAAAATTTTATTCTTTTATAGAAAACAATAAAACTAATCTAAAACTACCCTTATAACTTTCATGAGTCCAGATTAAACAGTTGGACTCATTAGCTTCTCTACCTAATCTACTATCTGTCAGGATTAAACTGTCTTACAGATTTCATTCCCTATATTCTAAAACAGAAATTGAAAACAAATCCAAACCAGGATTAAGATGTCCGATTTTTTGTAGTGTCCATGGCATAAGAAACAAGCTGCACATAGACTTATTTGTAGAAAATTAAAACAAAACTGTGAAGGCTTAAGATCTGAAAATTACAAGCATCCTTCTTTCTTTCCTTTAACTCTGGTTTTTACCTTTTTAGAGATGTCTTCTTCTTCTTTACCTGGTTCAAGTTTTTAGCATGTTACAACCAGTATTTTTCCTTTCTTTGGCTCAGGTTTTGAGCTTATTAGAGCCATCTTTTCTATCCTAATCTAATCTACTGATAAGCCAAGATTAAATTTTTTGGAAAATCTGATTCACTAACCTATCAGCAGTGAATTGAAATCGATCTAGTCATAATTAGGCTGTATGAATAAATAGCAGTTCTCTTTCAAGTAGTGGCATTTAAACTTGCGTACTTTCAGACTCTCTTTCTTTTTTGTATGGGGTTGTACCTTTCTTATTTTTCGAATCTACCCTCTTTTTCTCTTTCTCTATTGTTTTTTTATTTTTCTATTTTTTTCTTTCAAAGCAGAAAACAAAAACTAACTAAATGCTCACAGGCTAAGCTTTATTGACATTCCTACCTACCCTAATATAAATTTGAAATATTTACATGTTTAGCTAACAAATTCTCTTTTCCAATATATCCAGTCAATCAGATGGTTCCATGACTGGTCTTTGCTCATCTCTTTGAGGAAGTAGATATAGTGCAGCCATTTGATTGGTAACAAAAATGAGTAGAACATCTGACTGCTTGTCAAAGATAACCATGTTACTCTTTGAATATGAGTCTTTAAAATCAAGGTCACCGTAGAGGGTGACAGCCTCTACTACGTTGGGATTTTGCAAAGAATCCATGCTTGTGAATTTGAGTCCATCAGAACCTCCATATATTCTAACATAGGATCAACAAAAATCTGATGTGGACTCTCTTCTTATGGGCCTCCCATGACTGTTAGACTATCTGCATCCTTGATAGCTTTGATTACTGCACCTTCAGTGTGGCTCTTGAAATCACAATCATCCTTTTCCTGCACATCAAAAGGTAGTGAAATTTCTTCTTGCTTTGGGGGAGGGAGACATTCCAAAAATGCTCTGGGGTCCCTGAATTGATATGACTGATCTTGCGAATTCAACATTTCAATTTCAGTTTCATATCTTTCAACTATCGATTCTAGAAAAATTATCAGGACCTCAGGGTTCCTATTTTGTTTCCTTTAAATGAGGAGAACATCCTTTGGAAGGTCATCAGTTTGAAAATATGATAAAAAAATTTATATTTCATAGCGAACCTCTGCTATGAAACTTGAATGCATTTTCGAAAATTGTTCAAAGTCTTCTATTAGTGAATTGATTTGGTCTTTGCTATGTTGGGATGTGGAGTGGCCATTATGTTGATTTTAGACCAAAAGAAAAGAAAATTTAGCTAGATATGACAATCTTTAGGGGCAAACTAGTCTTTAACAAAGAAACCTTAATCCTCAAAGTTTCCTAATCATGGGTGTGCATGATGTTTCAATGGTAGTGTGGGCTGTCCCAGTGGAGTCTTTGTCAAACCAAGGGTAATCAGCAGGCCTAATGATCACCAGTGGAGTCTTTTGGTCTTTAAGGAGTTGTGGAGTCACCAGGTGGATGATTTAAAATGTTTTAAGATGAGTTGCTATCCACCATCAGCAATTGAATACAAATCTAAGGATTTTTGTGAGTCTTCTAAGGTCTTAAGGATGTATAAGATGTAATTCAATTAGAAGTCCCCAGTATGGTCGCCATTATGTTGGGGTCCTGTGATTTGGCAGATTGGAATACCAAATGACAAGGAAACATCAGAACCACTTTGGAATCCTAAGATCTAGCCCTCCTGGATTTAGAGAAGCATCTCTCTATATGTGTTTTAGAATGATATGCTTATAGGCTCATGATATGATATTAGGCTAGTTATGAAGCACAAGGGATTTGTTTGTTTTTTTTGGTTGGGTATCATTAACTGAGAAGGTCATGTCAATTGTGAGGGAGGGAATAAATTGAAGGATATTTTAGCATGGGAAGATAGGTCAATAAAAAGTGTCAATCCATTGGGCTATGGATTCATAAAAGGGTTTACTTGCACAACAACTATTCAAGGGTTTCCATAGCACAAGTCATCTATATCAAAAGATCTCTTTAAGTTGAGTTTGTGGTATGAAACATTAAGAAGTGTGGTGAAAGAAGAAAAGCTAATAACTAATTAAGAATCTATTAACTTCACTACACAAGAAAAGCCTTTCAAAGTGACTCATTTGGGAGCAAACCAAAGGACAGGACAAATCATAGACTTCTCTGGGAAAACTCCTACTAAAGCCAACTTCTAAGACAACAATCTAGTAATCCTCTTGACTACATTCAGAAAGGAGAAAACATATAAGTGAACAAAGGGAAACCTAAGATCAAGTAATAACTTTTAACCTATCTTGATTTCGACATACTCTTAAGGGAAATCTTCAAAATAGTTGTTTAAGACTAAACAAGGGACATGGCTAACCATAAACTTCCTTAACTAGGACTCTACTTAGCAAGCAGTCAAAATATCAGTCAAGAACAACATCTCAAGTTCTACTCAGCAAGACATGGGCTCACCAACATTCCTTGACTGGTTATACTCTATTGATTCATTCTCAAACACACATTTAGAAGAAAACATAAAGATAAAGCTTATTAGTCAAAATTAGGGTACTTTAGAAGTAAATCCCAATCTATATTTCATGCTCTTTATCAGAGAATATGAACAAAGTGAAAAAAATAAGAAGCAACAATGACAATAAGGAAAAACATCACCAATGATCTATATCAAGATCCATTGAATCTTCTTGTCTATTTCATGTCCAAGACTAGTTACATACTTCGAGTCCAATAGCTTTTACAGTCTGATATTTCTCTTCCCAGCCTACTATATTACAACTACTCAACAACTCTTACTCAATAACAGTTCAAAAATTAACAATTTTCCAACCCTTTACAATGAATCTTAAATGAATAGTTATAGGTGAATGAGGAAGAGAAGTGAAAGAAGTGGTCTTAATGATCATTTAAGAAAAAATAGATGTGCATCGGATGCTCCATTCTTCTCAATGAATGCTATATTAACTTGCGAACAACTCTAGTTGCTTTTGTTTAACTTTGAGGCATATCTGGTAGGTTGGTAATAACTCTGAAGTATGTGCTTTTGGAGATATCTTCTGACTGTAGTAACTTTGTTTTGGCTTCTATGAAAAGTTAGGTGAAAGAGTGGGTTTTGGGGCTTTCCCATGTCTTTATAATAACTTCCCTAATATTTTTTAAAGAGGTTCAGTCATCCGGATGGCTGTCAAGGTGTCTTTGAAGGGAAAGTAGGCCATAGGTGGCATTTTGGTCCTTTGGTGGAGTAATAATTTATGTAGATGTGGCATTCGAGACTCTTCTTCTGCTGATTTGTGTGTTTAAGACTTTAAAATCTGATTGGGCCCTTTGATATTGTGCTTTAATGCTTCATCAGGCCTTTTCGAATCACCTTTGGCTTTATACTGTGTCTTTAACCTTTATCTTCAATTTTCATCTTTAATCTCTGTTCTTCTTTTGACTTTATTGCTCTATGGACAGGTGATTTCTTTATGCTGGAGGGTTTGCCATGTAATTCAATGTCCATGAAACATTTTATTAAAATTTGAAATTCGATCATTTTTTTTGTCCCTTTTCTGCATTTGATTAGGCTTTGAGGATCGTCTCCCTCAGCCTTTTTCCATTGGAATTTTTGGATGCGGGAGACCTGCGTATAAATCCACCATGAAATGTGCAAATAAAACATCAAACGTTATGAAAACCTGCGTTGTGGGTTTAAAATTCTTGCAGAAGCTGTGTGGGGGTAGGAGGAGCATTGAGGAGGAGGTTGGATGCAGTGAGGAGGTTCTATGGCAAAGAGCGAAGAACCAGGGTTTAAAACAGAGTTTTTAGCGCGAAGAGAGAATTGGTGGTTTGGGGAAAACAGCGAATGGTTTTCGTGTGAGGCCCGGGTGGTAAGTGGAATTGGTAGGGGGGAACGCGATAAGTTTTACGAGTTGACACGCGTCCCCCTAAAACTGCCCATTTCACATTGAAATGAGGCGTTAATGTGTTTTGGTGAAACGAGCGCGAAATCAATTTTGGGCCATCAGATCTAGGAGATTAAGATCTACGGCGAAGGGTTAATGCGATGAGAGAAGGTTCTTGGCAGTGGAGGATAGGTGGTAGGCATAGAATAAGTCAGAAAATGGTTAGTGGAAGGTGGGCCAGCCGCGTGATGTCAGCTCTTTTTTCAAGAGGTGGAAAAGTTATCAGCGGGGTGAAAGGTGGGGATGTATGGGAGCCGTCAGCTCGGGATTATTGATGGTGGAGATTCATAGTGAGAATGCATAAAGAATGAATGAGTGAGAGAATGGAATATGGGGAAAAACAATCACCGTTGGATTGAGCCCGATCAATGGTTGGGATTCATCCAGGGGAAACATAATGCGGGGGATGAAAATAAGAAATGGAGGGGCCAAATGAAGCAGAGAACTCGGTCCTGTAGGGAAAGGAAAGGACCGGGGGCTAGAATAAAAGGGCTAGGAGCTTAGCACCTGGTTACAGGATGCATTTTTATGAGCCACGGGGGGAGAGGGCTTTAGTGAAAAAGGGGCTTAAGCCCTATTTTGGTAAAAGGTCGGAAAGGTCTAAAAAATGGGTTTTTACACTTTTTTAAAGGTCCCGATAGGGTAAAAAGGCTAAATTAAACCAAAATAAAAGGGGGTAAATGGTCTAAACTGGTTTTGGAAGCCTTTTTAAGGGGAAATAAAGGGTAAAATAAAGAGTTAAAAGCAACATTTTATTAGAGGATGAAAAAGTTGTAAAATGGGTGGAAAGTGAATGAAATTGAGGGGTTTTTTTGGAGGAATTGGTGAAAATGAAACGAAGGGAAAAGAGGCTTTGAAGCAGTCTTATTTTTGAACTAGCAGGGCTTCTTTCAAGTATTTATTGTGGAAAGAGCATTGAAGATGATTTGTAAGATAAAAGACACCAAGAAGGCTTCAAAAACTAGCAGTTTTCCATGAAGATTGCTTCTTGAAGGCTTAAAAACATATTTAACCATCATTTTCTGTGACAAAATTTACTGATGGCTAACAGTGGCTCCACTTGGGGATGGCAACTAGTGCAAAGAACCTCAGATATTTATCTCTAGAATGTAGACCTATGCTTTTCATTTTGACAACCTTTTCTTCTTTGATCATGCTGCTTAAAAAGATAATCAGTTTTACATTAACAGAATGATTCACTCCCCAAACAACTACCCACACAACCTACTTTCCTAAAAAAATTTGTTCATAAGGTGCACTTGGACTTGAAAAACTTTTGAAATCAACATTTTATTCTTTTATTGAAAGCAAAAAAACTAAACTAAAAATACCCTTATAACTTCCATCAGTTGAGATTAAATACTTGGACTCATTAGCTTCTCTACCTAGTCTACTATCTGCCTGGATTAAACTATCTGACATATTTCATTCTCTATATTCTAAAATAGAAATTGAAAACACAGCCAAACCATGATTAAGCTGTCTGATTTTCTGTAGTGTCCATGGCATAAGAAACAAGCTGCACATAGACTTATTTGTAGAAAATTAAAACAAAACTGTGAAGGCTTAACATCTGAAAATCACAAGCATCCTTATTTCTTTCCTTCAGCTCTGGTTTTGATATTTTTAGAGTTGGCTTCTTCTTCTTTACCTGGTTCAAGTTTTTAGCATGTTACAACCAGTATTTTTCCTTTCTTTGGCTCAGGTTTTGAGCCTGTTAGAGCCATCTTTTCTATCCTAATCTAATATACTGATAAGCCAAGATTAAATCATTTGGAAAATTTTATTCACTAACCTATCAACAGTAAATTGAAATATTTCTAGTCATGATTAGGTTGTATGACTAAATAGCAGTGCTCTTTCAAGTAGTGGCATTTAAAATTGTGCATTTTCAGACTCTCTTTCTTTTTGGTATGGGGCTATACATTTCTGATTTTTATAATCTACCCTCTTTTTCTCTTTTTCTATTGTTTTTGTATTTTTCTCTTTTTTTCTTTCAAAGAAGAAAAAAAAAACTAACTGAATGCTCACAGGCTGAGCTTTATTGACATTCCTACCTACCCTAATCTAACTCTGAAATATTTACATGTTTAGCTGACAAATTATCTTTTCCAATACATTCATTCAATCAGATGGTCCCATGATTGGTATTTTCTCATCTCTTTGAGCAGGAAGATATAGTGCAGCCAATTGATTGGTAACAAAAATGAGTAGAACAGTTGACTACTTGTCAGAGATAACCATGGTATTCTTTGAATATGAGTCTTTAAAATCAAGGTCACCATAGAGGGTGACATCCTCTGTTGTGTTGGGCTTTTGCAAAGAAACCATGCTTGTGAATTTGAGTCCATCAGAACCTCCATGTATTCTAACATAGGATCAACAAAAATCTGATGTGTACTTTCTTGTTCTGGGCCTCCCATGACTAATCGACTATCTACATCCTTGACAGCTCTGATTACTGCACCTTCAGTGTGGCTCTTGAAATCACAATCATCCTTTTCCTGCACATCAAAAGGGAGTGAAATTTCTTCTTACTTTGGGGGAGGGAAACTTTCCAAAAATGCTCTGGGGTCCCTGAATTGATACGACTGATCTTTTGAATTTGACATTTCAGTCTCAATTTCATATCTTTCAACTACTGATTCTAGAAAAATTTTCAGGACCCCAGGGTTCCTATTTTGTTTCCTTGAAATGAGGAGAACAACCTTTGGAAGGTCATCAGTTTGAAACTCTGGTAAATTGTTCGATATTTCATAGCGAACCTCTGCTATGAAACTTGACTACATTTTTGCAAATTTTTCAGAGTCTTCTATTAGTGAAGTGATTTTGTCTTTGCTATGTTGGGATGTGGAGTGGCCACTATGTTTATTTTAGACCGAAAGAAAAGAAAAGTTAGCCTGATATGAAAATCTTTACGAGAAAACTGGTCTTTAACAAAGAAAAATTAATCCTCAAAGTTTCCTAATCATGGGTGTGCGCGATGTTTAAATCGTAGTGTGGGCTATCCCAATGGAGACTTTGTGAAACCAGGGGTAATCAGCAGGCCTACTGATCACCAGTGGAGTCTTTTGGTCTTTTAGGAGTTGTGGAGTTGCCAGGTGAATGATTTCAAATGTTTTAAGATGAGTTGTTGTCAACCATCAGCAACTGAATACCAATCTAAGGATTTTTGTGGGTCTTCTGAGGTCTTAAGGATGTATAAGATGTAATTCACTCAGAAGTCCCCAATATGGTCTCCATTATGTTTGGGTCCTGTGATTTGGCAGATTGGCGTACCAAATGACAAAGCAACATCAGAGCCACTTTGGAATCCTAGGATCTAGCCCTCCTGGATTCAGAGAGGGATCTCTCTATATGTGTTTTAGAATGATATGCTTATAGGCTCATGATATGATATTAGGCTAGTTATGAAGCACAAGGGATTTGTTTGTTTTTGTTGGTTGGAGATAATTAACCGAGAAGGTCATGTGAAGTGTGAAGGAGGGAATAAATTGAAGGATATTTCAGCATGGGATGATAGGTCAAGAAAAAGTGTCAATCCATTGGGCTATGGAGTCATAAAAGGTTTTACTTACACAACAACTATTCAAGTGTTTCCATAGGGCAAGTGATCTATATCAAAAGATCTCTTTAATTTGAGTTTGTGGTATGAAACATTAAGAAGTGTAGTGAAAGAATCAAAGCTAATAACCAATTAAGAATCTATTAACTTCACTACATAAGAAAAGCCTTTCAAAGTGACTGATTTGGGAGAAAGCCAAAGGACAGGAAAAACCATAGACTTCTCTGGAAAAACTCCTACTAAATCCAACTTCTAACACAACAATCCAGTAATCCTCTTGACTACCTTCAGAAAGGAGAAAACATATAAGTCAACAAAGGGCATCCTAAGATAAAGTAAGAACTTTTAACATATCCTGCTTTCGGCATACTCTTAAAGGAAACCTTCAAAACAATTGTCTAAGACTAAACAAGGGACATGCCTAACCATAAACTTCCTTGATTAGGAATCTACTTAGCATGAAGTGAAAAGATCATTTAAGAACAACATCTCAAGTTCTACTGAGAAAGACATGGGCTCACAAAAATTCCTTGACCGGTTATACTCTATTGATTCATTCTCAAACACACATTTAGAAGAAAACATAAAGAGAAAGCTTATCAGTCAGAATTAGGGTACTTTAGAAGTAAATCCTAATCTATATTTCCTGCTCTTTATAAGATAATATGAACAAAGTGAAAAACATAAGAAGCAACAGTGACAATAAGGAAAAACATCACCAATGATCTAGATCACGATCCATTGAATCTGCTTGTCTATTTGATGCCCAAGACCAGTTACATACTTCGAGTCCAATAGCTTTTACAGTCTGATACTTCTCTTCCCAGCCTACTATATTACAACTACTCAGCAACTCTTACCCAATAATAGTTCAACAATTAACAATTTTCTAACCCTTTATAATGAATCTTCAGTGAGTACTTATAGGTGAATGAGGAAGATAAGTGAAAGAAGTGGTCTTAATGATCATTTAAGACAAAATAGATGTGCATCAGATGCTCCATTCTGCTTAATGAATGCTCTATTAACTTGTGAACCACTCTAGTTTCTTTTGTTTGACTTCGAGGCATATCTGGTAGGCTGGTAATAACTGTGAAGTGTGTGCTTTTGGAGATATCTTCTGACTGTAGTAACTCTGTTTTGGCTTCTAGGACAAGTTAGGTGAAAGAATGGGTTTTGCGACTTTCCCATGTCTTTATAGTAACTACTTGACAGTTTTTAAAGAGGTTCACTCATCCAGATGGCTGTCAAGGTGTCTTTGAAGGGAAAGTAGGCCACAAGTGGCATTTTGGTCCTTTAGTGGAGTAATAGCTTCTGTAGATGTGGCATTCGAGACTCTTCTTCTGCTGATCTGTGTGTTTAGGCCTTTAAACTCTGATTGGGCCCTTTGGTATTGTGCTTTAAGGCTTCATCGAGCCTTTTTGAATTATCTTTGGCTTTATAATGTGTCTTTAACCTTTATCTTCAATTTTCATCTTTAATCTTTGTTCTTCTTCTGACTTTATTGCTCTGTGGATAGGTGCTTTCTTTACGCTGGAGGGTTTGTCGTGTAATTAAATGTCCATGAAACATTTGATTAAAACTTGGAAATTCGACCCTTTTCTGTCCCTTTTCTGCATTTGATTTGGCTTTGAGGATCGTCACCCTCAGCCTTTTGCCACTAGAATTTTTGGCTGTGGGAGACCTGCGTATAAATCCACCATGAAACCTGTAAATAAAACATCAAACATTATGAAAACCTACGTTGTGGGTTTAAACTGCTTACAGAAGCTGTGTGGGGGCAGGAGGAGCAGTGAGGAGGAGGGTGCATGCAGCGAAGAGGTTCTATGGCAAAGAGTAAAGAACCAGGGTTTAAAACATAGTTTTTAGCGCGAAGAAAGCATTGGTTGTTTCGAGAAAACAGCGAATGGTTTTCGCGTGAGGCCCGAGTAGTAAGTTGTATTGGCAGGGGGAACGTGATAAGGTTTAGGGGTTGACACGTGTCCCCCTAAAATTTCCCATTTCACGTTGAAATGAGGCGTTAATGTGTTTCGGTGAAACGAGCGCGAAATCAATTTTGGGTTGTCAAATTTGGGAGATCCAGATCTACGGCGAAGGGTCAATGTGATGAGAGAAGGTGCTCAACAGTGGAGGACAGGTGGCAGGCAGAGAATAAGCCAACAAACGATTAGTGAAAGGTGGGCCAGCTGCGTAATGTCAGCTCTTTTGTTGGGAGGTGGAAAATTTATCAACAGGGTGAAAGGTGGGGATGTATGGGAGTCGTCAAATCAGGATGATGGACTATGGAGATTCATAGCGAGAAAGCGTAAAGAACGAATGAGTGAGAGCATGGAAGATGGGGAAAAATGATCACCGTTGGATTGAGCCTGATCAACAGTTGGGATTCATCCAGGGGAAACATAATGCGAGGGATGAAAATAAGAAATGGAGGGGCCAAATGAAGCGGAGAACTCGGTCCTATGGGGAAAGGAAAGGACCAAGGGCTAGAAAAAAAGGGCTAGGGGCTTAGCACCTAGTTACGGGATGCGGTTTTATGAGAAACAGGGGTGGAGGGCTTTAGTGAGAAAGGGGCTTAAGGCCTATTTTGATAAAAGGTCAGAAAGGTCTAAAAAATTGGGTTTTTAGACTTTTTTAAAGGTTTTGATAGGGTAAAAAGGCTAAATTAAACCAAAATAAAAGGGGGTAAATGGTCTAAAAGGGGTTTTGGAAGCCTTTTTAAGGGGAAATGAAGGGTAAAATAAAGAGGAAAAAGGGGCATTTTATCATAGGATGAAAAAGTTGTAAAATGAGTGGAAAGTGAATGAAATGGATTTTTTTTTCTTGAGGAATTGGTGAAAATGAAATGAAGGGAAAAGAGGCTTTGAAGAAGTCTTCTTTTCGAACTAGCAGGGCTTCCTTGAAGAATTTCTTGTGGAAATAGCAGTGAAGATTATTTTTAAGATAAAATACACCAAGAAGGCTTCAAGAACTAGCAGTTTTCCATGAATATTGCTTTTTGAAGGCTTAAGAACATATTTAGCCATCGTTTGCTGTGACAAAATTTACTAATGGCTAACAGGTGGTATGGAATTATGGATCTAGGTTATCTGTATCTAATGATTGATTTAGTGGCGTGGCATACCTTAGTTGTGCATAGTTGTAGAAAATGAAAAAAAAAAAATCCAAGTTGACCATCGATGGTTAGAATACTCGGCCAGGTAATCGACTTAAAAGGTTGTTAAAATTGAGCGCAATTGAGTGGCTCACATTTGACCCAGATCAAACCCTTCATCCTAATACTTCTCATGTTATTCTAATTATTACTCCTACAATGGAGGTTCATTGCAAAAACAAGTTGGACGACACTTGCATCTTGATGTTGATCTATAAAATACATGTGTTTTTTAATCTAAAAAATATAAGTCAAATGATATGCCAAGTGACATGTCGTTGATTAGTCAAGTTCATTTGGTTGGTTGAATCCATGCACTGGTTGTGTGCTCGAGTCTTATTTCTAACATAAAATCCCCAACATGCTATTCCTGTAAGCATGGTCTGTGGAAATGATGTCTTCAAAAGGAAATTGGTATCATGACAATGAAGGCAAGACTAAGTATGATGACATCACAATATTAGCCTTAATATGTCTTGTTCTGATTTTACTCATCTTTCTGATCCATGCTTATGCTAGATGGATTTGGGTACAATCCAGATTTATTAGATGGAGGTCATATTCATTATAATGAAGTGGATTATTGTTGGTTGGAGATGGATTACGATGACAACCTATTATGGAGCCCATAATAGAATCTAGGGGAATTGCTGAGTTTGTTAATATTGTAGCTCAACATTGTTCATTTGTCACCAACTACACCAATGAAACCAAATTGAGTAATAACAACCTCCTTTGGTAGTTGTTATGAAGCCTCTAGTGAAGTCATTGGCCATGGAGAAAATAAACAATGTTGGATTATAACAATGTTACCGATGAAATAGGTAACCGCAATGTTACCTACTTTTTTTTGGTAGCATAAAAAGCACCCAATTTTGAAAAGTGGTGATGCAAAATCACCATTTTTTTTTGTGCACATTTTTGACACTCTAATATTTTTATTTATGAAGTATGAATATTTGTTTTAAAATGTTAGTGATTTTCATGCTAATTTTGAAATGTATTGATGCAGCATCAACTTTTTTTTTTAGAGCGGTGCTTTTCATGCTAATTTTGAAACGTATTGATGCTGCATCAACCTTTTTTTTTAGAGAGGTGATTTTCATGTTCGTAATAAAACACAAAACTTAGATAAAAAAAAAAATATAAAAACAATAAAAAAAACCAATAAAAATGTAAAAAAAAACAAAAATAGCTCGTAAAAATAAAAAAAATAAAAAAAATAAATAAATAAAAACAAAAATATTTTAAAATTATATCAAAGGAAATGACAAAATTTGAAAAAAAAACACATAATTTAAAGAAAAAAAACAAAAATTGACCAAAAAAATAAAAAAATAAAAACATCAAAAACATTTTTTTCTAAGTTATTAAAAAAAACCATATAATAATATATATATATATATATATATATATATATATATATATATATATATATATATATATATATATATATATATATATATATATATATATATATATATATTTAAAAAAACTAATAATAATTAAAATTACAAAATTAAAATTTAGATAAAAAAAATTAAATTAAAAAAAAAAAAATTTAAATTAAAAATAATAATAATAATAAGAAAAAAAAATACAAATTTTAAAATTAACAAAAAAAAAAACAATTAAAATTGAAAAAGAAATCTAAAATAAAAAAACCTATCATTAAAAAACAAAAAAAATGAAAAAAACCACGTGCAAATAATTAAAAAACAAATATACATAAATTTAGTGTTTTTTTTTTTTTAATGAAACAATTTAAAGAATTTAATCTATAATATTAAATATAAAAGAAAAATTAAACAAATTGAATTTAAAATAAAAAAATTGAATAAAAAAATAATTTTAAATCTTTTGAAATTAAAAAAAAAAGTTTAAAAAATCAAATTAAAATAAAAATAAAAAAATAAAAAATAAAAATAAAATGAAAATATATATATATATATATATATATATATATATATATATATGAAAAATAAAAAAAATAAAAACAAATTTTATTTTAAGTAAAAAAATTAAATTATATATATAAAAATTTTTTTTTTTAAAAAAACAATGCTGGTGGGGGTTGGTGGTGGTGGTGGCAGCAGGGCGCCAGGGGCCAGCCAGGCGGCGCCACGGGGGTGACCCGCCACCACCCCCACCTCCGTTGTTATATATATATATATATATATATATATATATATATATATATATATATATATATAGATATAGATATAGATATAGATATAGATATAGATATAGATATAGATATAGATATAGATATAGATATATATATATATATATATATATATATATAATTGATTTTTTTTTTAATTTAATTTTTTTATTTAAAATAATTTTTTTTTTTTTTTTTTTCAATTTTATTATTTTTTTTGTTTTAAATTTTCTTTTCTTTTTTTAATTTCATAATTTCTCTTTATTATTAAGTTTTACATTTAGGTTTTTAGTATAATTTTATAAAATTTAATAAATTTTGTATTTTTTTTTTTTAAATTTATTTGGATTTAATATTGTTTTTTAAATGTTTTATCTTTTTATTAATTTTTTTTGTTAATTACATAAAAATTTTATATTTTTATATTTCAATTAAAATTGTGTATTTAAAATTAGATTTTTTTTAAATTAAACTTAACTTTTTTAAATTAATTTGTTTTTTATTTTTTATTTTTATTTAATTATTATTAATTTTTTTCAATTTTCCATTTTTAATTGATTTTTAAAGTTTTTAAAGTTTTTCTTTTAAGAATGTTTTTTTTTTCTTTTATATTTAAAATTTATTTTTTCTTTCAAAATTTATTTGTTTATTCATTTATTTATTAAAATTTAATATTTTTGTTTTTAAATTTAATTTGTTATATTAATATTAACTTTTTTTTTTAAATTTAATAAAATCTTATATATATACATATTTTAATTTAAGTTCATATATATATTTTATTTTTTATAATTTAAATTTAATTGAATTTTTATAGTTTATTTGTTTTTTTAATATATATTGTTTTAAATTTAATATTTTCATTGTATTTTATTTTATCTTTTATTTTTAATTAATTTTTCATTTTTTTACTTTTAATTTAAATAGTTGTTTGTTTGTTTGTTTTTTTTTTTTTTTTCTTAAATTTAATTTGTTGTTTTAATTTTTTTAAATTTAATAAGCATTTTCTTTTTCTTTTTTTAAATTTAATTTCTATATTTTATTTTTTATAATTTCCTTCCTTTTTTTTTTTAATTTAATATTTTAATTTTGTTTTTATTTTTATTTTTTAATTTCTATATTTTTTAAATTTTAATCTTAATTTTTTTTTTCTTTTTCCTTAAATTTTAGGTTTTTTTTAATGTTTGAATTAAAAATTTTATTTTGTTTTTATTTTTATTTTTATTTATTAAAAAATGTTATTTCTATTTTTAAAAATGCCAAAAGTATGACATAATTTTTTTTTTTGTTATTCGAGCATGAACTTGTTTTGTTTTGAGGGTGTTTTTTCAATCCTTTTTTCAAGAAACAATTTTGTTTTTACCATAATTTTATAAAATGTTGAAATTTGACCTTAAAAAAAAAACTAAGTGCATTCTGGAATACACACTTTTTGTTTTTGGGGTGTTTTTTCAATCCTTTTTTAAAGAAGCAATTTTTTTTTTACCATAATTTTATAAAATGTCGAAATTTGACCTTAAAAAAAAACGAAGTGCGTTCTGGAATACACACTTTTTGTTTTTGGGGTGTTTTTTCATGTTTTTTGAGTCTTTTTGGGCTAGAGTTCCTGTTTTGAGGTCAGGTTACCTATTTCATCGGTAACAGTGTTTTATGTTGACATGAGTTTTGTTGGCCATTTTGTCAAGTTGTATGTTTTTCATTTTTCTTTTAAGTCCATTTGTAAAAAGTGAAAAACCAATCAATGAACATTGTTGCATAAAATATATTAGTTTTTTTGGTGCTCATAAATTTTCGAACAAGATACTAGTTTGATTGTGTTTTAATACTATTATGATTTGTTTTTCTCGGTGCTTGGAAATCCCTAAAAAACAACTACGTGTTACAATATGAGATACTCGTGTGTTAGGTCAAGTTGTTTGATCAAATTTTGAACACATTAAATATTCAAACCTCCATCATACCCACTTATGGATAGATGAAAGACAAATATATAACAAATGGTGGTTGGTCCATACGATGGTTCATTACTTGACATTGTTATCGCATAAGCCTTGATGAGCCAAGTTTGTCAAAATTTTTGATAATGCAAGTTCGTCAAAGACAGTTAGAGGCGTTTATATTTTAAATGGAGTTCAAATGATAGCTCAAAGATGTTGTGGTAATGAAAGAGCATTGTTTGCGACATTTTAGAGTGGATATGGGTGTTGCTGAAGACCAATCAAATATATGTGACTATATGTAATGATTCTTGTAATAATATATGTAATGATGTAATGTAAGCATTAAATGGGGGACTTGAAATAATGTTTACATAGTATATAGGTAATATTAGTTTGTTGGTTGTTGAGTTTTGTTAAGATATTTTCTCAACAATAATATTTCACTTTAGAAATTTGTTGGATCTCATGAGCACTATTTATGTGGCATGTCTTTTGGTTTTGGGTGAGTAATAGATGAATAGCTTTTTTCTGGATTTTTTGTGCATTATGTGTTCTCCTCAAATTTCTTATTCAAATACCCTTGCAAAGGTTAATTTTATTTGGTATGGTGTGGAATAAAGAAGTCAATTTTCTACTGGTTAGTTCACAAAAGGCCACACGAGTCCAATGAATAGGCCAAATTTTGGGACAAAGCCACCCAATTCTGATGTGAAGTGATTTTTTTTTCCTGCAATGAAACCACTCAATTTTTGTGTGAAATTGAAATCCAACCCAATCCTAATGTGAAATAAAATCATTTTTATTTCCTAGATTGAAACCACCCAATTTTTTTCTAAGATTGAAATCCATACTGTTTTTCTAAATTGACATCACCCAAATTTTGGCAACATTTAAAATTGAAAATGTTGTGAGGATTGAATATAATGTAGACCACATGAATTAGATTTATAGAAAACATTGATTAGAATGATAATACTATAATTCAAATTAACAATTCAAACAAGGAAAAAATCCTTACCATAGAATCTAAATGTGTCATTTACTCTCTGAAAGTTAAAAATGTTAGAATTTAGTTAAATGAAAATTTATATTTTTTGGGATTTTTATAGTATTATTACCAAAAATTTATAATTTCCATTTTTAGGAATATTAAAATTTGTCAAATTTTTCACTTCAAAATAAGTATATATCTCTCATTTTTTTTTCATGATTTCCAATGCTCTACTGAGAACTCCAATCCTACTAGAGGAGGCTATTGAATCTAATACCATGTTGAAAAAAGTGTAAACTAAAAATTGAACATAGGACTTTATCTTTCTTTATAACTCACCTTTATGCCCCTTTCATCATTACCTCTAACATTTCATCTAAATTAAAGGTGTGGATAAATAACATAAAGTAAAAATGAACTGCTCACATGGGTGCAAAATGGAATTCAACGTGTGAAACATTGATCTCTTGTGGATGATACACAGGCAAAACTGTCATGGGTTTAAGTCTCTCATGGCCAATACACGACAATAAAACCAAACCTCTGATTGACAGGACTTTATCATGTTTTTTGCCAAAATCACCTACTACTATTTTTTTATGATTGTCCCAGTGATATCTATAATCCTTTATACACAAATAACCCCTTTTTGTATCACAGTATTCTGTAAATTTCTAAGTATTTTCCAACAGATAATACATAGGCACATCGATTTCACAAATTTAACCAGTAACGAGAGTCATATAATCCTATGGTAAGGAGAACAACTAAATACTCCCCCCTAACTTAGATGAGACTGATTTTGTACATAAAATGGTTAGCCCATTTAAGTATTTGTTTAGGTATTTTTTGAACTTTTAGTTAGACATAGGCCCAAAAGACCCACACAAATGAAATTTTAGTTCAATGGTATTTTTTGAATGGTAAGTTTTGACAAAGATACATTGTTTCCTCATATCTTTACATCATGAGGAATCTAATTTTCCCACAATGAATATAGTTTAAATTTACAACATAAGCTGTAACACCATTTTACCATGTTCGAGAGTTTGAACCTGAACACTTTGATACCATGAGTAAAGTGTCCTATAAAATTATCTGAAACAGAGAAACAATTTCTGCGTACAATTTACAAAATTAAATGCATGTACAAACCTAGATTTCCCATTATATGTCGATCATTGGCTAACATTTCTCCCTGAAAATTCATATGCATTTTTTATCAAACCGACTTATTCCTCCCTACCTATATGAGATCAACCTCTATGGCTCCTAGATCCATAAGATTTCAATATCAAAGTATTATGGCTCTCATGCCCAAAACCCCAATAATAGTGCTTAATTATCCAAGTTTTTGGTTCCGTCTAGAGCTCTCATCTTGTCCTTCATATTTTCTCAAGTGATTAGTCTCCTTCACCATGGCTCTCCCTCTGTATTTTTCTTTAATCCCCCCCACTGCATCCTCCATTGATATCCTTATATCAGCCATGTTCCTTCCCCACCAAGCCATCTCTTCATCAATGTTTCATAAAATATTGTCTGAAATTTTGAGCGAGTGGTTGCCCTCTAAAAAGGTGGGTTCATCGATTGGAGGTTTTCACCTCAACTATAGTTGACAAAATTGTATTACTTATATTTCATATAATCATGAGTTATATTTTCCTTGTAATTTTTTTATAATATTTTTACTTTTAAATTATATATATATAATCATTTTATTTAGTTTGTATCATAAATAATATGTATTATAATTTCTTTCTATTTTGTATATTCTCTATTATATTTCCCCTTTTATTTTTTATAATATATTATAGATATATATTATTATGGTGATATAGACATTAAGTATCTCAATCAATATATTAATTATATTCTTGTGAGTTATGCATTTACTTAGTGTTTTCCATAATTAACTCATTTATCATATACTTGGAGATTTTTCATAATCAATTAGTATGTATGAAAGAACAGTGCATGTGATGCATGCATATGTAACTATCGTATGTGTGTCTCTTATGCATGCTAATACTCATATTCTCCTTGTAATTCGAGATGGTCTCTTACAATAATCGTCTTTCAAGAGGCCTATGTTGCTATGGGAAAGCCACTCGAAAACACCCTCTCACAGTTAAGTGAAAGGGGAAATCCTTAAGTATAATAACCATAAGTGCATCTTAATGAGCCATACCTAATGTTAGGGGCACAAAAATACTTCACACAAAGCTCACCTTCAAATATCGAACTATTTCAACTCTCATAAACAAGTTACCTCTTTATATTATTGATGGTTAGATTAATCAAACTATTGGGTGTTTTCCTCCCCTAAGGGGAAGTAACATGTACAATGTTAGCCCCTCAATCGATAGTTGAATATGTGAAAAGGATAGTTGTGAGGTGGAAATTGCTTTGAGGAAAGGTGTCATAGAAATGTGACAAACTATAAGTGGTCCACCATCTTGAGTGTATAGATGTAAAGAGTGAGGAATCATGGAAGCATGGGTTACACCTTTCCTTAGCCCGCTTTCTACACCCCTCTAGTGTCCCTTTTACTTCTTTATGATATTTCATTTATTTGGATGCATATATTAGCATCCCAAGCTCTATTTTGATTTTGTCTGTTAACCCTTAAAGAGGATTCAATTTATTTCTCATCAAGGTTAGGATGATTGAAGAGGTCCTTTTATAGATGAAGAAACATGTGCTTGAGGAACTGAGTGATGATTGATGATGGGGGTAGAGCTTATGCCAGTATTTTTCCCATGTGCTAATCAAATTCCCTAACCATCTCTTTCAATTCATCCTTTTCTTTCCTTATTGATTATTTATGCTTGTATCTTTATTTTAGCTACATGAACCTAAAGGAAAATGTTTTCTAGGCCCAAACACAATGATGAGGATGAAAGTGTGCTAATCCCACTAAAAAATGACTACGGGCCTAAAGAATAGAGATGAGTAAGGGGAACTATTTATGGTTTTAATTATGTAATAATCATGAAAATGTTATTTCAATCAAAGCCTCCCAACAATGCTCTTCCTAAATATCTAAGACCTTAGAAGTTTTCCCAATGGACTAGACTAAATAACTAACCTCCCAAGTGAAGGGAACAAGAATACAGTAAAGATCAACCAATAATCATGTCTTCCTCTTCAACTATATTAGTATTATTGTATCACTAGGTGAAATCACATGACTGAAAAATGGATAAAGTTCCTACAAATGGATGGCCCGCCTTCCTTCAAGAGGGAATGTTATATGGGAGAGAGAAATAAATTTCAAGCAAGATGTGGAGGATCTTGGAATCATGTTATATGATGATCATATAGGGATTTTAGTTGGCTAGCTATCCAAGGAGGAGGTAAAAATTCTCCTATAGGTCACCCACATTTTTCTAGGTAACAATACACAACTTCTAACGACAACATAGTTATAGGATACATAGATAATAACTTTGCTAGTAGTATTGAACATAAAAAAAACACATTAGAATATGCTTTTCAATTGAGAAGAAATTTGATCTCATGGGATTCTAAGAAACATCCCATTGTGTCAATATATTCTAAAACAACATCATGCCATGCAGTATGACTAGGAAGAATTTTGAAGGAACTTGCCAATGCAGAGAAGGAGCCAACTTCTATTTTTTGTAATAATAGTTCAACAATTGCATTGTCAAAGAACCTGGTGTTTCAGAAGAAAATAAAGTACATTGACACTCACTATCACATCATTCATGAGCTTTTCAGTGAACCAAAATTATGAAGAAACAAAATGAAATAGAAATTTAAAACAAAAACACATAGATATAGTGAAACTGAACTTCAATTAATAAAATTTCAAATGCTTAAAATTGTTTGCATGCAGAATGAAAGCAAATTAGCTTGGGTGATCGTAGCCTATCTCTAAGAAGAAATGTGATGACTACATGCCTTATGAATTGTGTTATAATGAGGCTCAAAGGTCTTCTTATTATGAAAAACCAATGATAAATGATAAACATTCCAAAACCTAACCATATGAGATGAAGTGCCAAAAGCTATGTTCCCTCATGGAGTTAGTTGGAATGTCTACAACCTGAGGTCATTACTTTGGCATACGATCTCCATTTGGCATTCATGATATCATTAGAAAGGTTTATATATAACTAAAAAAAAATTCAACTACAAACATATATATTTAATCCATGTTTTCATTTTTCCATAAAAAACAACATTTAGGGCCTTAGAATGGCTCTGAAAGTTGAGGACCTAAATAATGCCAAAAATAGAAAACTGCCAAAATAGGAAACAATGCTAAAAAAAATAGGAAAGTGATAGAAAAAAATGATGGATGTCCAAGTGGAATAGGCCTGTGGAAACCAATAAATATTTGGATTAGTCCTCCCCCCTTAGGAAGTAATGGTCCCCATTATGATGACTATCTCCATTAGGTGATGAAACTTCTACTAAAATATGTCCCTAGTGAGCAACTTGCCTTGGTGCAGGAGCTGACTATATTTTCCAACCTGATACAGTTGGATCATCTATTAGTGAGTGTTCTTAGTTTGTGTTTCCATGATACGATCAATTGTTTCCTGTTGAATTTAATATGGGATGAGCTTTTTTAGTGTCTATTTCTCAACAATTTCTAATGTGTCCAACAATGGTGTAAATATGGATGAAGCCAATCCACATTGGGTACTAGGTACAAGCCAAGGAATGGGGGGGATACTTAGCTTGAAATCATTGTCACCCACAACCTTGGTGATGGTGCATGTCCCATATCAGAGTGGTAAAAGCTTTCGATGGGATCCGCCAAGGCATTCCTTTTGGAAATGCATCCAAACCTTGTTACCCACTTGAAATTTATGTGGTACCTAATGCTGATCATGATCTTATTTGTACTTAGTATTGGATTTATCAAGGATATCAGAAGCCTATTGGAAGATCTATTGAATGCGTTCAATAAAATCGATGGCCTTATCATCTTCAAATTTAACATGTGTAGATTATGTCTGTGTAGTTGCAAGAGAAATTGCAACATCAATGAGACATAATGGTTGAAACCCCAGGCCCACCTGAAGGGGTTTGCGGCTAGTTGAGCTATAGAAATCTATATTGTAGATATTTTTCACATATGGGAGACTCTCATTGAATTTTCATGGATTCTTCTATTTTTTCATGTGTATTATGTGCACTCTCATCCTATTGATAACCTCTGTCTAGCCATAAGTCTAGGCGTGGAATGTAATTGACTTGGTGAGCTTAGTGTCCAACAATTACCAAAGGATTAACTAGAATTAACTTAGGAAATTGCAATCCCAACATGAAATAATTGTCTTTAGAATCCCAAAATGTATCGACACTCATTTGAAGAAGAGCTTTGCATTAAATTTTGTTGTGATACCCTTCTTGCAGGAAACCAGTATGGGCATCATAGAAAATCTATCAACGACCACAAACACAAGGTCATTATCATGCTCCGTAGAAGGAAGTATAAACATATAGTCCATGGAGATGGATTCCCAAGGCCATCTAGAAGTAATAAGAGTAGTGTACAAGCCTTAATTCTTAATGGTTAGCTTGGAAATAACATAGGTGGTGCAAGATATGATATATTTTCCAACATCTTATTGGAGTTTTGGCCAATAAAAATACTTTTGTAGTAATGCCACTATATTTTCCACACCAAAGTGCCATGTGGACCAACTATAATGTGCCTCCAAAATAAAATTTTCACACTCACTTGATGGAACACAAATATGTCCCAGAAAAAAAAACAATCCATCTTGAAGGTGGAAGTCTAGAACTAGATTTCCAACCATCAACATCTTATAGGTGGTAGTGAATTCTAAGTCATTTTCATATAGTTACGGTCACCCATAGGTATAGTTCTCATAAGACTTTATAACTGTGCTCAGTGCCACAATTTAGGCTCAAATAAGGTGGTGTGGGATGTCATTGGTGATAGCCTTCTTGTATTTAATGTTCAAATGGAATTGTTGCAGGTATGTGGACCACTTTTTATGGCCATGATTCTGTAAATTTTAATGTGTCTACATAAATTAAAGAATTAAATGATCTACGTGGATGATTTTCTCCTTCCCCAGAATATAATGTTTCCATTTCCAGCAGACCTACACAATACTATACATTTCCTTATCATAGGTGGGGTACCTTCGAACAATATCAAAGAGAATATCATTGTGGCAGGCCACTGGATGCCCTTATGAAGTGAGGACTACACCAGTAGCATAATCTAACAAATTTTTTACAATATCAAATGGATATTGTAGCTCTTTAAATGTGAATACTGGTGAAAAGAAAAGTTAGTGTTTCAGTTCAATGAACGCATTTTATTGTGAATTGGAATTTAAAAACTTTGTTTTTGCTCCACCATTGGTAACTTAACTCATAAAATCCTGACATGAATCATTAATAGAAATTAGAGAGAACTAAGAAGTTGAATTAGAGGAAATTTCAGCCTAAAATTGGCCTGCTAAGGAAAAGTAATAAAATAATAGTTAAAGTAATAAAATAAGAGTTATGAATTTTGGAAGGAAAAGAAGAAAACTACCTTTTTAAATTGTATATTTTGCTTATCTCCTTATAGGTTTACTCAAATTTTAAGTGTATATAATCATTGGATGTAAAATTAAATTCCACATCCAACGAGTACCCATTATGCATACTTTTGAGAACACCCACATTGATAAAAATTGCAAATACATTAAAAAAACGTGTTCAACATGATTTTTTTAAGGTATTTGTGATTTTGATCAATGTGGGTCTTCTCACCAATATGAATAATGGGTACTCATTGGACGCGGAATTTAATTCCACATCCGATGTGTGTATACACTTGAAATTTGAACAAACCTATAAGGAGATAAGACAAAAATACAATTAAAAAAAATAGTTTTTCTTCTTTTCCCGCCAAAATAGTTACATGTACCTCTCTTTAAATATAAATATTTTTTATTGGTTTACATATTATGACATGAAAAATACATGAAAATTTCATGAGAACTTTTAGGCTAAAATTTTCTCTAATGTGAAGTTATGTTAGAATCGTCGTGGTTGGCCAATCGTGAATGAAATGGATCTTAGTTAGATCCACATACAAACCTTACTCATTAATTATGTATAATAGAGACTGGACCTGGTCTATGCCAAATGATCATTTCTCTAGGTTGTCACATAGATTGTGTTGTCACAGGATTCAAAGGGGGTGTCAAGTATGTTGTGAGTGCTCTTCCCAATTCCTGTTGAAGATGAGGATTTGATCCAGATATACAACAATGAAGTATTTTTTGAAATGCCACAAGATGGCATCCATCTACATCATAAAATTTGCAAGGGAATTTTTCAAACCTATGGTCATAACCAACCAGTCAAAGAGACTCTCCTTGAAATTGAAGTCGATCTTCCACACATCTATGGTTTCTAGTGGAGCTTGGTGAAAGATGGACTTAAAATTAGTCTTGTTGAAGTACTTATCCCCCTTGAGCTGGTCAAGAAGGTCATAAATCCATGGGATCGAGTAATTGTTCCTTATTATGAATTTGTTCAATTCTTGATAATCAATGTAGAGTCTCTAAGTCCCATATTTCTTTTGCACAATTAAAATTGGGCTCCCACAAGGTGAGGAGCTTGGTTAAATGTGCCCTTTTTGTAGAAACTCTTGGATTCCAGTTTATTTCTTCATTTTCCAAAATAGAGGGATGATATATTTTCCCATTAGGTAGAGGTGCACCAAATTTAATATCGATCAAATGCTTGACTTGACATTGTAAAGGTATCCAAGTAGGTGAGGAGAATATGTCCCTATACTCTTACATGACCATATCCACTTCTTTATACTACACGGAGGAGCCCTTTCTGGATACCATGGATGTTGCCACGATCTTCCCCTTACTTTTAGAGTGAATAAGGAAGAAAATAAATTTCTCAATCTAGGAGATGATCCTACTACATTATTTAGCATAAATAAAATAAATGGTGATAAGTGGGATTGCCTCTAGTATCATGTATAGTTTTCTACCCAAAGTAATAAAAAAATATGACGTCTAGACTCTGTTGTAGCCGCTACAACACCACCAAAAATTTTGGGTATATTTAAAATTTCGGGTTCCCCCTCTGCTCGCTTAGGTGTTGAAATATTTCACCTGACCTGCAATCAACTACATCCCAGCAACCTATCCCCAACCCCTCATGAGTCGTCTCGCCTTCATGATCGGATGTCGTTGTTGCAATCACGCCATATGTGGGAAGGATCATCTAGCGTACGCTCGAAAATTCTTACCGCAGTCGCACCATGTGTAATGAGATTGCCATGCATACGTTTGAATGGAAACGTTTTATGTATTGATGAATAAAAGCCCTCCCGTTGTAGGTCATTAAGCATGTTGTTTGAATACTTCTCTTAAGCTTGTTAGTTTATATGTTTTGTCTGGGGCCATCATTATCGAAGAATAACTGTTATGTTTTAATGTTCCACACAGGTCAACCCCACGAGTGACAAACCCCTCATCTTGTCATGACATCGAGGGAAATAAAATTGAGCTCAATAACAAGGCCAAAGTTGCGGAACCGGGGAGGAGGAGGAGCAAAGGACCAGTACTGTTAAAAGGAGGATAGTGTGATACATGGTGATCGGAGAGAACCTTCTATGTCACTGATGCAAAAGGCTTTCTTCACTAGTGCGCACCAGATGCTTAAAAGCGCTCCATTGGAAATGTCCAGATCCTACATCATACCATCTCAATGTCGATGGGCGCACGCAAAGAAATTTATTTTTCTACCTCGATGATTCTAGTATAGCCCGGTGAACAAAGCGGACTCAGAAGTTTTCTCTAGAAAATGACCATCTCATTCGAGGCGTTCCTGTGCCAGGTAGCAGTGCGAAAGCACACATGTTGGTGTGGGAAGCCCAAGGCAGAGTTTTCAAATATGTGTGTGCATCTTTCAGAAGTAACATTTATGAATCCTAAGTTACATGGTGTGAAATTATTTATGCTGCAAGGAGTACAACGTGAAGCAAGGAAATGGCATTAAAACCCTAGTCTCCTTGCTCTTTCATATCCATAAAGTTTGTCTATGCGAGACCATAAGGGATGGAGAACTTCAAATTGAACCTAAAAGGTGATGTTTAAACCCATGCACCTTTTGGTAGCCAGGCACATTGATGCATATGAAAATAGTCTCTAGAACTACAAGGCAGAGAGGCTCAATATTAAAAGGGCCATTAATGTGGCTTGAGTAGCATTTTTTGACTCTCGATCTTTCAAAACAAGAAGCCTTCATATTATGAGGTAAAGAAAATGATCGAATTAAGACCAGGTTCGAAAACATGTGGTTTCAAAATCACCAAAGATCGTGGAACCAAAAACTATGGGGAAACTCTATAAGTGGGCGCGCATCCATATATCCAATACAAGGCGCCAACATATGTTTTTAAGGCCATATTAGAAAACAGATTAGAACCATATAAAAACCCATTGCAATTGTGCACAAATATTTTTATGATGGAGTTTTCAAAGTTATGTTTAAAGCATGAAGCGGATTGTTGTAACAAGCCCATAATAACGTGATGACTTTAGTGCGTTGGAAACGTGGTGCCCTCATGCTTGGACACGTTACATAAAGTCGAACATTCAATGGCACGTTCCAATATATGCTACAACATTTGAGGTAGATATGTAAGGTGGTCAACTTTACGTTTTAAAATGGTGGAATGAAACCAACGTTTATGTTGCATGGAGCCAAAGACTTATATATGAACGAAAATTTTTCCATGCCGAAGCCTATGTGTTGGGTGAATATCTAACGGTCAGGTTTTATTGTTTAAAACGTGGAGCGGCGCAAAGGTTCGATGACAAAGTTCCAACTTACGTACGCAGCAGTCAAGAATTATGTTTGAGCGTTTGGAGCATATGATTTCAAAACCATATGAGACCGCCGAGCAAAAGCATACATGCCGAAGTTTTAAATCTATGTGAAAACACGTTGCATGGAGCTAAACATTATACGGAGCCAAACTGCAGAGCGAGGCAGACATGTGTATGGTCAACAGAGATGGTGCGCTGTCACAAATCTCTTACGGATACACCACGGATCTATTAAGCAGGCATGTCAATGTAGGGTTTCAAACTACGGTGAACATCGGAATGGATAAAATATAATAGTCAAAGTTTGTATTTAAAAATATGGAGCGGATATATGGTAGAACGAAACCTACAGTGGCATGCTGTGATAACTATGGCGCGACAAGTGACAATCCACAACGAGGTTTTTAGCGGTGCGAGAACGTTGTGTTTAGTTGCGTTACCATGACATGCGGATTCATCAACAATTGCCCAAACTTGTGAATAGAAGGATTAAACAATGATATCATTGTTTCTTATTCTGCGTTGGATTTCTATTATGGGAAGCACAAGCACAACACGCATGAAGCAATCCCCGCCACGTGTGAAAGTTGTGTTCGACCCAGCTCATAACCACACCATCGTTTTTCACCTTCAGTAGGAAGGTTTCCAGTGCCGAGCGTTACGTTCAGCGCCTCCCCAGAATGAAATTATGATATTTAGTAACCGCCTTCTTCTCCATGCATGAACCGTGTCACTGACCAGCGTTTTAGTGGGGACAGGCAGTAATTGTCATCATCCAGCATGGAGTTAGCTGGGACAGCGTGAAAAAATGGCAACATCATCCTGTCCTGAATGCATGCACACGAATTCAGCTGCTCTTTCATCGCTGCAGGATACAGATCCGCAAGGAAAAGCAAACGCTCATTTGAATGAGCACAACGTTGATATTTAAATCTCTGATTCCTCATTATGACAGTTTGGTCTCCTCAGGCCTTTTCCCCATGGCTTTGTCTTTTACCAGACATCGTCTCACATAGGGTTTTTCCATTGTAGTTTCACCACGTATAATCAGCGCACATTCTGTCATTCTTCCAGGCCTACGCTCCACATCGGGAGGGGCCTCTTCACTGCATCCTCTCCTACAAAAATCCCAAGCATTCTCGAATGTCAAAGCAGATGGTGGCCTTCAAGATATATCAGTTTAGGATGTGTTAAAATTTATCGGCATCTGTAAAAGGCTCAACAGTTGTCGTAGCGTATAAATTAAAACATCCACCATTCGAACAGTGAGCCTATTGAAGAAGACCTGCAGCACTCACGGCGTTGGACTCCACAGACAAGGTCGCAATATGAGTGCACTACGATGATGAACTGACTGTCTAAAATGAAGAAAAATGTTGCAATAATGGATAACGTGCTGCAACCAGGAGGGGAAGAATCTCGTGGAAATGCCTCATCAACCCTGCCCATGGTCTGTCAAAACTCGCCTCTTCCTCCAACTGCGACCAGATCATATGATAGAGGGACATGTCCATACATGAAGGCCATGCCTACCATTGAAGAAATATTGTGCTGTTACACCACCTCAAAACAAAATGCAACACAGATGCAAATTTTTTGTGGTATGAATGTCGTAGGATTGTAAGTGAGGTCGCAATCCTCCTCAGTTAAGATATCTGAGGTTCTCCGATTGAAGATGGAAAGTATTGCTCCTCTAATGAATGAAAAAATGATGAGCATGAATACCTACGGCGAACGCTGAGAACATGAATGAAGAAGCTCGTGCCTATCAAGCAATTTAATCCGAGACTTAAAGAGAACCTTGTGCGTGGGGAAGATGATGATCCTATCAAAGAAAGGGCACAGAGAAATCCTACACATGCCATTATCTCTGATGAAAAAGTATTGACCACACAGGGGTCTAAATTCATTGTTTCTTCTTTGACAAATTAATTAAAATGCCCTTAGCATTATTATTATTCAATCTGTGACCTATGTCATTTTATTGCAGGAAGAACCTTTGGGTTTGCACAAAGAGCAAAGGTTTTCTTGAGCGAATAGCGGGGCCGTTTCAAAACAAGTACAATCTCATGAATCTCCGAAGAAAGCACTCTAAGTTCGAGAGCACCTGGCCACGTCCACCAAAAGAAGGCTACAAGTCGCAGATCTGCAGGGGTCGCGGGTCGCAAGGCCGCATATCTTTGGTTTTTCCACCTTTTGCGACCTTGCGATCCAGCGACCTAGTTGCAAGGTCGCAAGGTCACATATCTTCAGTTTTTTCACATTTTGCGACCCCGCGACCCAGCAACCTAGTCGCAAGGTCGCAAGATCTCATATCTTCGGTTTTTCCTCCTTTTGTGACCCCGCGACCCAGCAACCTAGTCGCAACGTCGCAAGGTCGCATATGCATCTGTTTTCTCGATCCGCAACCTAGTCGCAAGGTCGCAAGGTCGCATACGCATCTGTTTTCACGATCTGTGACCCCGCGACCCAGCGACCTAGTCGCAAGGTCGCAAGGTCGCACCTTGGACATTTTCTTACAACCTGCGACCCCGCGAGCCAGTCAGGTCACAGGTCGCAACAACATTCATGTCGTAGGTCGCAACAACAGCTCAAGTCGCAGGTCATAGAAAAGACTGGGTCGCAAGGCAGCCCAATGGTCAGGAAGATGAAAGGTCAAGGAAGCCCAAAGGGTAGGTTTTGTATGATAAATACTCCTTTGGGAGATTGTACAAACGGGAGAGGTTTTGGGACTCGAGTTGAATATATTGTATTACCAGAGGATTACATAGGAAACATGAATACAAGCATTTTGAGGAAACCCCTTTGTCGGATCTGATGTGTTTGGCTGTGCGAACACTATGTGTATTTCTTATACAGTTTCAAATATCCTATGATTAATGAAGCTGCACTCTTAATCATATCATTTATGCATCACGGCTATCTGTGCTTGTGTTAATGATGTTTAGTTTTTCATTGCTCTCTTAATGGATGTTAATGACTTTGTTTATTAGAATTTTGTTTTATCTTTCAGGAATTAAAGGGGCATCTCACCATAAATAACTATTTCTTTTGTGGTAAGAATACCTCACAAGCATAACCCCAAAAATGTGTTGCTAACGACACCTCCTTCGGCATGTATGCTTTATTAATTTTCTCGCTACGCATAGTGTTATATATGTGTTTAATGCATCAATCATATGTCTTGTATCAGTTGATTAGGTGTGTATCCACTGTTTTATAGATTTTAAGCGAGACTCAAAGAAAAGGAGAAATCAGTGGTAGCCGGACCCACACCCCGGACCTTTTACCAGGGAGATCCCCTGCTGTTGGCTGGGTAGATTTTCCCGTCAACAGAATTGGTGCTAGAAGGAGGGCCCGAACCTCCGACCATATGGTTAACAAAAAGGGGGGCCAGATGACAAGCTAAGCCCTTAGATCCTGCAGTTAATCTCATATCTGTAATGACTCGTTCCCAAATCATTCTCCTGAGATGTTTGTCGGAGTTTTATGAGCCTGTATACTACATCTCCGATGAACTTATGTATCACTTGTCCCAGTTAAAATTTGATGGTGAAAATGGGGTGTCCATAACCCAACACTGTTCAGGTTTTTGTGACTTTGGTGAGTGCAATAAAATTGACGATGAGGGTTTGATTTGTTTGCTTTTCTTCCTCACCCTCGAAGGTCGCGCTAAGCAATGGTGCCGCACATTGCCGGAAGCTTCCATCCATTCGTTTGAACAACTCGCCCATAAATTACAACAAGATTTTCACAGGTATGATCCTCATAACGTTGTAATAGAGTTACATGACATTAGAATGGAACCTCAGGAATCTTTAGGTGAGTTCTTTAACAGATTCGTTCATTATTGTTTTGAGTTCCTTGAGAGGGATGTTGATTGGAAATTTTTAGGTGAACAGTTCAGGTATGTGATTTCCCTTGAGAAATTTCAGTTAGATCCTTGTGTTCCCTATACCGGCTGTTCCGACTTTGTCCCTAATGCTTCCTTGTCCATCTCCCCGAGTCTAGACCAAATTCAGGCCTCCAAGGAGAGTGTTGCTATTTTTTATATTCTCGCCCCTCCTCCTAAGTTGTTTGGGAGTGGAGTTGTGACTTTGGAAATCCTGAGCAAGGATAGACACTGGCAAGAGGATAAAGCCTAGTGCACTACCTTTGAATCTTTCACGCACCATGTCGAATCCGAATTTGAAGACCATAGTGGCTCATTATCTCTCTTGGTTCATGAAACCTACCTCAAGCCCACACGGTGTCTCCCTAGACACAAACCTAAATCTGGTTCACATACTGATTATGAATCGACTCCTACCCCGGATGAAGTTGATTCCCTTACAAGGTCTGCCAGATCATTGTTTTCTCTGAATGACACGGATGCACGTGTTGAAAAGCCTCATATGGTTAACGCCCCTGCGACTCAATCTATTCATTCATTATTCCCCGGTTGGTTTCTCGATCCCGCCACACCAGTAATTTCTTCGAGACATTCAAAATTTCCTTATACTGGTACTGGTGACAATTATAAGCACACAGATGGCATTTCACAATCACATTTCAAAATCGATGAATCTTTTAGATTTGATATTTCTCACTCAGAATCTTTAGACAGCCATAGGAGTGATTTTTTGTCCGGGCAACCTCAAGATGTCCTCTTTATTGATCCATCCCAGTCGGTAACTCTCGGGGAGCGCAACATGCCAGTTACCAAACTTCATCAAATCAATGGTTACAGCGATCCCTGCTTATCTGAAAACATACTCAATCATACCACTGAGGACTATCACTCGCATCTCTTTGCCGACCTTATGGAGACACCAGATTTTGATGATTCGTTTTGGGAAGATTTAAGTACCCATCAGAAATTCGAAGCGCTTCAGCTTTTGCCAATTATTTCTGAGATCACGATCCCCAAGTACCATACTCCTCCCAGCATAACCGCGGTAAATCCACCCTACCCTGGTGAATCTAAAAAATTTGATATATCAATCTATCAATCTGTCAGCGGGCAAACATTTGACCAAATTGATACAAAGCCCACTGACATTTTGCAACTCACCACCATGCATCATCACATCCATTCGCTTGTTGATCTCGCCCAACCGTCAAAGTTGGAAATCCCCTTGCTCGAAGGTCCAGAGTTTGTACAAGGTAGTGAGGAATTTCAGGTTCCACTAAATGAGGATTCGGATCCTTATACCCTTGACCAAACCCAGGAGCAATCCCGAACTAGGGTTTTCGAAACTAGGGTTTCTACACTTAGATGCGCATGCATCTATAATCTGCCTGGAACTTGCTTATTGTTTCCATTCCATAAAACTGATAGTCCTCAACACCATGATGAGATTTCCGGTCAACTTGACCAACCCTATCCGGTGGACGTACCTACAAATAGGCCATGGCCTGCCCAACACCCATCAGACCCGGGACTATGCTTGAATGATTACGCGTCATGTATAAATGGTGAGTTTCAAGAGCATATTGTTGTGTATCAATATGAGAGTGGGTTTCAGCTTGCACAATCTTTTCTGGCATGTTCTTTGGTAAGTATTTATGATCATCTTGCCGTTGCACCTGTTCCTCAGGTAAGTTTTGTTGCTGCTGCACTTTTTTGGATATTAGCTCTGGTCCTGACCATTATTGTTCTTGCAGGTCAGGAACTAATGTGGTGGATACACTGGAAAGCTGATTTTACATAACCCGACCGCATCATTGGTTAAACTAGGGTTTAGGTGTAGGCTAGCTAGGACCAATTAATAAAAGTTTGTCAGTTCAAAGTTTTTAATTAGGTTTACTTGCTAAATTTTTACTTCATGATTTAAAAGTTTGTTTTCTATTCTTGTTTACAATTAATAGCCTAGGAATCATCATGTATAATTGTTTTGCACTCATTTCTTTTCAGTTTTCTTGTTGTTGCATAAATAATTACTGCTCGTATTGCACCTCTTTCCCACCTACAACTGGTTAATCATTCTCCCAAATGGCGTTTCATTGCATCTTGAGCCTCACCTATTACATTGCGTCGTATTCTCTCTCCCTCACATCATTTTTGTCATATCACCTGCCACTTCATGAGCCCTCATTGTAACCCTATCACCTTGCAGTCTTGTTTTGCCCCGATTGCTGAAACAGTGACCCTATTGTTTTGCCTGAGGTTGCGGTGGCTATCTCAAGAGGCAGCTTTCTCTTAGTACCAGTCATCGAAGTCACATTCTCAACAAGATGCCTATGAGTCTAAACTTATTATCTGGGAGATACGAGCCGGTTTTCTATGGGACACCTGATGAGTTGAAATGGCCCATACTCGTAAGCCTAAGCCTTGTGCCCAGCATAGTCTTGGACGTTTTACTGATCTGTTTTGCACACTTCGCCTATTGTGGTGAATGGGATGTGAAGGTTTGGCACAAGGGCAAACCCAAATCGGGATATCTTTCAGTTTCTTCAAAACAAGAAACAACCTCTCTTGCCCGTAAAATAAGTCGGGATCGCTCATCCGCCCATGAAAAATAAGTGCCTCGAGCACATGAAAATAAGTGCTGCAAGCACATGAAAATAAGTGCTGCAAGCACATGAAACAAATAAGGGTAAAAGATCGAGAAAGGATTCCTGCGCAGAGAGGTAATGCAATGACTCCGCCGAGGTACTGACCAGGCTCGCTGGCAGCAGACGAACGTTTGTGATTTATTGAAGTGATTCCGTCGGGGTAATGTCCAGGCCTGCTAGCAGCAGAGCAACACCAGAAAATTACTTTAAAAAATCCTGAAAATAATAAACCCATTGCCTTTCTCTTCACATCATCAACAAGCTACGGGCATCTATGGGCTTTCTCTGTGATGTGTTTCTGATTAGCGAGACTTAGTTGAGGCACAAGGATTAGGCTTACCTGTAAAGGGCTAGAGTAATTCAAAGGGTACATGTAGAACTTGTTCAATATTCCCTGCATCACAATCGTGGCTCAGAATTTTATAGTGATACTGACAGAGATGCTGGATTCTACCAATGGTTCGCCATTTCTTCTAGCCGCTACAACACCACCCAAAATTTTGGTTATATTTAAAATTTTGGGTTCCCCCTCTGCTCGCTTAGGTGTTGAAATCTTTCACCCGACCTGCAATCAACTACATCCCAGCAACCTATCCCCAACCCCTCATGAGTCGTCTCGCCTTCATGATCAGATGTCGTTGTTGCAATCATGCCATATGTGGGAAGGATCATCTAGCGTACGCTCGAAAATTATTACCGCAGTCGCACCATGTGTAATGAGATTGCCATGCATACGTTTGAATGGAAACATTTTATGTATTGACGAATAAAAGCCCTCCCGTTGTAGATCATTAAGCATGTTGTTTGAATACTTCTCTCAAGCTTGTTAGTTTATATGTTTTTTCCGGGGCCATCATTATAGAAGAATAACTGTGATGTCTTAATGTTCCACACAGGTCGACCCCACGAGTGACAAATCCCTCATCTTGTCATGACATCGAGGGAAATAAAATTGAGCTCAATAACAAGGCCAAAGTTGCGGAACCGGGGAGGAGGAGGAGCAAAGGACCAGTACTGTTAAAAGGAGGATAGTGTGATACATGGTGATCAGAGAGAACCTTCTATGTCACTGATGCAAAAGGATTTCTTCACTAGTGCGCACCAGATGCTTAAAAGCGCTCCATTGGAAATGTCTAGATCCTGCATCATACCATCTCAATGTCGATGGGCGCACGCAAAGAAACGTATTTCTCCACCTCGATGAGTCTAGTATAGCCCGGTGAACAAAGCGAACTCAGAAGTTTTCTCTAGACAATGACCATCTCATTCGAGGCCTTCCCGTGCCAAGTAGTAGTGCAAAAGCACACATGTTGGTGTGGCAAGCCCAAGGCAGAGTTTTCAAATATGTGCGCGCATCTTTCAGAAGAAACATTTATGAATCCTAAGTTACATGGTGTGAAATCATTTATGCTGCAAGGAGTACAACGTGAAGCAAGGAAATGGCAATAAAACCCTAGTCTCCTTACTCTTTCATATCCATAAAGTTTGTCTATGCGGGACCATAAGGGATGGAGAACTTCAAATTGAACCTAAAAGGTGATGTTTAAACGCATGCACCTTTTGGTAGCCAGGCGCGTTGATGCATATGCAAATAGTCTCTAGAACTACAAGGCAGAAAGGCTCAATATTAAAAGGGCCATCAATGTGGCTTGAGTAGCATTTTTTGACTCTCGATCTTTCAAAAAAAGAAGCCTTCATATTATGAGGTAAAGAAAATGATCGAATTAAGACCTGGTTTGAAAACATGTGGTTTCAAAACCACCAGAGATCGTGGAACCAAAAACTATGGGGAAACTCTGTAAGTGGGCGTGCATCCATATACCCAATACAAGGTGCCAAAATATGTTTTTAAGGCCACATTAGAAAACATATTAGAACCATATGAAAACCCATTGCAATTAAGCACAAATAGTTTTATGATGGAGTTTTCAAAGTTGTGTTTAAAGCATGAAGCGGATTGTTGTAACAAGCCCATAATAACGTGATGACTTTAGTGTGTTGGAAATGTGGTGCCCTCATGCTTGGACACGTTACATAAAGTCAAACATTCAATGGCACGTTCAAATCTACGCTACAACATTTGAGAACATTTGAGGTAGATATGTAAGGTGGTCAACTTTACGTTTTAAAATGGTGGAATGAAACCAACGTTTACGTTGCATGGAGCCAAAGACTTATATATGAACGGAAATTTTTCCATGCCGAAGCCTATGTGTTGGGTGAATATCTAACGGTCAGGTTTTATTGTTTAAAACGTGGAGTGGCACAAAGGTTCGATGACAGGGTTCCAACTTACGTACACTGCAGTCAAGAATTGTGTTTGAGCGTTTGGAGCATATGATTTCAAAACCATATGAGACCACCGAGAAAAAGCATACATGCTGAAGTTTTAAAACTATGTGAAAAATCATTGCATGGAGCCAAACTGCAGAGTGACGCGGACACGTGTATGGTCAACAGAGATGGTGCACTGTCACAAATCTCTTACGGATACACCACGAATCTATTAAGCAGGCATGTCAACGTGGGGTTTCAAACTGCGGTGAACGTCGGAATGAATATAATATAATAGTCAAAGTTTATATTTAAAAATATGGAGCGGATATATGGTACAATGAAACCTGCAGTGGCATGCTATGATAACTATGGCACGATAGGTGAAAATCCACAGCCGGGTTTTTAGCAGTGCGAGAATGTTGTGTTTAGTTGCGTTACCATGACATGCGGATTCATCAACGGTTGCCGAAACTTGTGAATAGAATGATTAAACAATGATATCGTTGTTTCTTGTTCTGCGTTGGATTTCTATTATGGGAAGTGCAAGCACAGCACACATGAAGCAGTCCTCGCCACGTGTGAAAGTTGTGTTCGACCCAGCTCATAACCACACCATCGTTTTTCACCTTCAGCAGGAAAGTTTCCAGTGCCGAGCGTTACGTTCAGCGCCTCCCTAGAATGCAATTATGATATTTAGTAACCGCCTTCTTCTCCATGCATGAACTGTGTCACTAACCAGCGTTTTAGTGGGGACAGGCAGTAATTGTCATCATCCAGCGTGGAGTTAGCTGGGACAGCGTGAAAAAATGGCAACATCATCCCGTCCTGAATGCATGCACACGAATTCAGCGGCTCTGTCATCGCTGCAGGATACAGATCCGCAAGGAAAAGTAAACGCTAATTTGAACAAGCACAACATTGATATTTAAATCTCTGATTCCTCATTATGATAGTTTGGTCTCCTCAGGCCTTTTCCCCATGGCTTTGTCTTTTACCAGACATCGTCTCACACAGGGTTTTTCCATGGTAGTTTCGCCACGTATAATCAGCGCACATTCTGTCATTCTGCCAGGCATATGCTCCACATCGGGAGGGGCCTCTTCACTGCATCCTCTCCTACAGAAATCCCAAGCATTCTCGAATGTCAAAGCAGATGGTGGCCTTCAGGATATATCAGTTTAGGATGTGTTAAAATTTATCAGCAGCTATAAAAGGCTCAGCAGCTACCGTAGCATATGAATTAAAACATCCACCATTCGAACAGTGAGCCTATCAAAGAAGCCCTGCAGCACTCATGGCCTTCGACTCCACAGACAAGGTCACAATCTGAGTGCACTACGATGATGATCCGACTGTCTAAAATGAAGAAAAATGTTGCAATAATGGATAACGTGTTGCAACCAGGAGGGGAAGAATCTCGTGGAAATGCCTCATCAACCCTGCCCATGGTCTGTCAAAACTCGCCTCTTCCTCCAACTGTGACCAGATCATATGATAGAGGGACATGTCCATACATGAAGGCCACACCTACCATTGAAGAAATACTGTGCTGTTACGCCACCTCAAAACAAAATGCAACGCAGATGCAAAGTTTTTGTGGTATGACTGGCGTAGGATTGTAAGTGAGGTCGCAGTCCTCCTTAGTCAAGATATCTGAGATTCTCCGATTGAAGATGGCAAGTACTGCTCCTCTAATGAATGAAAAAACGATGAGCATGAATACCTGAGGCGAATGCTGAGAACATGAATGAAGAAGCTCGTGCCTATCAAGCAATTTAATCCGAGACTTAAAGAGAACCTTGTGCGTGGGCAAGATGATGATCCTGTCAAAGAAAGGGCACAAAGAAAGCCTACACATGCCATTATCTCTGATGACAAAGTCTTGACCACACAGGGGTCTAAATTCATTGTTTCTTCTTTCGCAAATTAATTAAAATTCCCTTAGCATTATTATTATTCAATCTGTGACCTATGTCATTTTATTGCAGGAAGAACCTTTGGGTTTGCAGAAAGAGCAAAGGTTTTCCCCAACGAACATCGGGGCTATTTCAAAACAAGTACATCCTCATGAATCTCTGAAGAAAGCACTCTAAGTTTGAGAGCACCTGGCCACATCCACCGAAAGAAGGCTACAAGACGCAGATCTGCAGGGGTCGCGGGTCGCACATCTGCAGGTCGCAAGGCCGCATATCTTCGGTTTTTCCACCTTTTGCGACCCTACGACCCAGCGACCTAGTCGCAAGGTTGCAAGGTCGCCTATCTTTAGTTTTTCCAAATTTTGCGACCCCGCGACCCAGCGACCCAGTCGCAAGGTCGCAAGGTCGCATATCTTCGGTTTTTCTTCCTTTTGCGACCCTGCGACCCAGCGACCTAGTCGCAAGGTCGAAGGTCACCTATGGATTTGTTTTCTCGATCCGAGACCCCGCGACCCGGCGACCTAATCGCAAGGTCGCAAGGTTGCATGTGCATCTGTTTTCACGATCCGCGACCCCGCGACCCAACGACCTAGTAGCAAGGTCACAAGGTCGCACCCTCGACATTTTCTTACAACCTCCGACCCAGTCAGTTCGCAGGTCGGAACAACAGTGAGGTCACAGGTCCCAACAACAGCTCAGGTCGTAGGTCACAGAAAATACTGGGTCACAAGGCAGCCCAACGGTCAGGAAGATGAAAAGTCAAGGAAGCCCAAAGGGCAGGTTTTGTATGAAAATACTCCTTTGGGAGATTGTAAAAAGGGGAGAGGTTTTGGGACTCAAGTTGAATATATTGTATTACCAGAGGATTACACAGGAAACATGAATACAAGCATTTTGAGGAAACCCCTTTGTCGGATCTGATGTGTTTGGCTCTGCGAACACTATGTGTATTTCTTATACAGTTTCAAATATCCTATGATTAATGAAGTTGCACTCTTAATCACATCATTTATGCATCACGGCTATCTGTGCTTGTGTTAATGATGTTCAGTTTTTCATTGCTCTCTTAATGGATATTAATGACTTTGTTTATTAGCATTTCATTTTATCTTTCAATAAGTAAAGGGGAATATTTCCATAAATAACTATTTCTTTTGTGGTCAGAATACCTCACAAGCATAACCCCAAAGATGTGTTGCTAACGACACCTCCTTCGGCGTGTATGCTTTATTAATTTTCTCACTACGCATAGTGTTATATACGTGTTTAATGCATCAATCATATGTCTTGTATCAGTTGATTAGGTGTGTATCCACTGTTTTATAGAGTTTAAGCGAGACCCAAAGTAAAGGAGAAATCAGTGGTAGCCGGACCCACACCCCGGACGGGATCCCTATTCCAAACGGTTCAAGGTCTAATTGGGACGTTTTACCGGGGAGATCCCCTGCTATTGGCCAGAAAGATTTTCCTGTCAATAGAATTGGCGCTGGAAGGAGGGCCTGAACCTCTGACCATATGGTTAAAAAAAGGTGGGCCAGATGACAAGCTGAGCCCTTAGAGCCTGCAGTTAATCTCATATCTGTAATGGCTCATTCCCAAATCATTCTCCCAAGATGTTTCTCAGAGTTTTATGAGCCTGTATACTACATCTCCGATGAACTTATGTATCACTTGTCCCAGTTAAAATTTGATGGTGAAAAAGGGGTGTCCATAACCCAACACTGTTCATATTTTTGTGACTTTGCTGAGTGCTATGAAATTGACGATGAGGGTTTCATTTGTTTGCTTTTCTTCCTCACCCTCGAAGGTCGTGCTAAGAAATGGTGCTGCACATTTCCGGAAGTTTCCATCCATTCGTTTGAACAACTCGCCCATAAATTACAACAATATTTTCACATGTATGATCCTCATAACGTTGTAATAAAGTTACATGACATCAGAATGGAACCTCAGGAATATTTAGGTGAGTTCTTTATCAGATTCGTTCATTATTGTTTTGAGTTCCCTGAGAGGGATGTTGATTGGAAATGTTTAGGTGAACAGTTCAAGTATGTGATTTCCCTTGAGCAATTTCAGTTAGATCCTAGTGTTCCCTATACCGGTTTTTCAGACTTTGTCCCTAATGCTTCCTTGTCCATCTCCCCGAGTCCAGACCACATTCAGGCCTCCAAGGAGAGTGTTTCTATTTGTGATATTCTCGCCCCTCCTCCTGAGTTGTTTGGGAGTGGAGTTGTGACTTTGGAAGTCCTGAGCAAGGATAGACACTCACAAGAGGATAAAGCCTATTGCACTACCTTTGAATCTTTCACGCACCATGTCGAATCCGAATTTGAAGACCACAGTGGCTCATTCTCTCTCTCGGTTCATGAAACCTACCTTGAGCCCACAAGGTGTCTCCCTAGACACAAACCTAAATCTGGTTCACATACTGATTATGAATCGACTCCTACCCCGGATGAAGTTGATTCCCTTACAAGGTCTACCATATCATCGTTTTCTCTGAATGACACGGATGCGCGTGTTGAAAAGCCTAGTATGGTTAATGCCCCTGCGACTCAATCTATTCGTTCATTATTCCCCGGTTGGTTTCCCGATCCCGCCACACAAGTAATTTCTTCGAGACATTCAAAATTTCCTTATACTAGTACTGGCGAAAATTATAAGCACACAGATGGCATTTCACAATCACAGTTCAAAATCGATGAATCTTTTAGATCTGATCTTTCTCACTCAGAATCTTTAGACAGCCATAGGAGTGATTTTATGTCTGGGCAACCTCAAGATGTCCTCTTTATTGATCCATCCCAGTCGGTAACTCTCGGGGAGCCCAACATGCCAGGTACCAAACTTCATCAAATCAATGGTTACAGCGATCCCTGCTTATCTGAAAACATACTCAATCATACCACTAAGGACTATCAATCGCATCTCTTTGCCGACCTTATGGAGACACCAGATTTTGATGATTCATTTTGGGAAGATTAAGTACCCATCAGAAAGTCGAAGCGCTTCAGCTTCTGCCAACTGTTTCTGTCACGATCCCCAATTACCATACTCCTCCCAGCATAACCGTGGTAAATCCACCATACCCTGGTGAATCTAAAGAATCTGATATATCAATCTATCAATCTGTTAGCGCGCAAAAATTTGACGAAATTTATACAAAGCCCACTGACATTTTGCAACTCACCACCATGCATGATCACATCCATTCGCCTGTTGATCTTCCCCAACCGTCAATGTTGGAAAGCCCCTTGCTCGGAGGTCCAGAGTTTGTACAAGGTAGTGAGGAATTTCAGGATCTACTAAAAGTGGATTCTGATACTTATACCCTTGACCAAACCCAGGAGCAATCCCGAACTAGGGTTTTTGAAACTAGGGTTTCTACGCTTGGATGCACATGCATCTATAATCCGCCTGGAACTTGCTTATTTTTTCGATTCCATAAAACTGATGGTCATCAACACCATGATGAGATTGCCGGTCAACTTGACCAACCCTATCCGGTGGATGTACCTACAAATAGGCCATGGCCTACCCAGCGCCCATCAGACCCAGGACTGTGCCTGAATGATTGTGTGTCATGTATAAATGGTGAGTTTCAAGAACATATTGCTGTGTATCAATATGAGAATGGGTTTCAGCTTGCGTAATCTATTCTGGCATGTTCTTTGGTAAGTATTTATGATCATCTTGCCGTTGCACTTGCTCCTCAGGTAAGTTTTGTTGCTGCTGCACTTTTTTGGATATTAGCTCTAGTCCTGACCATTATTGTTCTTGAAGGTCAGGAAATAATGCGGTGTCTACACTAGAAAGCTGATTTTACATAACCCGACCGCATCATTGGTTAAACTAGGGTTTAGGTGTAGGCTAGCTAGGACCAGTTAATAAAAGTTTGCCAGTTCAAAGTTTTTAATTAGGTTTACTTGCTAAATTTTTACTTCATGATTTAAAAGTGTGTTTACTATTCTTGTTTATGATTAATAGCCTAGGAATCATCATGTATAATTGTTTTGCACTCATTTCTTTTCAGTTTGCTTGTTGTTGCATAAATAATTACTGCTTGTATTGCACCTCTTTCCACCTACAACTGGTTAATCATTCTCCCACATGGCATTGCATTGCATCTTGAGCCTCACCTATTACATTGCGTCGTATGCTCTCTCCCTCACATTATTTTTATCATATCGCCTGCCACTTCATGAGCCCTCATTGCAACCCTATCACCTTGCAGTCTTGTTTTGCCCCGATTGCTGAAATAATGACCCCATTGTTTTGCGTGAGGTTGCAGTGGATATCTCAAGAGGCATCTTTCTCTTAGGACCAGTCATCGAAGTCACATTCTCAACAAGAAGCCTATGAGTCTAAACTTATTATCTGGGAGATACGAGTCGGTTGTCTGTGGGAGACCTAATGAGTTGAAATGGCCCATACCCGTAAGCCTAAGCCTTGTTCCCAGCATAGTCTTGGATGTTTTACTGATCTGTTTTGCACACTTCGCCTATTGTGGTGAATGGGATGTGAAGGTTTGGCATGAGGGCAAACCCAAATCAGGATATATTTCAGTTTCTGCAAAACAAGAAACAACCTCTCTTGCCCGTAAAATAAGTCGGGGTCCCTCATCCGCCCATGAAAAATAAGTGCCTCGAGCACATGAAAATAAGTGCTCCAAGCACATAAAACAAATAAGGGTAAAGGATCGAGAAAGGCTTCATGCGCAGAGAGGTAACGCAATGACTCCGCCGGGGTACTGAACAGGCTCGCTGGCAGTGGAGCAACGTTTGTGATTTCTTGAAGTGACTCCGCCAGGGTACTGTCCAAGCCTGCTAGCAGCGGAGCAACACCAGAAACTTACCTTAAAAAGTCCTGAAAATAATAAACCCACTGCCTTGCTCTTCACATCATCAACAAGCTACGGGCGTCTTTGGGCTTTCTCTATGATGTGTTTCTGAATAGCGAGACTTAGTTGAGGCACAAGGATTAGGCTTACCTATAAAGGGCCAGAGTAATTCAAAGGGTACCCGTAGAACTTGTTCAATATTCCCTGCATCACTATCGTGGCTCAGACTTTTGTTGTGATACTGACAGAGATGCTGGATTCTACCAGTGGTTCGCCATTTGTTGTAGTCGCTACAACACCACCCAAAATTTTGGGTATATTTAAAATTTCGGGTTCCCCCTCTGCTCGCTTAGGTGTTGAAATCTTTCACCTGACCTGCATTCAACTACATCCCAACAACCTATCCCCAACCCCTCATGAGTTGTCTCGCCTTCATGATCGGATGTCGTTGTTGCAATCACGCCATATGTGGGAAGGATCATCTAGCGTACGCTCGAACATTCTTACCACAGTCGCACCATGTGTAATGAGATTGCCATGCATACGTTCGAATGGAAACCTTTTATGTATCGATGAATAAAATCCCTCCCGTTGTAGGTCATTAAGCATGTTGTTTGAATACTTCTCTTAAGCTTGTTAGTTTATATGTTTTGTCTGGGGCCATCATTATCAAAGAATAACTGTGATGTTGTAATGTTCCACAGAGGTCGACCCCATGAGTGACAAACCCCTCATCTTGTCATGACATCGAGGGAAATAAAATTGAGCTCAATAACAAGGCCAAAGTTGCGGAACCGGGGAGGAGGAGGAGCAAACGACTAGTACTGTTAAAAGGAGGATAGTGTGATACATGGTGATCGGAGAGAACCTTCTATGTCACTGATGCAAAAGGATTTCTTCACTAGTGCACACCAGATGCTTAAAAGCACTCCATTGGAAATGTCCAGATCCTGCATCATACCATCTCAATGTCGATGGGCGCACGCAAAGAAACGTATTTCGCCACCTCGATGATTCTAGTATAGCCCAGTGAACAAAGCGGACTCACAAGTTTTCTCTAGACAATGACCATCTCATTCGAGGCGTTCCTATGCCAGGTAGCAGTGCGAAAGCACACATGTTGGTGTGGCAAGCCCAAGGCAGAGTTTTCAAATATGTGCGCGCATCTTTCAGAAGCAACATTTATGAATCCTAAGTTACATGGTGTGAAATTATTTATGCTGCAAGGAGTACAACGTGAAGCAAGGAAATGGCATTAAAACCCTAGTCTCCTTGCTCTTTCATATCCATAAAGTTTGTCTATGCGGGACCATAAGGGATGGAGAACTTCAAATTGAACCTAAAAAGTGATGTTTAAACGCATGCACCTTTTGGTAGCCAAGCACATTGATGCATATGCAAATAGTCTCTAGAACTACAATGCAGAAAGGCTCAATATTAAAAGGGCCATCAATGTGGCTTCAGTAGCATTTTTCGACTCTCGATCTTTCAAAACAAGAAGCCTTCATATTATGAGGTAAAGAAAATGATCGAATTAAGACCAGGTTCGAAAAACACCAGAGATCGTGGAACCAAAAACTATGGGGAAACTCTATAAGTGGGCGTGCATCCATATATCCAATACAAGGTGCCAACATATGTTTTTAAGGCCATATTAGAAAACATATTAGAACCATATGAAAACCCATTGCAATTGAGCACGAATATTCTTATGATGGAGTTTTCAAAGTTATGTTTAAAGCATGAAGCGGATTGTTGTAACAAGCCCATAATAGCGTTATGACTTTAGTGCGTTGGAAACGTAGTGCCCTCATGCTTGGACACGTTACATAAAGTTGAACATTCAATGCCACTTTCCAATCTATGCTACAACATTTGAGGTAGATATGTAAGGTGGTCAACTTTACGTTTTAAAATGGTGGAATGAAACCAACGTTTACATTGCATGGAGCCAAAGACTTATATATGAACGGAAATTTTTCCATGCCAAAGCCTATGTGTTGGGTGAATATCTAACGGTCAGGTTTTATTATTTAAAACATGGAGCGGTGCAAAGGTTCGATGACAGGGTTCCAACTTACGTACGTAGCAGTCAAGAGTTGTGTTTGAGCATTTGGAGCATATGATTTCAAAACCATATGAGACCGCCGAGCAAAAGCATACATGCCGAAGTTTTAAAATTAGTCGAAAACGCGTTGCATGGAGACAAACATTGTATGGAGCCAAACTGCAGAGCGACACGGACAGGTGTATGGTCAACAGAGATGGTGCGCTATCACAAATCTCTTACGGATACACCATGGATCTATTAAGCAAGCATGTCAACGTGGGGTTTCAAACTGCGGTGAATGTCGGAACAGATATAATATAATAGTAAAAGTTTGTATTTAAAAATATGGAGCGGATATATGGTACAACGAAACCTGCAGTGGCATGCTGTGATAATTATGGCGTGACAGGTGATAATCCACAACCAGGTTTTTAGTGGTGTGAGAACGTTGTGTTTAGTGGCGTTACCATGACATGCGGATTCATCAACAGTTGCCCAAACTTGTGAATAGAAGGATTAAACAATGATATCGCTGTTTCTTGTTCTGCGTTGGATTTCTATTATGGGAAGCGCAAGCACATCACGCATGAAGCAGTCCCCACCACGTGTGAAAGTTGTGTTCGACCCAGCTCATAACCACACCATCGTTTTTCACCTTCAGCAGGAAAGTTTCCAGTGCCGAGCGTTACGTTCAGCGCCTCCCCAGAATGTAATTATGATATTTAGTAACCGCCTTCTTCTCCATGCATGAACCGTGTCACTGACCAGCGTTTTAGTGGGGACAGGCAGTAATTGTCATCATCCAACGTGGAGTTAGCTGGGACAACATGAAAAAATGGCAATGTCATCCCGTCCTGAATGCATGCACACGAATTCAGCTGCTCTGTCATCGCTGCAAGATACAGATCCGCAAGGAAAAGAAAACGCTCATTTGAATGAGCACAACGTTGATATTTAAATCTCTGATTCCTCATTATGACAGTTTGGTCTCCTCAGGCCTTTTCCCCATGGCTTTGTCTTTTACCAGACATCGTCTCACATAGGGTTTTTCCATGGTAGTTTCGCCACGTATAATCAATGCACATTCTGTCATTCTTCCAGGCATACGCTCCACATCAGGAGGGGCCTCTTCACTGCGTCCTCTCCTACAGAAATCCCAAGCATTCTCGAATGTCAAAGCAGATGGTGGCCTTTAGGATATATCAGTTTAGGATGTGTTAAAATTGATCATCATCTGTAAAAGGCTCAGCAGCTTCCGTAGCGTATGAATTAAAACATCCACCATTCGAACAATGAGCCTATCGAAGAAGCCCTGCAGCACTCACGGCCTTGGACTCCACAGACAAGGTCGCAATCTGAGTGCACTACGATGATGATCCGACTATCTAAAATGAAGAAAGATGTTGCAATAATGGATAACATGCTACAACCAGGAGGGGAAGAATCTCGTGGAAATGCCTCATCAACCCTACCCATGGTTTGTCAAAACTCGCCTCTTCCTCCAACTATGACCAGATCATATGATAGAGGGACATGTCCATACATGAAGGCCATGCCTACCATTGAAGAAATACTGTGCTGTTACACCACCTAAAAAAAAAATGCAACATAGATGCAAAGTTTTTGTGGTATGAATGGCGTAGTATTGTAAGTGAGGTCACAGTCCTCCTCAGTCAAGATATCTGAGATTCTTCAATTGAAGATGGAAAGTATTGCTCTTCTAATGAATGAAAAAATGATGAGCATGAATACCTGTGGCGAATGCTGAGAACGTCAATGAAGAAGCTCGTGCCTATCAAGCAATTTAATCTGAGACTTAAAGAGGACCTTGTGCGTGGGGAAGATGATGATCCTGTCAAAGAAAGGGCATAGAGAAAGCCTACACATGCCATTATCTCTGATGACAAATTCTTGACCACACAGGGGTCTAAATTCATTGTTTCTTCTTTCACAAATTAATTAAAATTCCCTTAGAATTATTATTATTCAATCTGTGACCTATGTCATTTTATTGGAGGAAAAACTTTGGGTTTGAACAAAGAGCAATTTTTTTCCCCAGCAAACAGCGGCGCCGTTTCAAAACAAGTACATCCTCATGAATCTCTGAATAAAGCAATCTAAGTTCGAGAGCACCTGGCCACGTCCACCGAAAGAAGGCTACAAGTCACAGATCTGTAGGGGTCGCGGGTTGCACATCTGTAGGTCGCAAGGCCACATATCTTCGATTTTTCCACCTTTTGCGACCCTGCGACCCAGCGACCTAGTTGCAAGGTCGCAAGGTCGCATATATTCAGTTTTTTCCACATTTTTCAACCTCGCGACCCAGCGACCTAGTTGCAAGGTCGCAAGGTCGCATATCTTCGATTTTTATGCCTTTTGCGACCCCGCGACCCAGCGACCTAGTCGCAAGGTCGCAAGGTCGCATATGCATCTGTTTTCTCGATCCGAGACCCCGCGACCTAGCGACCTAGTCGCAAGGTCGCAAGGTCGCATGTGCATCTGTTTTCACGATCCGCGACCCCGCGACCCAGTGACCTAGTTACAAGGTCGCAAGGTCGCACCTTGGACATTTTCTTACAACCTGCGACCCCGCGACCCAGTCAGGTCACAGGTCGCAACAACAGTCAGGTCGCGGGTCGCAAAAACAGCTCAGGTCGCAGGTCACAGAAAAGACTGGGTCACAAGGCAGCCCAACGGTCAAGAAGATGAAAGGTCAAGGAAGCCCAAAGGGAAGTTTTTGTATGATAAATACTCCTTCGGGAGATTGTAAAAAGGGGAGAGGTTTTGGGACTCGAGTTGAATATATTGTATTACTAGAGGATTACACAGGAAACATGAATACAAGCATTTTGAGGAAACCCCTTTGTTGGATCTGATGTGTTTAGTTGTGCGAACACTATGTGTATTTCTTATACAGTTTCAAATATCCTATGATTAATAAAGCTACACTCTTAATCGCATCATTTATGCATCACGGCTATCTGTGCCTGTGTTAATGATGTTCAGTTTTTCATTGCTCTCTTAATGGATGTTAATGAATTTGTTTATTAGCATTTCATTTTATCTTTCAGGAAGTAAAGGGGCATCTCGCCATAAAGAACTATTTCTTTTGTGGTTAGAATACCTCACAAGAATAACCCCAAAGATGTGTTCCTAACGACACCTCCTTCGACGTGTATGCTTTATTAATTTTATCACTACGCATAGTGCTATATACGTGTTTAATGCATCAATCATATGTCTTGTATCAGTTGATTAGGTGTGTATCCACTACTTTATAGAGTTTAAGAAAGACCCAAAGAAAAGGAGAAATCAGTGGTAGCCGGACCCACACCCCGGACGGGATCCCTATTCCAAACGATTCAAGGTCTAATTGGGATGTTTTACCGGGGAGATCCCCTGCTGTTGGCCAGGAAGATTTTCCCGTCAACAGACTCATACACAGCATGACACTTCTACAAGTATGGTTGGCCTAATAAAACATGAAAAAATTTAAGGAGAGAAAAATCACACAACACTTTGTCTATGAAAGGCTTGATATTGTAGGGCAAGTGCACTGTTGGCTGACATAGAGATCTCACCCTTAGTGGAGTCACCTGATGGGGTATAGCTCTCAGTTTATTATTTTCAACAGGCCCAAATGCTTAATGGAATATTCTAAGATGAGGTTATTTTTACTCCCATGGTTGAAAATGAATGGAAATGACGAACCCTTCACTGACATCTATGATTGGAAGAGACGGTCATCCTCCTTTGGATCTTTAGGCTTACTTTTCTTAACATTGGTTGTGGAAATGGGAGCATAGGGTTTTTCATAAATGATTTTATTTCCCATGCTGGATTCTGGATTAGATTCAGAACATGCATTTGACTCTAAATATTTCAGCTTGATCATTGGTGACAACCTTGCATGCCATTCACTTGTGTTGTGAGTGAGGCTCTTATGGAGCTCATGTCGATTTCCTGTGTCCCTCGTCTTACCATTGTTATTATTTTATTATGTATTCGAAGGGTTATCCTATGTTGTTCCACCTTGGCTCCATCCTTTTCTCTTCAATTTAGCAGTGCCCTTGCCCTACATCAGATTCACATATCCAAATTCTCGCTTCATCTATTTAAATATTTGATTGATAGGGTAATACTATTCCTTACTAACAACTCATAAATAGTCCCAAGAGGGTGTGATTGAAAATAGTGAGGATTCCTTCTCGTATGTTTTCTCACAGTAATTTTCCCACTAGTCCCTCACAAGGGGGCCAACCTTAAGTAGGGGAAAAGTAATATTTTCTCTGTCAGGAGAATTATGGATTGAAAAATATCCTTCTAGTAATTAAATCATTTATCTAGAGCATTTGTGTTTATCTACCCTTCAAATATGGGAATATCAAAATTAAATTGTACCTTAAAGGGGGTTGTGCTTCACAAGTGTCTCCTAGATGAACATGTCTCTCTAAAATGGGTCTCCTAAGGAAATTATAAAATAATACTGGAAATAATAAAATAATATTTGATTACATTATCAAATTTTAGAGGGAAAAAAGAAAAAACTATTTTTTTAACTAGTATCTTCAACTTATTTCCCAAAGTTTTTACTCAAATTGCAAGTAGGAGTATTCGTTGGATGCAAAATTTAATTCCTCATCCAAGGAATACCCATGTTGTATACTTTTGATCGATGATGTTACACGAAAAATGATAAATACATGAAAAACGTGATTGTAATCATGTTTTTTCTAGTATTTTTCATTTTTTCGTGTAGAAGGGTCCATCAAAAGTATACAACATGGGTACTCCTTCGATGAAGAATAAAATTTTTCATCCAATGAGTACTCCCGCTTGAAATCTGAGTAAAAAAATTGCAAGATAAGTTCAAAATATGAGTTTAAAAAGTAGTTTTATTATTCTTTTATCTTTTTATCTTTGTAACTTTTTACTTCAAAAATGGTGAATCATCCCCTATGGTTGACATAATCATCTTGAATATTATTGGCTCTTTTAAAGTTGATTTTAGTTTGACATTTTGCTTAGGAGGCCCATTTTAGACCTCAAAATTCCCCTAATATTGGTATCCACCAAAGGATGTGTGAACAATTAGCCATCATCGCATTCCTTTCTCGCTTGAGGGCTCTTGGAGAAACAATTTCATAGGTTCGTTTCTCCATTGTATTTATTTTCTTTCACCATGGAAGGTCATGAGGGTTAGCGAGGATTGACTTGCAAGGGTTCAAGCAGTTCAGTTCCCAACTCATTATACCCCAACCTCATTGGGAACACAAAAAAAAAGAAACCGCTCTGATACCACTAATCCAAATTTATGAAGGAAAGAAATGAAATATATATTTAAAATAGAAACACAAATATAAATTGAAACTGAAGTTCAATTACTAAAAAGAAACGCTGCAAATTTTGTACTTGCAGAATGAAAGTAAACTATATCTAGTAGTGGTAGCTCCTCTCTAAGAAGAGATATGACAGCTACATGCCCTTTTAATTGTGTTATAATGAGGCTAAGAGGCCTTTCCATCATGAAGAAAGAAGGATAAACCATAAAATCAAAAAACCTAACCATAGGAGATGAAGCATTAAAATGTATGGGTCTCGATGGGGTTTGTTGGAACATCAACTTCGTGGGATTGTAAGTTGGGTATATAATCTCCATTTGATGCACATGATAGCCCATTGGAAAGGTATATTTGAGGACAATAACTTTATATTGTAAAAAATTTCTTGTTTCCCCCAAAAACATTGTTTGGGACCTAAAAATGGCTCTAAAATTTTAGGACCCAAAAACTGTCAAAGATAGAAAACTATGCTGAAAAAATCGGAAACTAATAGAAAACAGTGTTAGGTGTGCAAATGTAATAGGTGGGTGGCCAGCAATATCCACATGGATCAGTTAGAAATGATGGAATATCTCTTCAATTTTGTGTATCTAAACATTAGGTAACAAATATCTTTGCCAAACCATTGGAAAAAATCTGATTTTGAATTTTAAAGATAGCATTGAAACATTTTTAGTGCGAATGAATGTAACAATTGAGATCAAAGGGGAGTTAAAATATAATATCTGATGTTAATTAATTATTTGAGGAGTTATTTATCAATCCAAGATATTTTTAGAAAGATACAAATCTATAGGTTGCTAATTCATATATCTCTAGGAACTAGTAGCCCTATAATTGTAGAAAAATATTAGTCTCTTCTAAAATCTACTTAATAGTAATAATGACATCCAATGACCCATGAGTTTCTGATTGTTTTTCATGCATGTCTCCGCTTGTGTGTTTTAAAAAAAATACTCCTATGATGAGCATATGACAGGAGCAACTCCTTACCACAAAAGATCAAATAAGTCAGAAAATGGAGGCCCTTGAATGGCTCACCTCATTTGCATGAAAATAAGTAATGACAGATATCTTTGACCTTACATGCCATATTATAATAACCCAAATAAATATTAGACCCTCTCCACTATATTATTGGAGTCCCAATACATGCCATTGATGACAGTTCTTCTTCTGATGACTACTCTTCTTCCTCTTCTGAAGCGCAAGTCAATATGTATTCTTAATGTTCAGACCCAAATGCCTATAAATGTGATTCTTCTGAGTCTGATTTTGAGTCTTCTTACTCCTCAGCCATGGAAGATCCGCCTCATGTCGTCATGGCCCAAACTGATGATGATTTAAAAGTTTTTGCCCAAATTCGTGCCATGGATGAAGGAGATTTGAAAAATGCTCTCCTTTCTGCCTACATGAAGAACCTTCCTGGTTCTTCCCATTCTTCCAATTCCTCTAAGAAGCCCAATTTTTTCGAAGCTTCTTATGAACGCAATACAAAAACGTATCTCCAACAACATAGCAAAGCTCGTGGACTCACTTTGGGGGAGGTGAGCAAGGAGATACATGATCTGAAAACTGAGGTGCGCAACATCAAAAATGAACTTGTTGTGTTAAAAACTCAGAATGCACAGTAGCCTACATCATCGACAGCAGTTTTGTCGAAACAACCGACAAATTATACTCTGCACACTCAGCCACATACTGAAGTCCAAACTGTATCAGACAAATTTGTTTCATCAGGCTTCAGTGATATTGGGGATATGAAAGTCCTCGCAGTACAGTATCAGCAACACCACATTCTGGTAAATCTTTCTGTTGCTGGTCATCTTTATAAGGTTATTGCTTTAATTGATTTTGGTTCTGATCTTAACCTTATATCAAAACATATAATCCCTTTGAAACATTGGACTACAACAGAAAGAGAAGTTCAGGGATTAGGAACGAAGCAATTAAAGTTTGAAGTTTCTGCAGCCACTATCTGTTTTGATTCCAAATGTGTGAAATTATCCTTAGCAGTCTCAGATATTCCTGTTGATTGTATTTTTGGTAATGTATTTTTAGCAACAGTAGAGCCACATGGGTCTTTTAGATTTCCTGATGGATCTGCAGGAATTTTCATTACTGTTTCTGGCAAAAGATTTGAGTTACCATATATTTCCAGAAATAGATTCTCACCCATGGTGCAGATAATGAAAGAAAAAGAAAAGAAACTTCAAGCAGTGGAAAAAATCCTGGTTGAGCTCAAAGATCACAAGGAGACTATCAGAGTTGAAGAACAATTGAGCTCTCCAGAAGTTCAGAAGAAAATTGCTGAAATTCAAAAAGAATTTGAAGAGACATGCTGCTCTGAAGAGCTAAATGCCTTCTGGCATAGAAAGCAGCACAGCGTTGAATTTCCCTACAAGGAGGGATATACTGGCAAGCCTTGTAGGTCAAGGAACATCCCTATATCTGTCCAAGACAGGCAGCATTGTCAGAAAGAAATTGAACAGCTTCTACAGAAGAAGCTAATCAGAGAATCCAGTAGCCCATGGAACTGCTATGGATTCTATGTAAATAAGAGAAGTGATCAAGTCAGAGGAGTTCCAAGATTAGTGATCAATTATAAGCCTCTGAATACGGTATTAGCAGATGATACCTATCTGATCCCTCACAAAGGAGATCTGATAAGGAGAATTTCAGGAGCTAAGGTGTTTTCCAAGTTTGATTTGAAATCTGGCTTCTGGCAGGTTGCCATTGCAGAAGGTGACAGATGGAAGACTGCATTCAGTGTCCCTCATGGACATTATGAATGGAACGTGATGCCTTTTGGACTGAAGCATGCACCATCCAAATTCCAAAAGGTAATGGATTCTATTTTCAAGCCTTATGCAGAATGGTTGTTAGCTTATATAGATGATCTGCTAATATTCTCAAAGAATTTGAGTGACCATTTCAGACATTTGAAAATATTTATGAAATTGGTCAAAAATAATGGTCTTTTCCTAAGTAAAAAGAAAATGGAATTGTGCAAAACTAAGATCAAGTTCTTAGGACATGAAATAGAAAATTGCCAGATTGCTTTGCAAAAACATGCACTGGAGTTCGCAAATAAGTTCCCAGATGTCATCATGGACAAAACCCAGTTGCAGAGGTTTTTGGGTTGCCTCAACTATGTGAGAAATTTTTATCCTGACTATGCCATTGATAGATCTCTGTTAAACTAGAGATTGAGAAAGAACCCAAAGCCTTGGACTGACAAGCACACCCAAGCAGTCAGAGAAATCAAGTCTAAGGTGAGAAATCTGCCCATATTATATGTTGTTGATGATAACTTTTATAAGATTGTTGAAACAGATGCCAGTAACATTGGTTGGGGAGGTGTGCTGAAACAAAAGCCAACAGAAGATGATCCGAAAGAAAAAGAACAAGTTGTTCTGTTTGTCTCTGGAGTTTGGAGCAAAGCAGAGAAAAACTATGCTCCTATAGAAAAAGAGGTAAAAGCAGCTTGGTATTGCATGAAGAAGTTTTCTGTACATTTGGCTAATAAGTATTTCCTGCTTAGAATAGATGCTAAGGCTCTGGAAAAGGTGCTGACCAAAGAAATCAAGAACCCAGAAGATGCCAAGTTTGCTAGATGGCAAGCTCTTTTTGCATACTTTAGTTTTAAATTTGAACATTTTAAAGGTTCTGACAATTGTATTCTAGATTTCTTAAGCAGGGAATACATCCAGCATCAAGAACATGAAAATGACCCTGAAGAAAATGTGCAGCTTCATTGCATGGTCATTCTGACAGAATGGAATCAGGCATACAAAACGGAAGAGCTCAGATACTTTGCAGATGATGAACCTTGGCCTGTGTATGCTGAGAAGTGGAGGCCAACTTGGATCCTCCGTAACACCCAAGTGCTTGATGGAAATCTGCAGAATCATACTGATTTGCAGCACTTGGTCCCAGGAAGGAAAGTGTACCCGAAGGGAAATCGGTGGATACATGAAATGATGTATTCACATAGCATGGCAGCTTCACATGAAGCTGAGAGGTCGCTTTCAGAAGATTTTTGGGATCTGTATGTCATTAGTACTGGAGGTAGTGACAGATCCAAAGAATATTACAAATCTTTTGTAATCAACAGAGTCAGGAAGATCGGCCCATACATTCATGGCAAGTTCACTTCATGGCCGCATGATGATCCAAAGATTTTATTTCCTGACACCGTTTACAATTTTGCAGGTTATGAGAGATTGTGGTGGGATTTACTTAATAAAGATGGACCAGAAGAAAATCACTACACTAAGCTGAAATTCGCCCCTACATGGATCAATGAGAAAGAGTCGCAAATTCCATGGTTAACCAACTGGTGGCATCATTATGGGGTTAGCCCTTATAGCATGGATCCTAACTTTTATGAATCATATCACAGACTATTTTGTGATGATTGTCATGCAGGACCAGCTGGTGAATGTTTTCACTATCCTTGTAAGACAGTAGGTGAAATTGCTAGTCTGGAACATAGATTGTTGGGAAATCCAATAATAAGGATGCATATGCAGATGCATTATCAGTGGTTAGTCATGACGAAGATCAAGCACCAGATAGTACTCAACAAGCCGATGATTGTCAGAAGAATATATACCAAGGCTTGGGATGATGAGTTCTATCACCTAAGATATCCGGGCATAAAGATTCTTGATGAACCTGTAGCAGAATCTAGTACAAGTGGTCCTCGGGAGCCCCACTCATAAAAAGGTTTTCTCTATGTAAATAATGATCCCTAGTCACGGGCGTATAGTGACAAAGCTTTTCTCTTGGACTTTTCCTTCGTCCGAAAAGTATCCAATGTGTAATCAATAAAGTTTGATTCCTTGTGGGCCTTTGAAAGGTATCCACAGTGTATCCACTAGCACTTTATTTTGTCAGTATGACAGATCTCCGTGCGGATGTCACCTCTTGGTGTTACCCGAAAACGATGATCTTCTGCCAAGTGTCAATAATCGAACGGTGCATAGTAATGTTTTTCCCCCTCTCATTCCTATATAAGGAGAGGTTAGGCTCATTTGTAGGCACCGGTTGTTTGAGTCTTGAATGTTGTGTTTAGATTCCGAGTATTCTCTCCCTGCTCTGCGTCTGCGCCATCTTGGTGATCTGCTCGCATCACGGAGTTCTTACTCACAGTCTATAGGTTGAACTGAGAAGCCTGCGGGTGTATGTGCTCGGCATACATCAGAATCTAAAGTGGCCATTTCATTAGTGAGTCTGTATATTTTTAAGTCTGTGTGTTATAAGTCATAAAGCTCTGAGACAGAGTCTGTTACTCGGCCAGGAAGCCTCTGGTAAAGATCACTCATTCGTGAGTATCAAAAGTCCAGTAAAAGCCGAAACAGTCCATCTCTAATATAGAGACTGAATCCATATTGTAATCTGATCATGAAGCATTCTGAATAAAAGAGAGAAGAGATATTGATCTTGTTTTCCGCATTTAAGTGTTATTACTCTGTGTGCTTTAATATTGCTGTTAAGATACTTGCATTGCTCGAAAGTTCGCCAGATTCGTTGGAGTTCGCGAAGAACTACGGATCGCTAAGGCCGTTTAAAGGAGAGGAAGCCGTGTGGTAGGCCGCAAGAGCATGAGGGTTCAGTAGGTTCGTCCGGGTTTACACTTGGGTTCACATAGAGCAGTGTTCAGAGACACTTAACAAGGCCAAGTCAGTTGATTTACGACCGCAAGCAAGCTTTTGAGAATCCTCGGCTAGAAATTGGTATCGGAGCCAATAAGTCGACGCTGTCGCCTGGTTCAGGATCTTGAGTAACACTTAAAAGTCTTCGTTTCTCTCTTACATCTTAAGAATTGATTTGTCAATGTCTAAGTCTGTATCTTTCAGAGAGCTCGAAGAACAAGATCGAGCAGAGAAAAATCCACTCAGAGATTTATTTGCGTCAAGTAGTAGTCGTGTGATCAATGAGCCTGATCACCTGTATGAAGAGGTTGAGCCCCAAGCAAGATGGGTACTCCCAAATATTAAACCCTCTGAAGTATACAATGATTTAGGAGTCTGGCACTTAAAAGCTGCCACTAGAATTACTATCAAAGAGTCTGTGTCAAGTATCGAGGAAAATAGTGATCGTGTCCAATTGATCCCTATTTTAAATCCCAAAGAACTTCAAGCCGAACCCAAGAAGTTGGGAACACAATTTTTACATTTAGGTTGCTTAAGAGTTGGCATTCATGCGTTGGTGCACCCAGGAGTCGATGCCTATGTGTTGGCCACAGTCCGTGACCTAACACATAACAAATACACTGATTCATTAATTGGAGGGATAGTGGCACCACTATCTAATGGGCCAGTCTGGTTTGACTGTTACCCAAATTTCTCAGTGTCTTTCTTTGATGAAACATTGGCCGATATTGTACAGCTTCAAATCCAAACTATGGGATTTGATATGAGAAGAAGAAGAAGGAATATCGCGATTCAATTTCGTGGCTGTTTTTGCCACACATCCACAATGTTTCCTGCAGTTCTCCATGCGCCCAGCAGAGAGTCAAAAACCAGTGTGGTTGTTCTTAAAGATCCAAAAAATCATAAGATAGAACAACAAGCAATCAAGTGGGAAGATTTACAATTTCCACAACACTGGACTGTTCCAAATCCCAGACCTCTGTCTGTCCAGAAGATTACCACTGCCAACATTACTGAAGATCAGTCTTCTGCTACTTTGTCTTTTCCCAGAAGATCTACCATAGATCGAAGAAGATTGGAAGCTGAATGTAAAAAGTCGCCTCGTTACATTTCACCTGATTGTACAGATACAGGTTGTAGTTTTGTTGTTTCTAATTGTAGTCATGTAGACCTTTTTGAATTTGCACAGTTTGTAAATTTTCAGCCAGTCAAAGTTGAATGTCCTCAGTGTCAACAAAGTGTAAACTTGCAGAGTTTGGCCTATGTTGTTTTACACAGAAATCATAATCCCAGAACTGGTGAAGCTCCACCCAGTACTTCTGTCAATCCTTGTCCAAACCCTAAGTGCTCCGACATTCCCTTTCCTCATGAAGATGAGCACCCTCATGTTTTGATGATGCATCTTCTTCCCTCTCTCTTGAAGAAGATCCCAGATTGACTAAATTGTTGATAAACCAGAGACCACCCAAGAGTCCTAGATATGGGTTGGGATATATCGAGCAAGCCAACAAGTTGATACCAGAATGCCGATACAGGGATCTGCCCCCAGGTTGTAAAAAGCCTTCTGTACCTGAAATCCATAAGTTCTACACTCTCATGGATGGATGTCCCAGATCTGGAATCCCTGCAAAATGGATGAAACAAATGATCAATTGGGATTTCTTTACACATCCAAAGGATGATGCCTTTGCAGCTGCCTATCCAAAGGAAGAAAAGATGAAGCTTGCAGCAGAGTGGAAGGAATATATGGAAGAAAAGCAGGTATGGATATCATTCTATGCCTGGAATAAAAGGATGGAGAATGATGTAGTATTAATGGCTGATACTACTACATCTTCCTCACATTCATGGACTGCAACTAATGGCAGTAAGATTGAGACCTCCACTACATATCCTCCTTTCAGAAGTATTGTGTTAGGAGAAGGATCTAACACAGCTCATGCTAGCCCTTTGGTTCAGCATGATAATTCTTTGATGGGTTCTGAAGGAAGAGTTCAAAAGGTGAGTGAGCAGATAAATTGGACCAATACTGCACTCACAGGATTGGAAAAGAATGTTGCAAAGACCGCCCTGGTCAAAGACCAGATTGATTCAGTTCAAGTCTCGGTGAATGATGTACATAAAGTCTTAAATTCTGTATAGTGTGATCTACAAGTAGTTAGGAGTATTTCAGAAAATTCTTTTATTAAATTTGATGAGATTGAAAATTGTGTCATAGATCAGTCCATCGCTACCAGAAAGTCTGTTTATAAACTGTCTGAAAAATTTGAAGGACTGAATGTCAAGAAGGCCAACAAACCTATTCCAATGTCATTTATTGCTGGTAAAGGGAAAAGTGTCGTGCCTCATGAGATCCCTAAACCTGAGTCAATTCCTCCTATCTCTAGGTTTCCTCATCTCATGCCCAGAGAAGTTCCTCAGTTGTCTCTTACCCCTGTGTCAGAGTCAAAGCCTGAGTCACAGCCAGTTGAAGAAAGGTCTGAAAAAATTACTATTGCAGAAGTCATGAAAGACCCAGAGTCTAAAGATCATGTCTTTCCTATATATGAGCCCTTAGAGCCTCATCATGCCAGACATGCACCCCCTGAACTCTATGGTGCAGGAAAGATTCCACCAAGAGAAAAATTCCATGAAGGGAGTCACAAAAAGTGGAACATAGATAACATGTTTGCACACCAGATCAGGCAAGGGTTGGATCAAATTATCATTGAGTACAAGCTAATGTGTGTGGAAGGAAAGAGTGAAGTTGAAGCTTGTAAAACAATCATGCAGTGTTTTACTGGCACACTGGCTAGATGGTGGGAACTAGAATCCTCTCCTGCATTGATTGAAAGAATGGAGAAGGATATTCTGAAGGATGAACAGGGTGACATCATGTTCAACCCTGATGGCACTGCACAAACCAACATGATCGGTGCTCTCACAGCATTGATCCAAGAACATTTTTGTGGCTTAGAATATGTTGCATCTGATAAGCATGAAATTATTTTGATGAATTTAAAATGCAACAATATTAATCAGTATGAAGACTTCCATCGAGACTGGATTCAGAGAATATTCTTGGTAAAGGATCCCAAGAATCTGTTGTGGAAGCAAGTCTATCTAGCAGCACTACCTTCAAAGCTAGTAGACATTTTGAAGATGGAAGAAGCCTTCCCTTTGGCTATGGAAACTTATGTGTGGGGAGACTTCTATGGTATAATAACAAAAGTTTTGATTTCTTTGTGTACCAGGTCAAAGATGCAGAAGTCTATTGACAAATTGAATAGACTTCCTGGTACTAAATCTTTTTGCAGTAAATATGGCATTACAGTGGATGATCCCCTTGTGCACAGAAGAAAGCACAAGAGACAAGTAAAGAAGGCTTACAAAAGAAGTAAGTCTACTTACAGACTGAGCTCTGCTAAGAAAAGAGAGCTTCACAGACCTAAAGAATACGGAAGGCCTAGAGCCCCAAAAAGGCAATCCAGATGGAGGCCTAATACCCACTATTACCAGCCACATGATATTCGGCCTAGAGATGCAAAGGTGGCCAAAATGCAAGATGTTGAATGCTGGTAATAAAAGAATTTTCTGAAATACTCCTAACTACTTGTAGATCACACTGTACATAATTTAAGACTTTATGTACATCATTCATCGAGACTTGAACTGAATCAATCTGGTCTTTGACCAAGGCAGTCTTTGCAACATTCTTTTCCAATCCTATGAGTGCAGTATTGGTCTAATTTATCTTCTCACTCACCGTTTGAACTCTTCCTTCAGAACCCATCAAATAATTATCATGCTGAACCAGAGGGCTAGCATGAGCTGTGTTAGATCCTTCTCCTAACACAATACTTCTAAAAGGAGGATATGTAGTGGAGGTCTCAATCTTACTGCCATCAGTTGCAGTCCATGAATGTGAGGAAGATGTAGTAGTATCAGCCATTAATACTACATCATTATCCATCCTTTTCTTCTAGGCATAGAATGATATCCATACCTGCTTTTCTTCCATATATTCCTTCCACTCTGCTGCAAGCTTCATCTTTTCTTCCTTTAGATAGGCAGCTGCAAAGGCATCAGCCTGTGGATGTGTAAACAAATCCCAATTGATCATTTGTTCCATCCATTCTGCAGAGATTCCAGATCTGGGACATCCATCCATGAGAGTGTAGAACTTATGGATTTCAGGTACAGAAGGCTTTTTACAACCTGGGGGCAGATCTCTGTATCTGCATTCTGGTATCAACTTGTTGGCTTGCTCGATATATCCCAACCCATATCTAGGACTCTTGGGTGGTCTCTGGTTTATCAACAATTTATTCAATCTGGGATCTTCTTCAAGAGAGAGGGAAGAAGATGCATCATCAAAACATGAGGGTGCTCATCTTCATGAGGAAAGGGAATTTCGGAGCACTTAGGGTTTGGAAAAGGATTGACAGAAGTACTGGGTGGAGCTTAACCAGTTCTGGGATTATGATTTCTGTGTAAAACAGCATAGGCCAAACTCTGCAAGTTGACACTTTGTTGACACTGAGGACATTAAACTTTCACTGGCTGAAAATTTACAAACTGTGCAAATTCAAAAAGGGCTACATGACTACAATTAGAAACAACAGAACTACAACCCATATATGTACAATCGGGTGAAATGTAACGAGGCGACTTTTTACATTCAGCTTCCAATCTTCTGCGATCTATGGTAGATCTTCTGGGAAAAGACAAAGTAGCAGAAGACTGATCTTCAGTAATGTTGGCAGTGTTAATCTTCTGGACAGACAGAGGTCTGGGATTTGGAACAGTCCAGTGTTGGGGAAATTGTAAATCTTCCCACTTGATTGCTTGGTGTTCTATCTTATGATTTTTTGGATCTGTAAGAACAACCACACTGGTTTTTGACTCTCTGCTGGGCGCATGGAGAACTGCAGGAAACATTGTGGATGTGTGGCGAAAACAGCCACGAAATTGAATCACGATATTCCTTCTTCTTCTTCTCATATCAAATCCCATAGTTTGGATTTGAAGCTGTAGAATATCGGCCAATGTTTCATCAAAGACAGACACTGAGAAATTTGGGTAACAGTCAAACCAGACTGGCCCATTAGATAGTGCTGCCACTGTCCCTCCAATTAATGAATCAATTTACTTGTTATGTGTTAGGTCACGAACTGTGGCCAACACATAGGAATCGACTCCTAGGTGCACCAACACATGAATGCCAACTCTTAAGAAACCTAAATGTAAAAACTGTGTTCCCAAATTCTTGGCTTCGGCTTGAAGTTCTTTGGGTTTTAAAATAGGGATCAACTGGACATGATCACTATTTTCCTCAATACTTGACAAAAACTCTTTGATAGTAATTCTAGTGGCAGTTTTTAAGTGCCAGACTCCTAAATCATTGTATACTTCAGAGGGTTTAATATTTGGGAGTACCCATCTTGCTTGGGGCTCAACCTCTTCATATAGGTGATCAGACTCATTGATCACACGACTACTACTTGACGCAAATAAATCTCTGAGCGGATTTTGCTCTGCTCGATCTTGTTCTTCGAGCTCCTCCACTTCTCAGCATACACAGGCCAAGGTTCATCATCTGCAATGTATCTGAGCTCTTCCCTTTTGTATGCCTGATTCCATTCTCTCAGAATGACCATGCAATGAAGCTGCACATTTTCTTCAGGGTCATTTTCATGTTCTTGATGCTGGATGTATTCCCTGCTTAAGAAATCTGGAATACAATTGTCAGAACCTTTAATATGTTCAACTTTAAAACTGAAGTATGCAAAAAGAGCTTGCCATCTAGCAAACTTGGCATCTTCTGGGTTCTTGATTTCTTTGGTCATCACCTTTTCCAGAGCCTTAGCATCTATTCTAAGCAGGAAATACTTATTAGCCAAATGTACAGAAAAATTCATGCAATACCAAGCTGCTTTTACCTCTTTTTCTATAGGAGCATAGTTTTTCTCTGCTTTGCTCCAAACTCCAGAGACAAACAGAACAACTTGTTCTTTTTCTTTCTGATCGTCTTCTGTTGGCTTTTGCTTCAGCACACCTCCCCAACCAATGTTACTGGCATCTGTTTCAACAATCTTATAAAAGTTATCATCAGCAACATATAATATCGGCAGATTTCTCATCTTAGACTTGATTTCTCTGACTGCTTGGGTGTGCTTGTCAGTCCAAGGCTTTGGGTTCTTTCTCAATCTCTGGTTTAACAGAGATCTGTCAATGGCACAGTCAGGATAAAAATTGCTCACATAGTTGAGGCAACCCAAAAACCTCTACAACTGGGTTTTGTCCATGATGACATCTGGGAACTTATCTGCGAACTCCAGTGCATGTTTTTGCAAAGCAATCTGGCCATTTTCTATTTCATGTCCTAAGAACTTGATCTTAGTTTTGCACAATTCCATTTTCTTTTTACTTAGGACAAGACCATTCTTTTTGACCAATTTCATAAAGATTTTCAAATGTCTGAAATGGTCACTCAAATTCTTTGAGAATATTAGCAGATCATCTATATAAGCTAACAACCATTCTGCATAAGGCTTGAAAATAGAATCCATTACCTTTTGGAATTTGGATGCTGCATGCTTCAGTCCAAAAGGCATCACGTTCCATTCATAATGTCCATGAGGGACACTGAATGCAGTCTTCCATCTGTCACCTTCTGCAATGAGAGCCAATACTCCATGCTTATTGATTTACATGACAAGGAAGTTGCAACCATTCAATAAGAAAAGTGGATATTCCATGTGACAATTTTTCACAACATATTTGATAAAGTTTTACTGAAATCTAAAAATCTATACCATGAGGGTTAAGTTTTCTTATCCTTTCCAGATTTATTAACTATTTCTTCTTCTTATGAGTACAATATATAAAATAAAAAAAATAGGGAACAAATAGAAAAATCACTCACAAAACCACTATAACGCAACATATGACATGGGAAACCCTTTCGACAGAAAACCTAGTTAGAAGGTGATGTTACTATGCTCTCTCTTTTTGTGAATGGAAATGGTGTGAATATAAAGGAGTAAAATTATGGCTCGTGGAATGTTAAACAAAAAAAACCCTCTCTATAATTACCTCTCGATTAACTTTTAGCTATTCTACTCTACTTTGGAACAAAATGCACTAGAATATAATTAACCCATTTTCCTCCTACTAGCTTAGTAATAACATTGCCAAATAAACAAGTAGGGGTTTAATTTGATCGATTCAACCATCAATTAGAATCACAACTAGAATATTCTAGATACCTCTAAATAGGACCCATATGGCTAGCCTTTTTTACATGAGTAATGGGGTTGATGTCGCATTCTTTTGAATCATGGTAGACAAAATAGGAAGGTCAACTTGTAAGTTTTATAAAATTTTCATACATGCTCCATTTGAGATGTTTCTTGCATCATTTGAAATGTATATGAGTGCAAAACAATTCCATGGGTTCTCAAGTAAGGGAGATTTTCTGGACAGCAAAATCTTCATTAAATGCGTCAAAATTCCTCCATAAGGTTTTAAACCCCAACTTGTGAAAGTGGGACTAGTCACAATAAAGTGGGACACGTCTTGTGAGTTGATTCCTCCAATTTTTTATTTCTTGAATAATTAAGATAGATGAAAAATAATATAATGATCCAACATTGATCATTGAATTGCTTACTAAACTCTACATCAACCAAAAAAGGTTAAAAAAAAATTCCAATGATTTGAAAATACTACTCACTAACCTTGAATGAATTTGATATTGGATTCTAGAGTTTTGAATTGAAACATCAAGTTCTATTTTTTTCCCTAAATTTTTCTAAAGTAGAAATTGTCGACTCAAGGATGAGCCAAATAATAATACAAGGCATGTTGGAAAAAGAGCAAGGCCAAGGTTGAAAAAAGGCGCGAGAGTCTTGTGGAGGAGAATTCAGTTGCACAAAAGAGGTTTTCTGTGAAGAGTTCTGACTTTGCAGATCCACCACCCTCATCGAGCATGTGATGCTATGGATACCATGCTAACTGTTGAAGGAATCTCACGTTGAATGTTTCAAGTATAACTATTTGTGTGACTGACCAATTTACAATTAGGCTTAGCATGAATTTATCACACTATAAAAGCATGTACAAAATATATGAGAGAGATTTACTGGAAGAATTCTAAGGATGTTGTTTGATTATTTTAGTCCTACTGTGTCTATTCCAAGGACTAGTCTTCATTATATTTCCATTGTAAGTGTGTGATGTAAATGTGTTCTTAGATGCCTCTTCACGACTATTCAATGTTATAATGAATATTTTATTTGGACTATTGATGGATTCTATAATTGATATTAAAAAAGAATATCATCCTTGCATATGAGATTGTCTCCACACATGCACAAATGCATTATTTAGTATATTCCCGTAATTCCAATACCAATGAGCATCTTGGATAGGTGAGACATCACTCTCTGATCATTGAAAATTCTATTACTTGCAAAGTACTTGTTAACCTTGGTGTTGAACATCTTCCTCTAGTCTTTTTGCATCTCTGTGTAGCTTTTAATTGTTCCACTTCTTTCAATTCCATCAGATGCCATAGTTTCGAGTCTGGTGATGATGAAAAAAAATTCGTCTCATAAACCAAACCATGAAATGAAATTAATCTTGCACCATGAAATCACCGCACTGTATGGCCTATGCTCGTTTCCATGGCCGATTTAACTCATATTTTATTGGTTCTCTATCATTATTTTATTTAAATCTATAAGTTCTAAGAATTATTAAATTTATTTGATCGAGATATACAACATTGAATGAGTTTTTGAAAGGCCACAAGATGGCATCCATCAGCATCATAAAAGTTGCAAGGGAATTTTTCAACCCTATGGTCATGACCAACCAGTCAAAGAGACTCTCCTTGAACTTGAAGGTGATATTCCATACATCTAAGGTTTCTAGTGGAACTTGGTGATAGATGGACTTCAAATTAGTCTAGTTGAATTACTTAGCCCCCTTGAGATGCTCAAGAAGGTCATCAATCCATGGGATCGGGTATTAGTTCCTTACTATGATTTTGTTCAATTCTTAGTAATCAATGTAGATTATCCAAGTCCCATATTTCTTTTTCACAAGCACAATTGGGTTCCCACAAGGTGAGGAACTTGGTTGAATGTGCCTTTTTTTAGCAACTCTTAAATTTTCCACTTTATTTCTTCATTTTCCAAAATAGAGGGATGATAGATTTTCCTATTAGGTAGAGGTGCACCAAATGTCATATAGATCAATTGCTTGACCTAACACTGTAAAGGTATCCCAATAGGTGAGGAGAATATGTCCATTTACGCTTCCATGACCATTAGGGGAAATTTGATGTCTAAAATGGGCCTCCTAAGAAAAATGTACAACCAAAAAAACTTTATGAGAACCAATAGGATTCAATATGATAGTGTCAACCATGGGGAATGATTCACCATTTTTGGAGTAAAAAAGTAAAAAGATTAAAAAATAATAAAATAATAAAACTATTTTTTCAACTTGTATTTTCAACTTATCTCCCTAAAGCTTTAATCAAATTTCAAGCGAGAGAACTCGTTGGATGCAAAATTTAATTCCTCCTCCAAGGAGTACCCATGTTCCATACTTTTGATGGATCCTGCTACATGAAAAATGATAAATACATGGAAAATGTGATTACAATCACGTTTTTTATGTATTTATCATTTTTCGTGTAGAAGAGTCCATCAAAATTATGCAACAGGAGTACTAATTGAATGAGAAATTAAATTTTGCATCCAACGAGTATTCCTGCTCGAAATTTGAGTAAAACTTTCAGGAGATAATTTCAAAATATGAGTTGAAAAAGTAGTTTTTTCTTTTTTCCCTCTAAAATTTGATGATGTAATCAAATATTATTTTATTATTTCCACTATTATTTTATAATTTACTTAAGAGGCCCATTCTAGACCTCAAAATTCCTTTAATTCTTATCCACTTTTTTCTACTACATGGAGGAGCCTTATCTGGATACCATGGATGTTGCCACAATCTTCCCCTTACTTTGAGAGTGAATAAGGATGAAAATTAATTTCTCAATCTAGGAGATGATCTTATTGCATTATTTAGTAGAGATAAAATAAATGGTGATAGGTGGAGCTACCTCTAGTATCATGTATAGTTTTATATCCAAAGTAATAAAAACACATGAGGTTTAGACTCTTACACAACATGACACTTCTACAAGTATGGTTGGCTTAATAAAAGATGAAAAAATTCATGGGGAGAAACATCACACAACACTTTGTTTATGAAAGGCTTGATATTGTAGGGAAAGTGGAATGTTATCTGACATAGAGATCTCACCCTTGGTGGAGTCACCCAATGGTGTATAACTCTCTGTTTATTATTATGAACATGCCCAAACGCTTAATGAAATATGCTAAATTGAGGTTCTTTTGACTACCGTGGTTGAAAATGAATGGAAATGACGAACCCTTCACTAACATATATGATTGGAAGAGACGCTCTGCCTCCTTTGGATCTGCAAGTTCACTTTTGTTGACGTTGGTAGTGGTAATGGTAGCATAGGGTTTTTCATAAACGATTTTTTTTTCACTTTTCGGGTTTTCAATTATATTCAAAACATGCATTTGACTCTAAATATTTTAGCTCGACCATTGGTGACAACTTTTCATGATATTCACTTGTGTTGTGAGTGAGGCTCTTATGGAGCTCACACTGGTTTCCTGTGTCCTTCGTCTTACCATTGTTATTATTTTATTGCATATTTGAAGGGCTATTCTAGGTTGTTCCACCTTGGCTCAATCCTTTTTTCTTCAGTTTACCAGTGTCCTTTCCCTACTTCATATTCAAATATCCAAATTCTCACTTTGTCTGTTTAAATTTATGCCCGATCTTGACAACATACCAGTATGTTACACTAAGCGAGGAGATTTCCATGAACTCTATTTATGCCTAGATGTATTTTTGTATACAACCACAATACTTGACCACCAGATGCCACTTAGAGTCCTTCATACCTAGTTTTTTGCATAAGGTATGAATGATATTCGTGAACTCTCACACTTTTTGGTCCCCTTCCTATCAAAGTGTGGTCCATTTTATGTACTAGTCTTCATATCTCCCAATACGGTAATACTATTCCTTAATAACAACTCATAAATAGTCCCAAGAGGGTTTGATTTAAAATAGTGAGAATTCCTTCTCGTATGTCACTGAAAAGGGGGGCAACATTAAGGAGTGGAAGAGTAATGTTTTCTCTATCAGAAACATTATGGACCAAAAAATATCCTTCTAGTAATTAAAACATGTATCTAGAGAATATTTCTTTATCTACCTTTCAAATATGGGAATATCAAAATTAAATTTTACCTTAAAGGGGGTCGTGCTTCTCAAGTGACTGCTAGATAAATATGTCTTTCCCATTCGTATCCACCCAAGGATGTGAGAATAATTATCCATCAGTGCGTTACTTTGTCGCTCGAGGGCTTATTCGAGCAATAATTTCATAGGATAAATTGCTCCATGGTCTTTATTTTCTTTCACCATGGGAGGTCATCAGGGTTAGCAAGGATGGTCTTGCAAGGGTTCAAGCAGTTTAGGTCCCCACTCCTTATACCCCGAACTCATTGGGAACGTGCATAAAAAAAAACCCCCACTCTGATACCATTGATACAAATTTATGAAGGAAAGAAATGAAATAGATATTTTAAATAGAAACACACATATAAAGTGAAACTGAACTTCAATTACTAAATAGAAAATGTTGCAAATTGTTTACTTGCGGAATGAAAGTAAACTATCTCTAGTTATGGTAGCTTGTCTCTGAGAAGAGATGTGATAGCTACACACCCTTTTAATTTTTTTATAGTGAGGCTAGGAGGCCTTTCCATCATGAAGAAAGAATGATAAACCATAAAAATTCAAAAACCTAACCCTAGGAGATGAAGCGCTAAAATGTATGGGTCTCGATGGGGTTAGTTGGAACATCAACTTCCTGGGATTGTAACTTGGGTATATAATCTCCATTTGGTGCACATGATAGCCCATTGGAAAGGTATATCTAAGGACAATAACTTTAAATTGCAAAAAATTTCTTGTTTCCCCCAAAAACATCGTTTAGGACCTAAATGCAGCTCTGAAAGTATAGGACCCGAAAACTGTCAAAGATAGAAAATTGTGGAAATTGAAAACTATGCTGAAAAAATAGGAAACTAATATAAAATGGTGTTAGGTATGTATCTAGAATAGGTGATGGCCACCAATATCCACATGGATCAGTTAGAAATGATGGAATATCTCTTCAATTTTTTGTATCTAAACATTAGGTAACAAATATATTCACCAAACCATTGGAAAAAAACTGATTTTGAGTTTTAGAGATAGAATCAAAGAATTTTTAGTGCAAATGAAAAAACAATTGAGATCAAAGGGGAGTTAAAATATAATATTTGATGTTAACTTATTTATTCGAGGAGTTAGTTATCAATCCAAGATATTTTTAAAAAGATACAAGTCTATAGGTTTCTAATTCATTCATCTCTAGGAACTAGTAAATTATATAGTTGTAGAAAAATCTTAGTCTCTTGTAAAATCTACTTAATAGTGAGAAGAACATCCAATGCCCCATGATTTTCTGATTTGTTTTCATGCATGTCTCTGCTTGTGAGTTTTAACAAAAAAACTCCTATGATGAGCATATGAGAGGAGCAAATTCTTGCCACAAAAGCTCAAATAAGTGAGAAAATGGAGGCCTTTGTAGGGCTCACCTCATTTACATGCAAAGAATTAATGGTAGATATCTTTGACCTTACATGCCATATCATCATAGCCCCAACTAAATAGTAGACCCTCTCCAATATAGTATTGGAGTCCCAATATGAGGTTGAAATACAATACTTCATGCTTATTGATTTACATGCCAAGGAAGTTGCAACCATTCAATAAGATAAGTTAATATTCCACGGGACAATTTTTCACAACATATCTGATAGAGTTTTATTGAAATCTAAAACTCTATACAATGAGGGTTAAGTTTTCTTATCCTTTCAAGATTTATTAACTATTTATTCTTCTTATGTGTGCAAAATATAAAATGAAAAAAATAGAGAAAAAATAGAAAAATCACGCAAAAAACCACCATAACACAACATATGACATGGGAAACCCTTTCGGAAGAAAACCTAGTTAGGAAGTGATGCTACTATGCTCTCCCTTTTTGTGAATGGAAATGGTGTGAATACAAAGGACTAAAATTGTGGCCCGTGGGATGCTAAACAAAAAAAACCCTCTCTATAGTTACCTCTTGATTAACTTTCAACTACTCTACTCTACTTTGGAACAAAATGCACTACAATAGAACTCACCCATTTTCCTCCTACTAACTTAGTAATAACATTTCCAAATAAACAAGTAGGGGTTTAATTTGATCGATTCAACCATTTGGATTCTTCTAGATACCTCTACATAGGAGCCATATGGCTAGCCCCTTTTACATGAGGAATAGGGCTGATGTGGCATCATTTTGAATCATGGTGGACAAAACAGGAAGGTCAACTTCTAAGTTTTATAACCTTTGCATACATGCTCCATTTTAGATGTTTCTTGCATCGTTTGAAATGTATATGAGTGCAAAACAATGCCATGGGTTCTCAAGCAAGCGAGTATGTTTGGACAACAAAATTTTCATTAAATGCATCAAACTTCCTCCATAAGGTTTTAAACCCAAACCTGTGAAAGTGGGACTAGTCACAACAATGTAGGACAAGTCTTGTGAGTTGATTCCTCCAATTTTTTGTTTCTCAAATAATTAAGATAGATGACAAATAATATAATAATCCAATCTTGATCATTCAATTGCTTACTAAAGTCTACATCAACAAAAAAGAGTAAAAAAAAAACTCCAATGATTTGAAAATACTGCTCACTAACCTTGAATGAATTTGATATTGGATTCCAGAATTTTGAATAGCAACATAAGTTCTATTTTTTTCCCCTCAATTTTTCGAAAGTACAAATTGTCGACTCAAGGATGAGCCAAATAATAATGCCTGGCATGTTTTAAGAAGAGCGAGACCAAGGTTGCAAAAAGGTACGAGTACGAGAGTCATGTGGAGAAGAATTCAGTTGCGTAAAAAAGGTTTTGTGTGAAGAGTTCCCACTTTGCAAATGCACCAACCACGTCGAGCATATGATGCTATGGATACTATGTTAACTGTTGAAGGAATCTCATGCTGAATGTTGCAAGTATAACTATTTGTGTAACTGACCAATTGACAATCAGGCTGAGCATGAATTTAACACACTATAAAAACATTTAGTAATTATATGAGAGAGCTTTATTGGAAGAATTCCGAGGATGTTGTTTGATTCTTTTAGTCCTATTGTCTCTATTCCAAGGACTAGTTTTCACTATATTCCCATGGTAATTGTGTGATGTAAATGTGTTCTCTGATGCTTCTTCACGACTATTCTATGTTATAATGAATGTTTTATTTGGATTGGTGATGGATTCTATAATGGATGTTAAAAAGGAATATCATCCTTACATCTTAGATTGTTTCCACGCATGCATAAATGTCTCAATTAGTATATTCCCGTAATTCCAATACGGTGAGCATCTTGGATAGGTGAGACATCATTCTCTGATCATTGAAAATGCTATTACTTTCAAACTACTTGTTAACCTAGGTGTTGAACATCTTCCGCTAGTCTTCGTTGCATATCTGTGTAGATTTTACTTGATCCACTTCTTTCAATGCCACCAGACGCCACGGTTTCGAGTCCGGTGATGATGAAAAACAATTCGTCTCATAAACCAAACCATGAAATGCAATTAATCTTGCACCATGAAATGACCGCACTGTATGGCCCATGCTCGGCACTGTTTGCCATGGCCGATTTAACTCATCTTCGGTTCTCTATAATGATTTTATTTAACTTTATAAGTTTTAAGAATTATTAAAGTTATTTGATAGTAGAGTAATTATAAAATGTTAATGGGTCAGTTTTATTTTTTAGTAGATAAATTTATTCTATAACCTAGTGTGAGTTAGGTTAGATATAGAGGTGACAGATGTTATCATTAAAATAAAAATAAAATATTTTCTATATAACATATAAAAAAAAAGAATATATTATTTTTGTTCATATGAAATAAGATAATTTCATGTAAAGTAATTAGAAATAAAAAATGTGTAAATAAAATATTTAAAAGTTATAATTTTCAAAATTATTTCAACACATGATTTAAATAAACTATTTAGAGATTCACAATAAAAATGTTGGAATTTCTGAATATTCCAAACACACAGGAGAATAGAAATTCCCTTCTTTTAACACAGAGAAATACAAACAAAAATTTGCTTGTTGGTAGACAGAGATTGCACCAAAAAAAACTTCTATTTCATTAAAAATAAAAATCTATTACAATCTGAATACTTTCCACTGCTGGGAGATTACAAAAGGATGGAACTGCTTCACACGCAGTGTCCAAATCACTCTTCTCTGTCTCACACAGAAAATACTCTGTTCCTCTTCAATAAACAGACGCACTGCTGTGCAATACTCGTTTTCACGCTCTGCTGTGTGTAAAAAATTCTTCCTTCCTTTTTACAATCTGACTTTTTTTTCTTTTATACACACTGCTGTGTAAAAATAAAAATTACACAGTAAATAGAAATTACATTCATGGCCCTTTCTTTTCATTTTGGCTTTCGGGCCTTTCCAGAACATAAGCATTAGAATGAAACACTTTATATATATATATATATTATAAATATTAAAAATATTTATAATATATATTAACCTTAGTAAGAAAAACTTTTACTGAAGGTCAATAAAAAACTTTATGAAACTTTTACGGACTTCAACCATAAGACAAGCTCTAATACAAAATATTTCACGTTCCAAAATTGAATGATGACATAGGCCCAATGTGTGATGCGAATTCTCAATAGAATTCACCCTATAAAAATTTCGGGTCCGGATTTTGTGTTTTCAGATCTCCTCCAAATTCACGCGATCCAATAAATTTACTCCACGTGGCCCTTTCAATCTGGCGGTAAATTTATGAGTTTAATTTGTTTGGTGAAGGTTTTAATACTGGTTGTTGCTGCAGATAAGATGCAGCTCTTCCAATGCTCCTGCATTCAATCCACGGCTGTCTAAATTCCCATCAAACTTAACTTCACCGCCATTCAATCCTTTCTCATTAACTCCCTGTCCTGCATACTTCTCTGGGCAGTTGGAAATTAAATTCCAACACTCCCCCTTAATTTCAACTGCTGGGTTATCAGTCATACCCAGAGATTTTCTTAAAAACTCAAAACTCTTCTGTCCCAATGGCTTGGTCAGAATATCAGCGAACTGCTCCTGAGTTCTGCAATGTTTTAAAATTATTTCTCCATTGTTCACCAATTCTCTGATATAATGAAATTTTGTGTCTATGTGCTTTGTTCTTTTATGAAATACTGAGTTCTTTGACAATGCAATAGCTGAGCTATTGTCACAATAAATCACAGTGCCTTTTACCTGTTCTTGACATAGACTTCTCAACATTCTCCTCATCCAAATCGCTTGACAAGCTGCTGCTGTAGCTGCCACATACTCTGCCTCTGCTGTAGACAATGCTACAATTGGTTGTTTCTTGGAATCCCATGAAATGGCTCCTGAACCCATATGAAAAACATAACCGGAAGTGCTCTTCCGATCATCTACACTTCCAGCCCAATCACTGTCAGTGTATCCAACTAATTCTGAATTTTCTGAAGCTGTATATAAAATACCAAATCTTTTAGTTCCTTTCACATACCTCAGAATTCTCTTTGCTGCTTGCCAATGTGCTTCTTTTGGCTTTTCCATAAATCTGGAAATTAAACTAACAGCATGCATAATATCCGGCCTAGTTGCAGTCAAATACATGAGGCTGCCAACTATGCTTTTATATAAACTTGGATCAAAATCTTTGCTGTTGTCATCCTTACTCAACTTCAATCCCATTACTGTGGGAGTAATTGCAGCTTTGCACTCCTGCATATTAAATCTTTCCAAAACCTGATTCACATACTTTGCTTGAGAAATAAAAATCCCTTTCTCATTTTTCTCTACTTCTATTCCTAAGAAGTATCTCAATAAGCCCATGTCAGTCATTTCAAATTCTTCTTTCATGACTATTTTAAAATTTTCACTGAGATAATCATCATTGCCAGTGAATATTACATCATCAACATATAACACAACAATGAGCATCTTACCATCCCTTTCTTTGATGTAGAGGGTGGGTTCTCCCTCACACTTTTCAAATTCATTTTCTAGTAGATAGGAGTCTATCCTACTGTACCATGCTCTTGGCGCTTGCTTCAGCCCATAAAGAGCTTTCTTCAATTTGCAGACCTTATGCTCTTGGCCTTTCTTCTCATATCCGAGAGGTTGTTCCACATATACCTCTTCCATTAAAACTCAATTTAAAAATGCAGATTTTACATCCATCTGGTATACTTTCCATTTGTTTTGTGCTGCTATGGACAACATTGCTCTTACCGTCTCCATTCTTGCAACTGGTGCAAAAGTTTCTTCATAATCAATCCCTTGCTTCTGCTTATATCCCTTGACAACAAGTCTGGCCTTATGTCTCTCTATCTTTCCTTCAGCATTGCTCTTGGTCTTATAAACCCATTTAACTCCAATGACTTCTTTACCTTCTGGGAGATCAACCAACTCCCATGTTTTGTTCTTCTCTATGGCATTTATTTCATCATCCATAGCTTCTATCCATTTTCTATCTTTAATAGCATCTTCAAAATGAATAGGATCATCAACTTGACAATACAAAGAAAATAAGGAATTCATACCTTCGTTTGCTTCTCCTTGCTCATAAATTTCTCTAAGACTTCTGAATCTTGTTTTTTGTTCACTTGGTGTAGACGTGCTTGATGAAGCACTCATTTCTGCTCCATGTGGTGTGCTCGGTGAACCACTGCCGCTTCTTCTCAAGGGTGTTCTCAGTGCCACTTGAGGCGTCCCTTATTTTCCTTGTGCTGGTGGAGGTTGTGCTACAGATGGGTTGTTAATTTCAACCACATCTTCCTCATCTTCATCATGAGATAAACAACGTTTAACATTGACTGTTTTCTCAATGCTTCCATCCCATGCTCCCTCTTCAATGAATTGCACATCTCTGCTTATCACAAACTTCTTTGTGGATGGGTTATACAATCTGTATCTTTTGGAATCTTCACAGTATCCAAGGAAAATGCACTTCTCCCCCTTACTATCCAATTTCTTTCTCAACTTGTCTGGAATATGTACATATGCCACACATCCAAAAACTCTCATGTGGGTGACTCCCTGTTTTTTGCCACTCCATGCTTCTTCTGGAACTTTGTTCATCACAGCTTTTGTAGGGCATCTATTTAAAATATACGCATCCCAGTTTGCTGCTTCTGCCCAATACTCATTCGGTAAGTGTTTCGCCTTTAGCATACTTCTCACCATCTCCATTATGGTTCGATTCTTCCTTTCAGCAACTCCATTCTGTTGCGGCGTGTACCTTGTGGTAAACTGCTTGTGTATGCCATTCTCTCTGCAAAAACGCAGAAATTCTTTTGATATATATTCTCCTCCTCTGTCGGTTCTGAGAACTTTAATGTACTTCCCACTCTGTTTCTCTACAAGAGCTTTAAAGTGGCAAAATTTCTAAAAGACTTCACTCTTATATTTCATAAAATAAACCCATACTTTTCTTGTGAAATCATCTATGAAGGTCAGCATGTAATTGCTGCCTGAAACTGACGATGTCTGCATTGGCCCACACAAATCTGAGTGGATGATTTCTAAGGGTGCTTTTGCCCTTATGCTTTTTCCTGATGGAAAATTTTCTCTGTGTTGCTTTCCCAAGATGCAGCCTTCACATAGGTTGTCAGGCTTCTCAATGGTAAACCTCTTACCATTCCTTTTCTGTGCAGCAAATTTAATCCTTCGAAATTGAGATGTCCAAATCTCAGGTGCCATAACCAATTTTCATCCTTTGCTTCCTTCTGAAAGGCTTCTTGTGTTACAGCTACTATGCTTTTCCCTTTTCCCTTCAAGTCAATGTTGAGCTTGAGAGGAAACATCCTATTGCTGGTCATTTGAATTTCAGCAATAATTTTCTTGCTTGGAGGTATATCTTTTATTGTGCACACATCATCTTTGAAAACTACATTGTAACCTTTGTTTATGAGTTGTCCAACACTCAAAAGATTACATTTCAGACCTGGAACATAATACACATCGGGAACAAGTTTCTGCTCACCATTTCTGGCTCGAATACTAACTCTGTATTTCCCTTTGACAGAGATCTTAGTATCAGTCCCTGTGGTCACTTCTGATTTTACTTCTTCATCTAGATTGGCAAACATTGCTCTGTTGCCAGTCATATAATTACTACATCCTGAATCTAAGAACCAAACATCATCTTCTTTGTCTTGTGCTACATTACAAGCTAATAGCACATTACTTGGGTTCTTTTCCTCTTTTGCTACATTAGCATTCTGCTTATTCTTCATGTCATTTTTCTTCTTTCTACATTCATTAGCATAGTGCCCATATTTCTTGCAATAATGACATTGGACATTGGATTTGCCATACCTCTGTCCATGAGCATGTTGGTGTTGGTGTCCACCTTGATGGCTGTTGCATTGGTCGTGGCTCTGATTTTCATTGTTGCTCCTTCCATGTGAATGTGAAGGGATGTTCCTTCCACCTCTGTTCTGGCTTCTGCCTCTTCCTCTTCCCTTTCCTTGACCTCTTCCTCTCCCTGAAGGCATTTGGGTCTTGAAGGCATGCTCAAGAGATGAGGTTTCATCTCTGCTCAATCTCTGTTCATGGGTTATTAGTGAGGCATGAAGTTCATCCACTGTGAACTGTGAGAGATCTTTGGTCTCTTCTATGGTGGTAACTATAACATCAAACTTTGAGGGTAAAAATCTCAAAATTTTCTCCACAATCCTTCTTTCTTCAAGGGTTTCTCCATGGGATCTTATCTGATTACAATCCCAATCACATGTGTAAAAAGTGTGTCAACATTATCTGACTCTTTCATGCAAAGAGTTTCAAAATCTCTTCTCAGCAACTGAAGTTTTGCTGTCTTCACTTTCTCCATACCCTGATAGGCTACTTTCAGAGTTTCCCATGCCTCCTTGGATTTCTTAGCTGCTGCTATCCTTGGAAACACTCTCTCACTTACAGCTTGATACAAATAGAAGAGGGCTTTGGCATCCTTCTTTCTATTGTTCTTCAATACATCCTTCTCTACTTGAGTTAAGGCATTAAAAGCCTTCTCATCAGCTGGTTCTGTAAAACCATCTTCTACTAGTTCCCATAGGTCTTGTGAAACAAACAGGGCTCTCATGGTAATGGCCCAATAATCATAATTCTTTCCATTAAATTGTGGAAGTTGCATATTTCCAAGACTCATTCATGTACTTGGTCCAGCCATTGCTCTTAAACTGAACTCTAAACTTGAACAAACTGTCTTTCCTTTTCTGAAAGAACACACTCTTTTAAACAATAAACAACTAGACTGTTATCTTTGAGAAATACCTGAACTTCGACCTCTGTTGAGCTTTTCACTCTGCTGGAGAAAACACTGCAACCGGTCTTCTTCTTCAGCTTCTTTGAATCCTTCAAAGAGCCTAAACTAGCTCTGATACCATGTTGGAATTTCTGAATATTCCAAACACACAGGAGAATAGAAATTCCCTTCTTTTAACACAGAGAAATACAAACAAAAATTTTCTTGCTAGTAGACAGAGATTGCACCAAAAAAAAAAACTTCTATTTCATTAGAAATAAAAATCTATTACAATCTGAAACTTTCCACTATTGGGAGATTACAAAAGGATGGAACTACTTCACACGCAGTGTCCAAATCACTCTTCTCTGTCTCACACAGAAAATACTATGTTCCTCTTCAATAAACAGACGCACTACTATGCAATACTCATTTTCACGCTCTGCTGTGTGTAAAAACTTCTTCCTTCCTTTTTACAATCTGATTTTTTTTTCTTTTATACACACTGCTGTGTAAAAATAAAAATTACACAGTAAATAGAAATTACATTCACTGCCCTTTCTTTTCATTTTGGCTTTCGGGCCTTTCCAGAACATAAGCATTAGAATGAAACACTTTATATATATATATATATATATATTATAAATATTAAAAATATTTATAATATATATTAACCTTAGTAAGAAAAACATTTACCGAAGGTCAATAAAAAACTTTATGAAAATTTTACGGACTTCAACCATAAGACAAGCTCTAATACAAAATATTTCGCGTTCCAAAATTGAATGATGACGTAGGCCCAATGTGTGATGCGAATTCTCAATAGAATTCACCCTATAAAAATTTCGGGTCCGGATTTTGTGTTTTCAGATCTCCTCCAAATTCACGCGATCCAATAAATTTACTCCACGTGGCCCTTTCAATCTGGCGGTAAATTTCTGAGTTTAATTTGTTTGGTGAAGGTTTTAATACTGGTTGTTTCTGCAGATAAGATGCAGCTCTTCCAATGCTCCTGCATTC
>CM076576.1:609760245-609935730 GCA_034641835.2 Pinus albicaulis
GAATCAAGATGCGTAGGAGATGAAGATAAAGATTCCAAACATGTGAACAACTATAAATGAAGATATTCCCCCCCATCATTGTGTAATTATCTCTTGTTTATGTATATAGAATTCGATTTTTTTGTGATGTAAACGCCATTATTTAGTCTCCAAAGAAACAAGCCTTGTAATTGGAAATGAGTTTTAGCTATGAATTTTTCTCTATGGATTGTTTCTCAAATGCTGCACTATAAGTATTGATTAACATGTTCAAAGAATCTAACATGGAGATAGATACATCATGTATCCGAACTACTTATCGAGAGAACTAGCGAGTACAAAAAATGACACCCGTCTATTTCAATAAATGGAAGTAGGTCCATAGGATGGTTAGTTCATTAGTATTGATAGTATTATTGTTGTTAGGACCTAAAGTAAAATATATTCACGCTAAATATGAAGTATGAATGGTGTGATTGGTTTCCAGGTAGTACGTGATGATAGTTCTTCAGGTTAAGGGAGGAGTGTGGATTCTGTTTTAGGTGGAAGTGAGTTTCATTTTTCTTGTGAGAGAAAACAAGTGTTTATTGTAAATTGATTTTCTGAAGAGCAGTAGAGAGAATGCATCGAGGATAGATAGGTCCTAGATAGAGTAGAGATATATTTGGGATTCGGTTCAAGGAAATAAGGTGATAATTATTGTTGAGGCATTATGGAAGCATATGATATTGGTTTTGGTAGAAATAGGGATTAAATGTTGGTAGAAAAGTTAAGGTGAAATATTGAGCAATGTCTTGAATCGAATAGAAAACTTATAGTATTTTTGTAATATGACTCACAAATAATGTTTTTAAGAAATTTTATAGTGTCATGTTGGAGTTGATGTAGTTTTCATGGATAATGTATGCACTTGGTATCTCCTTGAGTGAACTTAGTAATTGTATGTACCTCTGTCAATGGTGGTGTAAGCCTAATGAGGCATTGATGCAGTAGCAACACTGCTAGTAAATTCATTTTCACCGTGATGGTCAAAATTTCATTTACTATAGGAAGTTGGTTTCCTGAAATTATTTTAATTGTTTGAAATAATTAGGAGAATTAGTATTTAGTTAGAAATATTATGTATTTGCGTATAATAGAATTTTTTTTTTGCTAGTTTTGAGACATATTGTCACCATTTGATTATTTAGGTATATTTATAGAGCTAGGATTTAGGTCCACAATTAATGGATCTAAACTAATGTTCATTTTGTAGCTCAAAGAAAGGGTTCACATAGTTTTGACAGTTAGAGTGGCACTGTGGAATTGTGTTATTTTGTGTATTCTTGAAGAAATACATTTAATTTTAGATTTTAGTGATTCGGCCGTTGGTTAGGTAAACCCCTGTTTATGTTTCAGACACAAGTGCGATAGACACTTTTCATCCTTGTAATCATATTGGGTTGAAGGTCAACGAGGCCATCAGACTTTCACTATAATTCTATTATCTTTGCAGTACATTTAGTTTTTTGATGAAATTTAAATCATAAATATTATATAGAGAAATTATAAGTTCATAGGTGTTTCCTTTATTTTCCCAAGTGGTTGCACAAATTTTGAAAGAAATAGTAGTCGGATAAGGGCCCAATCAGATATCGTGTGGATCTTTGCATTGCAAGTCCTAGATAGGCTGGCCCCAACCTATATTTTGAACCTTTGGTTATAATTATATTGTATCATTGATCCTGACTTATGACCTCATATGAAATTCTGGCCCCTGAGTAACCAACGACAAGTCATCCCCGACCCTAGTTGGAGGTTGTTAAAAAATATCTAAATTTTATAAAGTTCTAACTTCGCCCTGTGAATTTTTAGAATAATTTGGTGTCATGGTTTTTGGTTATCCAAAACCACTTGATGCGATTTTTATGGGAAGGAGAAACCATGTGAAGATTTAAACCACTTGGTTTGATGGTTTTTGGTCATCTAAGACAAATTTGTTTCCTTTTCATGGTAAGGGAAAACCACATGAGTATGTGATATTAATGTGGGAGCATCAACAACATGTTTGAGGGTAAGCTGACAAGACCGATAATGATGATGATGATGATGGTGATGTGGGTGGGGGAGTTTGGGGGGGGTGGGGGGGGCGTTAAGATATAGGTAAATGTATGAATATGTGATGGTTTAATGAGTGATGTACACAAAGGAAATAATAGTAAACTTATGATTGTGGTAGCTAGAGACCAATGCATTCCAGTGGATGGCGGTTTATTTATACAAATGTCAATATTTTGGTCATGTTTGAAAATGATAGGTTGGACCACAAAAAAAAATTCATGAATACATGCTTCAAATCATATTGGATCATGTGTTCAAGAGAACATATTGGTAAGCACTTTAGGCAATTTAGATAAAGAAACATATTCATTAAGTGGGAGTGTTAGAATATATCACTCCTACTCATCCTATGTGTGATCATAGAAGGATTTTGATCCTATTATTTAGGAGTTTGTTATATCTATTTATATTAATAAACATTCTCCATTAACTACCTTCCTATATTGGTTTTCTGTTTATTGTGCGATAAAGATAGTTTCTTTGTATTAAGATAGCATCCTTGTGTTTATTTGTAACATTCATTAATTAATGAAAGTATTTTCCATATACATTTCTAATTTGAGGTCCATGTTGGGAATGGAAAAAATTACACAACTTGGTCACTATGAGCAACATAGTAATAAAATGTTATGGTGACATAATTCTTTGTGATATTGTATTTTTTCATTATTTGAATTTCATCTTTTAATGCATAAATTGATTTAATACCTTGATAAACTCCTTGGAAACTAGTATTTTGTAGACTATACAACTTAAATTTGTAATTCAAATAAAGTTTTACTATATTTCGAACAAAAAAAACTAAAAACTATACCTAGAAAGGAGCCAAAATGTATAATATTTTATCACCTAGATATTGAGATATACTATTTAGAAGTGCAACCATGTAAACTAAATGGATGGTAAAGTAAAACATACATCAAATCATGATAAGCATGAGAAGGCTTACTTCATGATACCTCTCACATTGCCAAAGATTAAAAAAATCATAAAAACTAACTAAATTGTATGTATATATATATGTGTGTGTGTGTGTGTAAGTTCGACATATATACATTTAGGACATCTATTGTAGGCAACTTAATCCCTCCAAGTATTCTTTGGGAATTAATAGTGTTCAAAAGGAAAATCAAACCCTATAGTCTTTCTTTGGAAGGAAATCATAAATTAATATGTGAAGTTGATAAATTAATTGCTTGTTAGGCATAAGGACATGCAATATCCACTATCAAGTCTACACATTTAAAATTTTACTCGTACATAAAGTTTTGGAAAAAATAAATAATGGTGGAGAGTAACTGTCATAAGTATATTTATTTACATCTTATTACTATCCAATTTTTTATGAAATGTCATGCTTAAAATATGATATACATTTTATCTTTGGATGTTTTTCCTAGAAAGCTTAAGAATAAAAAAATCACTATGCAAATATCTATGGATATTGCAATGATATTCATAAATTATGTCATAAAATATGTGAGGAAATTATCCACATGGCATTATATCGTGAAAATGTTGTAATAATATCTTCAAGTTATGGTCCAATCAAGTGTTTGAAAAATAGTGTATTTAACATTATAAGTTGCATTAGTCAATGCTGAACTAACAATGGTCAACCAAAAATGGATTGCTAGAGTCCTTCCTTGACAGGGAATGATAACATGGAATAAGATTATCGACCAGGAAGATTTAGGCCACATTCCGATGGGGATTATTAACATGGTTTGCTACAATACCATGGGCCAATACCATGGTTGATTAATAGCACATGCCCAAAAAAGCATAATTAATTTCATATGAAACTTGTTCAGATAACATTTTTTAATTAATCAATTTAATTAAAAGGACAAAAAAGAATAATTATTTTGTAGAAAAAAATCAATCTTTGACTGTTGTATACCATTATGAATATTCTAAAATATTTCATCGAGGTTCAATTCGTATCATCAACTTAAATATTTCATCGAGGTTCAATTCCTACCATCAACTTAATAATTATTGATAATTGAATAAAAATTCTAGAAACCATATTCCAAAATAGACAAGCCTATTAATACAATACTCCATTTTTTTTATTGATATTTTAAATATTTTATATGAAGATGGTATTAAGAATTGGATAAATATACATTTTTTTTTAAATTATTTTGCTATTATATTTAATTCAAATGGTTATTAGAATATTTTTTTTATTATATATATGAATATTTTAAATGTTCTTAATAAAAACAATATCTGAAATATTTTTAAAAGGGTAGAATAAAAATATATCTTTCTCACATTAAGGTTTTTTAATTTATTTTTAAAATTTCAAATATGAAAATAGTGAAATATTTTGTTGTTATTATATAATATACACTTTTAAAATTTTTAATTTAATAAATTAGTAATTATTATTTATATGATGGAGATTTAACTTCCATGAAATATGGTAAGCTAATAATAGTAACATTCATGAATTAAGAGTTAATATTTATTTGTAAGTGAGTTATGCTTATTTAATTATTTTTTTTCAAATTATTTAATTGAAAAAAATGTTATATCAAAAGGCAAACGCAATATTGATAAGCGCTAGTAGTGTAATAAAATTTGTTTACAAATTTAGAATCTCTATGGAAAAGTGGGGAGAATATTCATAGTTAATAAAACTGTTTAACTATGTACATTTTTTTAAAATTAATAATTAATAATAATAATTTAAAATAGACTTATAATTTAATTAACTTTTTTGATTTTTTAAATCCGAGCAATGTGAGATGTAGATGTATGATGAAGTAAATATTTTTAGAATCAACACTTTTGTGATCCATCATATAAAATTGTAAAATCTCTTTCGGTAATCATCACATGCAATGAACATTGTCGACAGGTTTTGAAACAACCAGTGTGGTTCATCATCACAACTAGGTAAGAGATCACATCACAGATCAAATCATGACATTAAGTTTAAATAGATGTAGAGATGGTTAAACCAGTTATTATTCTTTTTTTTAAATATATATTTTTAATTAATTAATAGTGGCTAGTTTCATTTTATTATTAAAATATTTAATTTTTTATCATACTTAGAAGTAAATATTTTAATGTTTTAAATCATTGTGCTAATTAATAATTTTGTTTTAAATTTAGATAATATCAGTGGATAATAATATGTCGTAGTATAACTTATATACGAAATAGAAATTTTTCACAACATTTTTTCTAGTTAATTTTAATCAAAGTATGGAAATTATTTTAAAAACTTTAGTTTAAGTTGTTTGATATATAGAATTCTAGTGCCCACAGTTTTTAAGGGTGTTGAATCTATTTAGACAATCAAAAATAAATTTTAAGGAATACAAAATCATATTCTTTCTTGAAATTATTTTTCTCAAAATTCTAGTAAAAAAATCTATCTTACAAATTACACTAAACCATAATAATATAATTAATTAAAAAACCAATTTAACACATCTAATCACATATTTATTTGTATTTGTATTTTTTATCCTACTTAGACTATATTTTGTTTAGTTACATTTATTTTTAGAAATATTTATAAATTCAAGGAAAGGAAAATTACAAATAGCTTTTATATTATCCTATGAAATAGGTCTCTCAATGTAATCACAAAGACAAAAAACTTTTGTGTATAGCTCTTTTTCACACACGTTTTTAAACATTTACATGATATGGTCTACTGATTGTTTGAAGATCCAGGTGGACGCTTTCAACAGCTAGGAGTATACTTTTAGTTTCTAGGAGAATACTAATAAAAAAACACCTTTAAGGACATGTATATTCACATAAAAAAGCATTCTGCAGTGGTTTTTTTGTTTTATGGTTTTTTTTTTTTAATTTATCAAATATTATACATTTTGTTGATGTAAATTAGGATTAAGCGGGATAAAAGGAAAATTAGAACTTGTGTTTGGTTTTTAGGGTTTTTTTTGGCAAGAAAATAGAATAAAGGATACTTTTAGTTTCTAGGAGAATACTAATAAAAAAACACCTTTAAGGACATGTATATTCACATAAAAAAGCATTCTGCAGTGCTTTTTTTTTGTTTTATGTTTTTTTTTTAATTTATCAATATTATAGATTTTAAAGAAAAGAGTTATGGAAATATTAAAAAAAAGAATTATTTATTAATGCAATTTAATAAAATAGTTTGGACGATAGTTTAATTGGAATTTGGTAAAAAAAATAAAAAATTCAGCTAGTTGGAGTGTTTGAATTTCATTTTTGATAGTGGAAATAGATTGAGTACCATCAAAAACCTTTAAGACACCCAAAATACTAAAGTTTAACCACTGTAACCCATATTTTCAAAAATCTTTGTAGAAAATTTTCATAATTTTGCCTAAGTTTCTAGGTTATTTTGTATGTTTTTTATGATGATGGTTAACGTCAATATTTGGTCTATTGGACCTAAAGAAACTAATTATTTAGTTTAATTTAAGATTTTATTCCTATGCTAAGAATTATTGAGTTTGATTTAAGATTTTATTAGTATGCTCAAAAATCTTGGACGGAAGCCTCAAGAGTTCACTATAATTTTAACATCTTAAAAGGCTAGGAAGGTCAGTATTGCAACAAAGATTATGAAATTGAGATCTAATGTGATTGTAGGCGGGGCACTTGTGACAGCCTCATTAAGAATTAACTAGCCTTAACTAGTTAAAGACAATTTGTTTATTTTTTTTCTTTAGTTACTGACAGGAAAAAATCTATTGTTATGAGTTATGAAAAGAATTACTATTTCATTTTTGATTATTATATTAATAGAAGGAACCAATGAATAAAAATAAAAATTCTTCAAAAATTGTTGGTGAAAAGAGTTTCTCAGAATAGGAGGTGGTTGGGGAACAGTTGGAAAAATAGTTTTCTCTCCTCCAGGGATAAAGTTGGATCCCAGGAGAAGAGAGGGGAATCTGTGAATTTTGGTAAGAGGGGAAAGTATTTTCTAGAGTTGGAGGCACCAGTTGAAAATAAATTTCTGAAACCCTTGAAAAGACCAAAATATATGTTTGTGACTGGATAGGCCTTCCAGAGGTCATGACAGAGCGGATTCCACTGTTAACCCGTGGCACCGACCTAGATTCTGAAGCTAGGGGGCAAGTGGAGGATGTAATCACCTCACTTGAATGGTTGGGAGGACCGCAATTTGAAGAAAATAATTTCTTTCCAGATAAGTATGCAAAATTTGTTTGTTTTGTTTATTTACTTTACTCAAAAAAAAAAAAAACACAGGTTCTAAGTATCTGACTGTTTATTGCTGGAGTAGCTAACATGGATATTTCCTCTGAAGTGATTGGCATCAAAATCTTGTTAAGGGTCTGGAATGCACTCATGGAGAAAATGGATTTAATACTGTTACTTAGAGAAAGGATTCTCATGCTGTATATTTTCTTTTTATTTATTAATCTAGAACTGTGGATTTTGGTTATGAATCTGCAAGGGTTTGATAGTTATAAAACAAAACAAAATCTACATGTAATAATTTGAAAGTCTTTTAAGTTTCTACAGGGTAGAAATTAAGAACTCACCGACGGTACAATGTAGTGAGCATGCTCTGTAGTAACAAATCATTAGAATTGACCTCTCTGCTTTCTGTTTCTCCAAAGTAAATATTAATGAGAAATGAAAGAGCTCGAGGTACAAGGTTTGGGTTGAAACCCTACCGAGTCCTCGCTCCTTAGGAATTATCACACAGGAAGCTATACACGGCCTTCTTTAAAAATGGTGGATCGGTCACCAAGAAGGGAGCCTAAGTCAATGTTTTGGACATGCAGAAGAGAAGGTAATTTGTGTTACATTGTGATATAACTGCTAAAATAGGAGTTAAAAACTGAATCATAACAAGACACCCAGAAATAAAAAAAGAATAAACTCGGCAGATGCATGCACCAACCGAGAAAACCATAGCTATAAGAATTAACGAGAAATCATGAACTTTCTGAAGTAAACACAGAAGAGCTATCGCAGTGTACAAAAAGCATATTTCATTCATATTCCATTGCTAGGACTATTCACTAGTGGAAAATATGAGTTTTGCGACTAGCATGCATTCTATCATGAAAGAAAAAGATAAACTGTGAAATACAGGCTATAATAGTGGCAAATTTTTTTATACCAGACAAGACAAACATTAAATGCTACAGTACAGAAGCAATATAAAGATAGGCAGATCCATAACGGCATCATAGTTCAGGGGTGCCATAAGTTTATGGGTTGAATAGTCTTCTAAGGCCTCAGCCTTAATAAATAATACAGTCATCCCATAATGCCTGTAGCGTTGCAACTGTTAAACAATGAAACCGCTTAACAACTGTATCAAACCCTAATACATTATTTCACGATGCAAAATTTAGAAAACCCTATGCCGGATGGCAAGGAAAATTCCAAAACCCTCAAGGAAAGCTGGTTAATATGGCAACCGACATCTCGTCTCATGGCTGTGTACCTGGAAACAGGAGAAACCAGAGTGGTCGTGTCAAGGTTTGTGCCAAACCATGCTGGAGGAAGGGGTTTTGGGGAGCACCCACTAACCTGCCCAAGAAAAAAAACCCTGTTAACAATATGAAGGCGAACCTTAAATTTGGATCTTAGCAACGGAGTAGCCGTCCATTAAAAAAAAAAAAGGAGGTCGAACTTTAAACTATTGAGATAGCGCAAGATGTGTTTACCTGTAGGGTTGCAGCCGTCGTTCTTGAACTGTTAAATAAATTCGAGAAAGGGGAAGTAAGAAACCGAGCATGAAGAATTTACACCATTAAATCAGTAAACAAAGAAATAAATCCAGAGCTGAAGAAATAAAAGAGGCGGAAACCTTTTTCTTTAGCATGATTTCGCCCTGGCTGTCGAAAGGGTTAAAACCCATAAGAAGAGTGCCATCCAAGCTCACTCTTAAACCAGAGAAAAGAAAATGAGTAGTCAGCCCATAACACCAGAGACTAACAGAAGCAAGGCGAGGTTTACCAGCAAATTGAGCTCAACCTTTAAGCTGGAGCAGGACGGAGAAAACAAGAGAAAAATGCATTGAACTAGCGTGCCAACAAGAGGAGGAACAACTGCAAGATTATCGAAAACCGGTAGAAGAATACAGTCTTCTTTCCCTCTAAATTTTCCGCGGGAACCGAGACTAGGTCACAGTTGTTCCGATAGTAAATCCATTGAGTACAAGCGCACATCGAGGAGTGGTAGACCTCGCCTCAGCAGACAGTATCCTCATGCCAAGTGTTATACCCATTCCGAAAGTGTAGTTGACATTTAAGACTAACCCTAAGTGAAGATATCGGCATTAAGTATAGATCTGAGGTCGAATCCATAAACTCATATGTTGAATTAAACGCCCAAGCATAAGTACCATAATATGTCTAGCAGACATTTCATGTTGTGGTGCGTTATATGACAAGACCGAAATGCACCCATTAACAAATAATGGTTATCGAATATCCACAAGTTGAAAAGCATAATAATATTATCAGTGCCAAGATACGGATAGTTGTACTTCAGTCTGCGTTGAAATATGTATATATATAAATATCGTTATTTAATTATACTTATGCAATGAGAGTATTATGTGACTTGTGTATGGTAATTATAACATAAAAAAATAAAAAATAAAAAATAAAAATAAAAAAAATTATGAGTGTAGATTCTTGTGGTCAATGAATGTACATGGGAACTATTTCTACCATAAGAATCTACACTCTACACTCAAGAATTTACATGAACTATTTCAGCACTCAAGAATTTACATGGGAACTATTTCTACACTCAAGAATTTACATGGGAACTATTTCAGCAGTACTTTAAGGATAAGTACCTAACAAAAAGATTTTATGATGACAAAACCAAGGAATTCCATGATCTTTGGTTGGGCCAAATGACCATGGATGATTATGTCACGAAATTTACCTCCCTGTTACATTATTTTCCTTATCTCCAAGAAGAAAAAGCCAAGGTGCAGAGGTTCTTGAGCAGTTTACCTGCTCCCATGAGAGAGAGAATAGAGTTTGTTAACCCCCAAACTATGGATGAAGCTGTTTGTAAAGCATGCATGTGCTATCAGCAATATAAGGCCAAGGGGGGAGGTGGGAAAGGTTGGCAGCCAAAGAAAAATCAAAAGAATTCCTCTACTTTCAAAAGCAGTAAAAGCAGCAACTTTAAAGGGTCATTACGAAATGCCATTAGCAAGCAATTGGTAAAAATCATCAAAGGACCAAGTGGCCAGCTGAGGAAAAACCCACAGAGGCATCAAGAAAACCAGAGCATGGGCAGAATTCTACACCTCCCCTACAATGATGGGGATGTGGGGAAGCTCATTACTACAAAAACTGTCCCCAACGGAATAAAAGTGAAACTGTAGCAAATCTGCAGGAGGCATCTACGGTAGGGGACGTGGCGCGTAACATACCGCGTATAAATGCAACCTGGGAGGACCGACAGGCTGACTTTCAGCCCACAATGATTGAATTGGAAGGTACTATACTAACTAAACCTATTTCGATTTTAATAGATCCTGGAGAAATTTTAAGTTATGTAAGTCTTAAAATAGTGGAATTGTGCAAATTAAAAGAACAGAAATTTAGGAACTCATGCCTAGTTCAATTAGCTACCGGAGAAAAACACAAGGTAATTGCGAAAATTCCTAATTGTATACTGGAAGTGGCAGAATAGCAGTTGCAAGCAGACTTAAATGTTTTAACATTGGGGTCGTATGATGTGTTATTGGGAATGGACTGGCTAGAAAAACACTGGACCCTAGTGGACTGTAAAGAAAAGGTAATTTACATCAGAATGCAAGATGGCACGCGTAAAGAAATTCAGGGAATTAAAAAGCCTGTACAACTACGCCCAATAATAGCATCCTAAATGGGAAAATGTATCAGAAAAGGATGTTAGTTGTACATAATCCAAGTAGGATATGCAGATTCTAAGGAAAAGGCTTCGGTTATAGAGGATATTCCTGTAGTGTAGGAATTTTTGGATGTTTTTCCAGAAAATATCCCTAGTTTTCCACCCAAAAGGGATATTGACTTCACCATTGAAGTGCTGCCCAGAGCCTCTCCGGTGTCAAGAGCTCCTTACAGAATGGGTATACCAGAGCTAACAGAGTTGAAGATACAGCTGCAGGAGCTATTGGATAAAGGCTATATCCGCCCAAGTGTGTCACCTTGGGAGCACCAATCCTTTTTGTTAGGGAAAAGGATGGAACCCTATGCATGTGTATGGACTACTCACAACTTAATAAGCTGACTGTCAAGAAAAAATACCCTTTACCCAGAATCAATGATTTATTCGATCAGGTGAGAGGGGCTAAGGTGTTCTCTAAGATAGACTTAAGATCCGAATATCATCAAATTCGGATTAAGGATGAGGATATATGTAAAACAACATTCTGCACGCAATATGGACATTATGATTCCTTTTCTATTGAAAAACACACTAGCCACCTTTATGAGGTTGATGAATGGCATATTTCATCAGTTTTTGGATAATTTTGTGCTTATTTTCATAGATGAGAGTAGTTTTGTAAATACTGAGGAAGCATCAGCTTTATGCTAAGTTTAGCAAGTGCGATTTCTTTAAATCGGAAATCCAATACTTGGGACACATTGTGTCGGCTGAAGGAATAGCTGTTGATCCCGAAAATATCAAAACCATAATGGAATGGTGATTCCCTCAGAATGTGGCAGACATTAGATCATTTATGGGTCTAGCTGGATATTACAGAAGATTGCCTATCCTATTACATCCTTGCAAAATAAAGGCAAGCCTTTCAAATGGACGAATGAATTCCAGAACAGCTTTGAAAAGCTGAAACAACTCCTAACCACAGCACCAGTACTGAAGGTAGCTGACCCGAGTAAAAACTATGTGGTGTGTACTGACGCTAGAAAGGAAGGAGTTGGTGCAGTATTAACTCAAGAAGGTAAAGTGATAGCCTATGAGTCTAGAAAGCTGAGAGAACATGAAAAAAAATATTTTTCTTATGACTTAGAACTTACAGCAGTAGTGCATGCCCTCTGAGTGTGGAGGCATTATCTGCTGGGTAAAATATTTATACTTAAAACAGACCATAGTAGCTTGACTAATTATTTTAAGCAAGCAGATTTAAACTCTAGGCAGGCAAGGTGGAATGCCTTTTCAGTGAATTTGACATGGATATACAACATGTTAAGGGAAAAGAAAACCAAGTTGTAGATGCATTGAGCAGGAAATTGCATGGTATTTATCCAATGTAATAAAGTCAACCAGAGAGTCAGTTGTCAGAACAGTTAAAGGAAGAAGCACAGAAGGACCCTGAATACAAATTCTTGTCGAAGCAAATGGAGGAAGACAGGAAGTATGGCAAGACATCAGAATATGGGAAGAATGAAGATCAGGTGATGACGTTTTGCGGAAGAATCTATGTGCCTAACCGTGCGGGTCTTAAGGAGTTAATACTTAATGAATTCCATCACAACAATTACGCTAGTCATTCGGGATATCAAAAGATGCTCACTGCAATAAAGAAGTTATATTATTGGCCAGGTATGCGTAAGAATATTGCAGATTATCTAAGAAAATTTTTGGAATGCTAGCAGCTTAAGGTGGAGCATCAACACCCTGCAGGGCTATTGTAGCCTATACCCATTCCTGAGTGGAAGTGGGAAGTCATCTCCCTAGATTTCATCATGGGACTACCGCGGACAAGGAGGCGGAATGATTCAATTATGGTATTGGTGGACAGATTAAGTAAATCTACCCATTTCATACTTGTGCAATCAATTTACAAGATGGTATAGATTGAATATATATTCATGAAGGAAATCTTTAGGCTGCATGGCATGCCAAAGACTGTGATTTCAGATCGGGATGTCAAGTTTACATCCGCATTTTGGAAAAATTTGTTCTCTGGATTGGGGACACAGATACATTTTAGCACTGCCTATCACCCTCAGATGGATGGGCAAACAGAATAGGAAAACCAAGTTCTGGAAGACATGATGTGCATGTATGTGATGCAGCAGCCAGTCAAGTTGGAAGATTACCTGCACCTTGTGGAGTTCGCATATAACAATGGGTATCAGGAATCTCTGAAAATGAGTCCTTTTGAAGCATTATATGGAAGGCAATGTCGTACACCTATAAACTGGGGTAGCCCTGAGACAAAATTATTGCTGGGACCCAAAATGTTGGCTGAAATGGAAGCTAAGGTAAGAAAAATAAGGTAGAATCTGAAGGCTACGCAAGATAGACAAAATATTTTTGCAGACAAGAAAAGGTCCTACCGTGAGTTCAGGGTAGGAGACCATGTTTACGTAAGAATTAAGACGAAAAGAAGTACCTTGAGGTGGACCTCTTGTGCCAAACTGGCTCCCCGATACTGTGGACCTTTCCAAATATTGGAAAGAGTTGTATTGATAGCCTATAGATTGGCTTTGCCCAGCCATATCCAAGTACACAATGTGTTCCATGTATCCTTGTTAAAGTGATATGTACCTGATGAAAAACATGTAATTCATTGGCAGAATGTTCACGTAGATATAAGGGTAGGAAAGAAAAGTCCTAACTGGAGATTTGGAATAAATATAGGAGCACTAATTGACATACACTTTTGTTATTTCAGGTAGAACCGGACGAAGAGTTTCTGGTCGAGCCGCAATGCATACTTGATCGAAGAGAGATTGAACTCCGCAAAAGAGTAGTTATCCAGGTGAAAGTGCAATGGAAGCACTTTGGACCAGACGAAGCTACTTGGGAGGATGAAAAATTTATGCAGGAGGCCTACCTGGAGCTCTTTGCAGAGATGGGCTGAGAGCACTGAGGACGGTGTTACTTCCAGGGGGGGGGAGATGTGACAGCCTCATTAAGAATTAACTAGCCTTAACTAGTTAAAGACAATTTGTTTATTTTTTTTCTTTAGTTCCTGACAGGAAAAACTCTATTGTTATGACGTATGAAGATAATTACTATTTTATTTTTGATTATTAGATTAATAGAAGGAACCAATGAATAAAAATAAAAATTCTTCAAAAACTGTTGGTGAAAAGAGTTTCTTAGAATAGGGGGTGGTTAGGGAACAGTTGGAAAAATAGTTACCTCTCCTCCAAGGATAAAGTTGGATCCCAAGAGAGGAGAGGGGGTTATGTGAATTTTTGTAAGAGGGGAAAGTATTTTCTAGAGCTGGAGGCACCAGTTGAAAATAACTTTCTGAAACCCTTGAAAATACTAGAATATCTGTTTGTGACTAGATAGGCCTTCCAGAGGTCACAACAGAGTGCATTCCACTGTTAACCCGTGGCACCAACCTGGATTCTAAAGCTAGGGGACAAGTGGAGGACGTAATTGCCTCACTTGAATGGTTGGGAGGACCACAGTTTGAAGAAAATAATTTATTTCCAGATAAGTATGGAAAATTTGTTTGTTTTGTTTATTTAGTTTACTCAAAAAAAAAAAAAAACACAGGTTCTAAGTATCTGACTATTTATTGCTGGAGTAGCTAACATGGATATTTCCTCTGAAGTGATTGGCATCAAAATCTTGTTAAGGGTCTGGAATGCACTCATGGAGAAAATAGATTTAATATTGTTACTTAGAGAAAGGATTATCATGTTGTATATTTTCTTTTTATTTATTAATCCAGAACTGTGGATTTTGGTTATGAATCTGCAAGGTTTTGATAGTTATAAAACAAAACAAAATCTACATGTAATAATTTGAAATTATTTTAAGTTTCTACAGGGTATAAATTAAGAACTTGCCGATGGTACAATGTAGTGAGCATGCTCTGTAGTAAAAAATCATTAGAATTGATCTGTTTCTCCAAAGTAAATATTAATGAGAAAGGAAAGAGCTCGAGGTATAGGGTTTGGGTTGAAACCCTACCCAGTCCTCGCTCCTTAGGAATTATCACACAGGAAACTATACATGGCCTACTTTAAAAATGGTGGACCGGTCACCGAGAAGGGAGCCTAAGTCAAAGTTTTGGACATGCAGAAGAGAAGGTAATGTGTGTTACATTGTGATATAACTGCTAAAACAGGAGTTAAAAACTGAACCATAACAAGACACCTAGAAAGAAAAAAAGAATAAACTCGGTAGATGCATGCGCCATGAGAAACAGACTTCTAGATTTTATAGAGAGCCATTGCACGAATCGAGAAAACCATAGCTGTAAGAATTAACAAAAAATTACGAACTTTCTGAAGTAAACACAGAAGAGCCTATCGCAGTATACACAAAGCATATTTCATTCATATTCCATTGCCAGGACTGTTCACTAGTGGCAAAGATGAGTTTTGCGACCAGCATGCATTCTACCACGAAAGAAAAAGATAAACTGTGAGATACAGGCTATAATAGTGGCAAAAATTTTGATACCAGACAAGACAAACATTAAATACTACGCTACAAAAGCAATATAAAGATAGGCAGATCCATAACGGCATCATAGTTCCAAGGTGCCATAATTTTATGGGTCGAACAGTCTTCCAAGGCCTCAGCCTTAATAAATAATACAGTCATCCCATAATGCCTGTAGCGTTGCAACTGTTAAACAATGAAACGGCTTAACAACTGTATCAAACCCTAATCCATTATTTCACGATGCAAAGATTAGAAAACCCTATGCCGGATGGCAAGGAAAATTCCAAAACCCTCAAGGAAAGCTGGTTAATATGGCTACCGACATTCTCGTCTCATGGCTATGTACCTGGAAACAGGAGAAACCAGAGCGGCTGTGTCAAGGGTTGTGCCAAACCAAGCTAGAGGAAGGGGTTTTGGAGAGCACCCACTAACCTGCCTAAGATAACAAACCCTGTTAACAATATGAAGGCGAACCTCAAATCTGGATCTTAGCAACGGACTAGCCGTCCATAAAAAAAATAAAGGAGGTCGAACTTTAAACTATTGAAATAGTGCAAGATTTGTTTACCTGTAGGGTTGCAGCCACCGTTCTGGAACTGTTAAAGAAATTGGAGCAAGGGGAAGTAAGAAACTGAGCACGAAGACTTTACACCATTCAATCAGTAAACAAAGAAATAAATCCAGAGCTGAAGAAATAAAAGAGGCAGAAACCTTTTTCTTCAGCATGATTTCACCCTGGCTGTCGAAAGGGTTAAACCCCATAAGCAGAGTGCCACCCAAGCTCGTTGTTAAACCAGAGAAAAGAAAATGAGTAGTCGGCCCATAACACCGGAAGACTAACAGAATCAAAGCGGGGTTTACCAGCAAATGGAGCTCAACCTTTAAGCTGGAGCAGGATGGAGAAAACAACAGCAAACTGCGTTGAACTGGCGTGCCAACAAGAGGAGGAACAACTGCAAGATTACCAAAAACTGGCAGAAGACTACAGTCTTCTTTCCCTCTAACTTTTCCGCAGGAACCGAGACTCGGTCACAACTATTCCGATAGTAAATCCATTGAGTACAAGCACACATCGAGGAGTGGTAAACCTCGCCTCGGCAGACAGTATCCTCATGCCAAATGCTATACCCATTTCGAAAGTGCAGCTGACATTTAAGACTAACTCTAAGTGAAGATCTCGACATTAAGTACAGATACGAGGTCGAATCCATAAACTCATATGTTGAATTAAACACCCAAGCATAAGTACCATAATATGTCTAGCAGATATTTCATGTTGTGGTGCATTATATGACAAGGCCGAAATGCACCCATTAACAAATAATGGTTATCGAATATCCACAAGTTGAAAAGCATAATAATATTATCAATGTTGAGATACGGATAGTTGTACTTCAGTCTGCGTTGAAATATGTATATATATAAATATCGTTATTTAATTGGACTTATGAAATGAGAGTATTATGTGATTTGTGTATGGTATATATATATATATATATATATATATATATATATATATATTTATGAGTGTAGATTCTTGTGGTCAAAGAATGTGACAACACTATAAGAGGAAGTGATTTTCATCCTCGATGTTCATATTCTCACAGAGATAGCAGATCCTTTCCATCCATGGTGTTTCACTATGGAGCTTATAAGAGTTTGTTCAAATTTTGTCTATATTAATTTTCTTTTTTGAGCTAGTTAAAACATAGAGATACTTTTGATCTTCTAGGGTGGAGTTGGTGACCTCCTTATAATATCTTAATTTTCCTTTAGTTGCTAGATCTTTCTCACACCACATTTTTTTTTTAACTTAAAAGTAACAATTTTCTTAATGTTATTAACGTTTTGCAATGCAACATTCTCATCCATCTCCCAATTATTTAAAAATCCAAATATGCATAACCAACTTAACTGTGAACATTTGCCAACGTAGATTTTCCCCAAGTCCAAAATATTCACACCGAAATATTCGCATCTATTTCCGCAACACGACACTGTATGCATGTCATTCGAAAAGCCATAAATGTCGAGACATTTCGAGTTGACAATGGACCCATTTACACGGTTGCCGAAAATCGTGAAATGACAAAAACAGCGATGATTGCCAAGAAGAATGGGTGGAAATGTAAAGAATTGCAAACGTGGTCCAGTATAAAGGGCGTAAATGGCGGAGGTATGATACCTCTCAGAAGAATCCTAAGCAACGGACTTTACATTCTATATTTATTTAAATTTAAATTTATGTGTTTTGATATTGAAATTAGGATAGAGGTGAAAGATTGAAAACTAGTTACCTGTATCTATACATCTGTCATTTATGACTTAACCAGTTTAGATAATTCGTAATCCTGGTTAAAGAGACCTTGTGCTGATTGTCCGAAGCCTTATATATTTCAAGTTCAGGTGGTGGAAGGTCGACGAAACCGCCGTAGAAAAAGGTAGGCAAGCAAGACCTTCAGCGACTCCAGAAATATTTCGTGTAAGAATGTGAATGGTAGAAAATGGCCGAGAGCATCTAGATAAAACATGTGCAACGTTTAAACCAAAAAAGACCACAATATAAAAAAGTATCCCTCCTGCGAGGAAGCGGGGGCTACGGAACATCGCATAGATTCTTCTCGCAATTTGTTAAGCATGAAGAACCAGCAATAAGTGGTCAAACATAAATACAATCTTAAAATAATAACATCGCAATTTGTTCAGAAGCAGGAAGAACCAGCAACAATACTTGGTCAAACATAAATACAATCGCAAAATAAGAACATGGGATCCACTTCCACCCTTACCTTCATTTAGTCTGTTGTAATAGAGGTGGCGTCCTCTCCGTCGCTTGGAGACCATTAATGGATGATGTCAGTTATCACTAGGCATGTTGATAAAATATTCTATATTATTATTCTTAAAGTGTAAGAAGGGTTATAGATTTATATTTTATATAAAGAAAGAAAGGAAAAAAATTATTTTAATGTTCATTGCATTAAAAATAGTTTATGAGACAGGTTGTTTTTTCATGTAGTTGTTATATTTTGTTTTTTTTTTCATGTTTTTATAAATCTTTACTGAATAGATATCTCAAGAGTTAGTTGTGAGAATATCTACATAATTTTATGATGATGATGATGATGATGGTTAACGTCCACTGAGACCAAACTTTGGTCTATGGGACCTACAGTTTTCTTAGTTCTTAATTGCCTCGCTTCTCGTCTTTCTTGGCGAGATTGGCGTTGTAGCTTTCTTTTTCTTCTTTGCGGTCTTCCAACTTCCTTTATCTTGCACCTCCTTCATCTCTTCTGATTCTTGGGACACTAGTGTCTTATCTTCGGGATCCGGGAGATCTACTTTGCTACTAAATGAAGATTTCTTTTGCACGGTATTCAAATCATCATAATTGTTGATGCTTGAGGGGTTGTCGAGTTCGTTTTTTTGTTGTTGGGCGAGTCTACCCCCTTCTTGTCTTGAGGGTTGTTTCTTTCTTGCCTGATTTCTTGCGATGCGGAGTTTTTTGGAGAGTATTCTTCCTTGATGACAGTGTAATGCTCTTTTTGTACTCCTTCCCACCATGTAGATCTATGGTGATTCTTTCTAGCAGAATTTTTCTGGGAGACTTTTGGGCAATTTTTGGCTAGTTGGCTTGTTTCAAAGCAGGATCGACATCTGAAGATCACACTTTCATAGTCGAGTTTCTGGTTCCATACATAGTCTTTTCTTGTTAGTATTATTTCAGCTGGGAATCCGGCGCTGAAGTTCATTTCTACAAAGATGCGTGGATATGTGATTCTGACATATTCTTCTATTTTTGGGCACGTGCAGTAAAATTTCCCAATTGCATTTCCAATGGATTTTAGCGAGGAGAGATTTCAGAGATGCAAGGTAGGTTTTGAAATCTGACTCAAACTGGTGCTAAGGTTATGACCGCTGTTGAGGGATCGAAAGATCGGTTCCATGGCCTCATGAATAGGCCCGAGTTTTCCCAAAACCAAGGATCGGAACCTAAAATGCATTGTATGCTTTCAGAGTTTTCAAAATTTACTATAAAGAAACCCTTAGCACAGGGGTAGATATTAATTTCATCAAAAATGACAGGCTTCCATACCTCCAAGATCCAACTATGGAGCATTGTTAGCCGCGGCCAAAAGCCATTAAACCCGCAGGTTAAGGCACTTTCAGAAAACTTCAAGGCTTCATAGAGTGAGGTCTTGACCACCTGCACAATGTGAGATGGGGCTTCATTTACAATATGCCCTGGAGCTTGACTCTCAAAGGCTGACGGAACTGGACCTGCAATTATCTTCGCGAAGCTGGAAGCCATACTAGACCCAAAGGTGAAGAACCATAGGTTTATAAGGCTGCAGAGCTTGGATTTCGTTCTGCGGGTATCGATGTTGGAATCGATCCGGTTTGCAGAGCATCCGAGCCCTAAAGAAAGTGATTCATGAAACCCTAAAGCAATGTGGATTTTTCTGTAGCAGTTGAAGTAGAGCCGATCTCCTTAATCATACAATTCAAGGGTTTGCGGTGTGATTTTCAGCCGGATCTGAGATTACGAACCAGAAACTGCTGAAAAGGACTTTCGTTCTTCGGGTCAAACTTTGAATCTAATCAGCTGCAACCCCTACCTGCGAACTCAAGTAAATCGTCTGGACTGTATTTGCTGCTGGACCGCAGACCTGGAATACGAGTGCGAGAAAGGACTTTCGTTCGCAGAACTGGATCACTGCAGAATAGACTAAAGAAAAGGATCACCCCATAATCGGGTAACCGCAAACAATTAGAATTGCTGCCAGACCGCAGACCTGGAATGTTGTATTTGAAGTCATCTTATTGTAAAATGAAATTTTTGTTCTATTTCCTCTTTTTCCAAGAAAAAACAAAAAAATACACTCTTTCCTCGTCTTTTTACCTTTTCCAATCTTTTATTTCACAATAAAATTAATAAAAATTAAAAATTAGTCGTTAAGCCATAAGAATTTTAACACTCCAAACAATATTAGCCTCGTAAACAAATAAAATGATTATCCTTAAATGCAAAAACTTAATCGCAAGTGGATTTTAATAAATGGTAACCATTAATACATTTTGAAGTGGGCGATGTCGTTTATACCTTGTTATATTCATGTGGTTATCGTTATAAATCCAAAAAGGTGATACCATAATCTGTGATTCCATGGCTATACACATATTCAACAAAACCATCGCACGAGATCCTCAAATCCGTATTAATGCATGTTCTCGGGCAAATATGATATAAAATGCATATTGCATGACAATAATCTCTTTTTTAATTTACTTATATAAAAAATTAATATATTTAAATAATGTTTCTTAATGAAAAATTTTAGTTAAATTATTACGTCGAAGGTGTTTTCTTGATGAGATTTGGTGGAAAAACACTGCTCACCCCACCCAATCAGAAATATTCTTCATCGCTCTTCTAACTATTTATATTTTGACATGTGGCAATAGAGTATTGGGTTAGATAAAGTCAATTCTTCTGTGAGTCGTCCACCAAGAGGTACCATTTCAAGCTGTCCAAGGGTTCATAATCCAGCCACTTTCTTGGAAGGCTATGTATTAGGGTAGTAGAGGCACCAGAGGGTTTGGAGATGAGGGTTTTTAGTTATGTGTTTGTTATTCTTTGAGGGATTCGAACCATGTCTAAGGCAAAGAGATAAGGGAAGGTTAAGTGGTTGGACTCCACCAAGTGTTATGGTTTCATAACCCCTGATGATGGCATCGAGGACCTGTTTGTGCATCAGACTTGGATTCACTCCGATGGGTTATGATCGCTAGCTGAGGGAGAGTCCATCGAGTATATAGTCAAGCAGGAGAATGGCGAAAGAACCAAGGCCCTAGATGTTACAGGGCTTGATGGAGCATTCGTGCAGGGTAATACTGGAGGCGGAGTTGGGGGTCGACGCAGCGGTAAGGCGAAGGTGGTGGTGGCTACGGCAGTGGTGGTTATGGCATTTGCGGCGCTGATGGTGGCAGTGGATATGACGGTGGTGGTGGGTGGAACAGAGGTGGCAGTGGTGGCCATGGTGGTGATCGCGGAGGAGGTAGAGGAGGTGGTGGTCGTGGCGATGGAAGTTGTTAGAAGTGCGGAGACTCTAGCCACTTTGCAAGGGACTACACCAACGACGGTGGCGGTGGTGGCAGTGATGGTGCTGGTGGGGGAAGTTGTTATTAGTGTGGTGAATTTGGTCATTTTGCCTGAGATTTCCCTAACCGTGAAGGGTAGGCTTATCCAAAGCCCACATACCTCTGTTCTTGTTATCCTTCAGCATTTTTATGACAAGAGAGGGGCACTGTCAAGTTCTTGTTCCAGCATTTTTGTCTTCATCTTCTTTGAAGAGATTTCTTGTTGGACAACTTGAAATGGTCCCTTCTTCATGGAAGTCTCACAGATTCTACTGTTTTTTCTCTGATACTATAGTCCAAAACACATTCGAGACAATAGAGAATCGCTGGTGTGACATTGTCTACCGCCATGGACAATGGCCATTTACACTGTCTCATTGTTTCATGTCTCATATGTGTAACAGGTTTCATGGGAAAACCCCTAAGAAACTTTGACAGTTTTCCCTTGATATGATGGTCTTCCTTTTCCCATCCTTTCTTATTCTATAGTATATCTTATCTCAGGAAAAGTTTCAAAGAGTGCAATTGACTCAGGGTTTCCCAGTTTTTCCAAGTGAACGACCACTAGGGTTTGACTTCAGGTAATTTAACCGTGTTTCCACACTTCATATAATTTTTCCTTTATAATAGTCCACTCACCAATGGATTTGTGGCAGGGTTCTAGGTTAGCTCAAGGTTCTTATGTTTCTGAACAATTTCACTGAGGTGCCTTGCCATATTTTTTCGTTCCCTTCGTCCTTAAGCAAAGAGATTTGTTTAGCTCTGTCATGTTGTCTACCACCGATGTTCTCTACTTCCTTACGGACTACCCTTATGGACTTATGGATTTTCATTCTATGTTGGTTTTCACCCACAATCTGGAAAAAAATTTCGAGTTCCTTAATTAAAATCATCTTCAAGTGGTTTAATGATGCCTCTAATTCTGATTTTTATGTTTCAGCCTCCTCCCTTGCTCACCTTTCAGATTCTATCTCCAAAATAGTTTGCATATGGGATTCCTCTTTTCTCAGAATTGCATCTTCTTTGAAAAGGGTTCCATCCCTATGCCTCTTTAATTCATCATTTTCATTGATTTCCTCAACTAAAACCAACTTCAAGTGGTTTAAACATGCCTCCAAATGGGCTCCATCTATTTCAACATTTTTCCTTGCCTGTCTTTCAAATTGAAGTTCCAAAATAGCTTCCTCAAGGATTGTCTCTTTTCTCTTAAATGCATCTTCTTTCAACTCTAAAGCTACATCTAATTGCTTAGGAATTGTTGCTTTTACTCTCCAAGCTTGTGCAATTTGATGGAGGGTGTCAATCCTTTGCATTGCAAATTATTTGTCTACAAGCATCTTCAAGTGATTAACTGAAGTCTTTGCATTTCCCTTTTTCAGTTCACCTACCATCCTCACTTACCTTCGAAGTATTTCTGCATAGGCTCCAGATGAAATGTTTGGAAATACTGCTTGTATGGCCATTATTTTTCACTTGTAAAGAATGGATAGACTACAAAATGGAAATTTCAAATAAGAAAAGTATGTAACAATGAAATCCTACAAAAGAAGATTTCTCAAATAAAAAGCTTGTTCCAAAATATTTTTACCCTAGGAAAAACTTATAAGTTTGGCACTCTCCCAAGGAGAATGTTCCACCAGCTTTGGGTGGAGCTCCTCTTCTATTAACGTATTCAGGATAATCTCCCTTTTAGAAGTTAATTGACTCTTTCAAATGTAAGCCACATTCTTCAGCTTGTTTCATCAACCCCACTTATTGTATGAGTCTCCTACTTTGTGAGAAACATGAATTTCTCCAATTTCGCTTACCATTGTTTGTGCATTCTTGAAAAGCAACTTCAAAAAGTGATAGTGCTTGCTGTAAAGCACAGAAAAACAAATATGACCTACTATAATATTTTTTCATGCATTTGTGGATAAATTCTCTAATCTCCACTTACAAAAGAAAGACCTTGATTTAACCAAAAATTTATATCACTTCAATAAATTTTGTTGGAGAAGAAAATTATAAAAGGTCCAAAAAACTTACTTCATAACTGTTGAATCGTATTTCTGTCCACAAAATCTATGGAACTTCATCTTGCTTATGATATGGTGCTCCTCCATTGTGGTGACATCAACACCATGCAATATCAGTGCTCCAAGCCATTCCAAATTTGAGAGTGTTTCATGGGCCGATTTATAAAACTTTAACATATTCTCTGCATAAGGGCATAAATATAGAAATTGAAGCATAACATAAAATGTAAACAATAGAAATTGTAGACACAAAAAAAGAGACGTATTAAAAATGGAGGAAACGTTTGAGACCTCTACTTTCAAGAGAGGTGGCAACCATGCTTTTTGCAGACCCAAATGCATTAGCCAGAGATGAAGAAAATGAAAAGCCCCCTTCTCCAACTAATAAAATCTGATGGAAGTTGGAGTAATGCTTGATACTCCTCTCCAAAAAAGGATTCCCCTGTAGATAGCTCGATCTGTTCATATTTCGACCATGCACAGGATATTCAATATTTGAATACAGGAGAGATTACACAAATTATTTTTGAATTAATCCCTTGCCATTCCAAGTCAATTACATGATAATGACCATTGCCAAAAATAAATCATTTGGAAAATCATGTCTAAATGTATGGTAATTCATTAAACATTACACCTCTCAAATTGACATTATTCCTAGCCCTCAACAACCCAACCGTCTCTGCATTGAAGCTCAACATACAAGCCCGAGATTCTAAGAACTTAACCTCGGATTCTCTCATCATATCATCATGTCAATGGATACTTGATATGTGCTTGAATCCTACGCAATTACATAATGTTGGCAATGGCCAAGGCCTTTAGCCTCGAGAACTGTGGATTTAAGATTATTATTTCTATCCAGGGAGTCAAGAAATATACATACAACATAGAACTACAACAATACAGCATTAAACAAACCCTTAATTATTATTTCAACATGCAACCATTCTCGAGATTTGACAAGAAAGAAAACATACTTTCTATGTTCAAAATATGGCAAGGATCTGAAGAATGATGTCGCCCCCTGCTCCAACTCTTCTCTCCGCTACAAATCAGAAATAAAATGGCCATTACTGTCATTTTCTTCATGCTAACATTATTAACAGTTCTAGGTATTTTCTTAGCTAACATCTCACGCAAACATACCTTAGCTTTCTGGAAAAAATATCAAAAAGAAGACTGGAAACCATTTTTGTCATGCCATTCAACTCTTATTCCACTAGAGTTAACAAATGAAGTGATCACTATTGTCATTTATTCTCTACTCAAAACTATCTCCTACAAAATATATAAAGAATAATGATGTTCCATGTTCTAGATCTTCTCACCCGAAGAGATCCAAATGATTATTATTTTCATTTCTCTATCATTTTTGAAATGATTATTATTTTTATTTTCATCTATATACATTCACATAGATTATTCCTGCGTGCTCTCATCCCACAACTATTTATTTCAGAAATACTTAACAATTACAAACTTATCTCAATGGAAAATAAAGGATGTGAAAAATGATGTTTTCTCTTGCTCTACGTCTTCTCTCCCACTACAAAAACAAAATAAAATTATCATTCATATCATTTCTCCTTTTGGAATTCTATCATTTAACAGAGACAATCAAGTAAAAAAACTCCAAATTCTCCAAATATAAAACATATTATGTACCTCTCTTACAAAATATAAAACATAGCATGTACCCAACTCACTGATGTAGAAAACTCCAATATTAGTTGCTACCATATCTACATATATAGTGACTAGAAATCATTCACCACTATATCTACATTTATAGTGAAGGGAAATCTACACTATTATTTGTCATTGTATATAATACTATCATTTGTATCGAGAGGTGCAAAGTAACACGGAGGAGTGGAGAATGTGTTGGGGAATGTGGAAAACAATAATTAATTGAAATATATATAAATTTTAGTTTCTATATATCTGTTAAAGAATTTAATAGGAGGTTAAATTAAAAAATAACGTTACACTAACATAAAGTAAGAATAACATAATTGAATGGCATAACATGAAGTAACAGTAACATAATTGTCTCAGAATAATGGCATAGTAATGATGATATTCTTCCTCTTGGTGCTCCCTTCTCATCCTATGCTTTACTAATAACATTTGAGAAATGGAGAAAGTACCAAGGTGGAATAACAACCAAAGAGAGAAAATGAAGGAAAGGAAACCTCACATAGAACACAACATTTCAAAACAGTTATTGAACATGTGAAACTCATAACATCAACGAAAAGAAGTTGTTCAGTTCTGTGGTATACTAGTAAATTGCAAAACATACAACTAAGGTATGATTTCAGATTTATCAATTGAATTTCACAATAGTAAGATGTATATTAAAAATTATATTAGAACTAGAAAAAAGAAATTAACAAGTTCACAACATTTGAGCTTTAAATATATTAAAAATTGTTTATAAAATATTATTACTGAAATATAGTTTCAAATTAAAAATTATATTTAAACAAGAAAAAATAAATTAACAAGTGCAAAATATTTGAACTTTAAATATATTAAAAATTGTTTATAAAATATTATTACTGAAATATAGTTTCAAATTAAAAATGTTAAAAAAGGTGTATTAAAATCATTTTTTATAACTTTAAATTTTATAAAAATATGAAAAAGTTAATTCATAAAAAAATTCATATATAATTGAATTCAAATACATCAACCATGTCCTTATAAATCAATGTCGGCGATAATGTTGACCGCTGCACAAACTTGAATCAATCAAAATAAACCAATTACTGTGGCATTTACTCACTGAAAATATTGGTCACATTAATTGTATTTTCCAATGAGTAAATTCCACATTAATTGTTGTTTTCTTGTTTATTAAAGTTTCTGCATTAGAAAAAGACGTTTATAAGGACATGGTTGATGTATGGCCCATATGATACTATCAGAAGGGTGCACTAAATAGCGAATAGGCTCGAAAATATTGCTCCCTGTGGTGAATGAATGCTATTGGTCGCATTAAATAAAATGGAATGAACACTACATCGGTTGCTTAAGAATTACGCAATGTCTTAAGGTGTAAGTGACTGGTTTTTTATTTGAGTGGTGCTGGACAACAGTTCAACACTTCATTACAGCTTATTAGTTACATCGATGTTCTAGGGATGCACAACTTCTCTATTTGGGAGGAAATTTGTATGACTCAAACATGTGGGTCCAAAAGGAATTTGCATAGTGTCTATGCATGTATTGACCATTATAGACCCAAAAGGAATCTCCCCTAAATAGGCTCTCCCTGGGAGTTAATTATCATTCCATATATCTAAACCTGTTTCCTTAATAAAATGTGCCTTCGATATTGACGTGCTTAATATTTTGGTTGTGCAAGCAGTGAGAATCATGTGCATTTTACAAAGGTGAGTTTTCCATTGAAAAACATAATTTGATTGAGTGGTATGAGATACACCATGAACTAATAAAGAGCATTTCAATAGCCAAGAGATGATTCCATGCCTGTTTGCTTATGACGAAATTTAAGCGATGCATCTTGCAATGGTTGCATATGGATATGGATATTTGTACAGGCAGAGCTATGGCGTCAACATGATGGCACATTATTATGGAGTCAACGACAAATGATTAACCTAAATAATTTTTATTTAATATAATACTTTTTTAGACATCAACTCATGAGTTTCCACATCATCTCGATGTTAAGGCTTTATATCACAAGATGGGGCATAAACTTTAAATGCTAATATTTCCTCAATCGTAAGGAGTTACAAGACATGTTATACACCATCAGAATCGAAATGATGAGGAGCATCTATAGACGATGAGCTTGAGATTAAATTCACTAATATTTAACCTCAAAACCTTCAACAAATGTGCGACTACTAGGGTTTCCTTCCATCCTTCTAGGGCTACTTTTCCATGGAAAAATCCATTGAATTTTTCCACTTATTTAATCATGTCATATATTAAGAGTGTTATTCCAGGGCTACTTGTCCATGGAAAAATGCATTGAATTTTTCCACCGATGTAATCATGACATATATTAAGAGTGTTCAAGAAACAACGTTGGCATCGATGACAACACCATTCAATATTTTCTATATTAGTGTTTCACCTCCCACCTTTATGCGTAAGGCAAGGTCATTCATTGGAGCTCAAAGCATAAATTTCTCCTAAATTGAAATTATGGTTACCAAGTATTGATGTAGAGCCTAATCCTCTAATTTGAGAGGTTTAATATTCGATATCTTTTTTACTTGCGAGACCTTTTTCTTTAAGCATGTTGTTTCCATGTCCATGCACTCAATGCAAACCCTGCAACAAAACAGTATATGTCCATCACTCATTAGTTATGTCCAACGACGATCCTCATACTCACATAATTTTATTCCAAAGCCATTTTAATATTTACATAGACACAAATTCAAGACATATTCATATTTACATAGAGAGTTCATATTGAGTCGCTAGGGATGACACAAAAAAAAATATGCTTCATAGTTTAAAACACAATATTCCATATCGCCAAAAACCTGTCCTTTTCATGCTATTTCCCCTGCAATGTCAGCTTCTCCACCCCTTCTGTTAACATTCATTATGTCTCGCATGTAGCACACCAATACACTTCCCTTCCATAGTCACCGCTCCACCTTCCGGTGTTCCTTTGCGACTCTTGGTGCAATTTATAGTATAAATATTTAATATATTTAAATAATGTCATTCAGGTTGAAAATTTTAACTTGTCCCAAAACATACTACAGTGAAAATAGATTGTATTTTTCTATAGATCATATAATATTGAATGAAGTAATATGATTTGACAGTTGAAAACACATATATTATATCGAAATTAATGCCCCATTGCACATCACATGTTGGATAGACTCTAACTCCATCGTCACATATATCAAATTTATCGGAATCTCCATGTTAATATATGCTTGATTCAATTGCCATGTATCTTATTCTGAAGGCATTCTGTGGTGGAAGTTTGTCTTAAATGTTAGAGTGTGTGGTGGAATTTTGCAACGGAAATGATGATAAATGTGTTATTAGTAATAAAATTAAATATGATGATGATTAACGTCTATTAATATGTCCTTAAGAAGAAAAAAACTAAATTTTTATTCTTCAAAATATTGTCTCTATGATCAAAGAGAAGGGAAAGAAGCACTCTAAGATCATTATAGATGGAATGGTTTATAAGTAAACAAGAATAGAAGTGTGAAAGATGTTAGGGAATTGAGAATTGATGTGAGTAAGAGTGGGTCAATCTAAAAGGAAGTGTTTTTCATCTTCCACCTTTTTCGTATGGAAAATCTATAGATTTTATTGTTAAAGGGATTCCTGGGAATAGACCACCCGTGATCTCACTTCGAAGTTCACTAGAATTAGTTCTAATCCTAACTATGTTCATTTTTTTCTTAGTGGTTGTCGACACAAAAAGATAAGAGTTTTTCTTTAAACTTGAAGATAATAGTAATTATGTTATTTTGTATATAAATATGTAATCCATTGCCATTTACCTTTAGTCAAGAGACTTATAAAAATAATTTTCATTTATGTAATTCATAATTATCAATAAAAGCTAATTGTATCTTATGATTACCAATAAGAGTTAATTATATCATTTTATATATAAATATGTAATTGATTGTCAATTACTTTTATTCAATGTGGTTTGAGGAATAATTTTCATTTATGTAATTCATGATTGTCAATAGGTAATTGGAGAGCCAATTTTCATCTTTTTTATTTAAATTCAATTTTTACAGATAATATGAAGTTTATTTCAAATTCAATAAGAAATTTAGTTTAATTTAAAGAAATATAAATGTATTTTTATTATTTTATATGTAAAAATATAATTAATTATTAATTCGTTTAGTTAAGTTTAATAAACATGTTTAAGAGAAACAATTTTAATATATATATATATATTAGCCATAGTATAAGAATTATATTTGAATAGATAAATATTATTTATTAATAAATACCATTTTAATATAAGCAAATAATTGTTAGAATATAGTTATTGATATTAAATTAAAGAAAATAATTGATCAAAAAGAAAATTTGAATGAAATGAATATTTAAAATAAAAATAATACTTAAGTGAAACGTGAATAATGAAAACAATAATCAATTTAATTATGATAAATGTAATTCAATTTATGTTATTCAATTTAAATTAATATAAATGTAATATTATTGTTTTATATGAAAAGATATTATATTTTTAGAATCTCCGCTTCTATGATCCATATAAAATTGTAAAAACTCTTTCAGTAATAATCACATGCAATGGGTTTGAAACACATCGAAAATGTTCCATTGCATGTGATTACTACCGAAAGAGTTTTTACAAAGATATTATATATTATTAAAATTATTTAATCACAATAATTGAGGGGAACGATTAGTGTCCTTTATTATTCAAATTCTCTCTCTCTCTCTCTCTCTCTCTCTCTCTCTCAAATATGAACATGTGGTTTGGATGAAACTATTTTGATGTTGCAACATTTTATTTCAATATTTTTATTATTCATGTAAGACATAATGTAATAATTAGTTTAAAATTTAATATATAAAATATAAATTTAATTTATAATTAATTAGACCAATTTGACAAAGTGAAAGTTTGATGTAATGTGTTTTTTTTATGTGAAGTAAGTGTTTAAGGATAGGCGTTATCCAATTCAACCGTGCATAACCATGGTCATGCATGTTCAAGCATGGTCCAACATCCCATTGTGAGAAATATTGTCTCAATTGTTGGGAAGAATATTGATAGAGGGGGGGTGGGAGGGGGGGGGTGAATCAGTATTTTAAAACTCACTTGATTTTTTATTTTCTTACTATGATTTCTGTAAGAAACTTTACTAAAGTAAAATTGTGTATGTACATGACTGTTATGCAGAAAACTAGCGTATATTTAGTGAACTTATATTTTTGTTAATTCCTCATCCGCTTAACTTAAAACAGTGCGTCAATGATTCATCATACATTTGATAAGAATTAAACATGTGCAATAAAAAAAAATAAAGCATCACACACAAGCAAGAGACGTCAACACTTGTATTTAAGGTGGAAGCCCAATGTGGGAAAAAACCATAGTTGATGTCATCTCTATCTTCAATTTTATTATCATGAAAACTTCTTACAATATTGTATTGGTGCAGACTCATACCAGCATGTAGGCACCCACCTATAGAAGTTTATAACATTCACTAATTCTCCATCCCGCATTGGAAGGGAGCTACAACCCCCTGATCTGATCACCATCTACTACTGGCAGGAACTTTCGATTTCTTCACTGAAGGCTCCAACCCTCAACATGATCATGGATCATGTTTCATAAATTTTCACACTAGATCCATCTCCTTAAAGACATTACAACTTGTAGGCCAATTTTCATCAAATTTTCAGACTGGACCCACTACCATCATTTAACCCCAATACCATATATAAAAACTGAAACTGATCATTCTACCAAATCAATCAACCAATCACCGAATCATTGAATAAAACAACCAATCATTTATTTTTAATCACATACTACTGCTAGCATCATCAATACTCAAGACATCACTATCAAACCAAAATCTACATGAAAACTTCATTGACAGATATCATAAACATAGCAAGACTGATTAGCTTGATCATACATATTCTTCAGCAAAAAATATATCTTTCATTTGTGCTTATTATAAAGCATTTCTCCATATATATGATCTTTTTAGGAATAAAACTCGGGTATAGATTTTTCCATACTGGAGAATCGATATGCTACTACTCAAAAAAAAAAATTGTATATGTATGTGCCTTACCAAAGAAAAACCCACATACAGATCTATAATTACTAACTCATAGCTATGATGGACTTCAAAACTAGAGACATACCAAGATCACAACATACATAGTAATAAACATGAGTAATACAATAGATATACTCAATTGATAAGCAGATCATACAATACGTAGTCATTTCAGGTATAATGATCTTGATCCATCATTATACTACCGAGAACATACTTATGTCGGATCATCCACTCATTAATAACCCATACCATGCAATCATAATTCAGATTGAAGTATTTATCAATAAACCTCTCTAATGCACATTCAAACACTTGGATCTTCATCTCCTTATATAGCTTAGAATTTAACCAATATCATGTGTCAAAACCACACTAATGGCAATGGTATTCTTTTACGAGATCGAATATATGTTGACATGCTCATTACTATGGGCTAGCACCATGGTAAGGACCTTTGTATCTAGTAAACCACAGTGAGAAAATTGTACGTGCCTTTTCTTCTTCATACCCGCGTGTGTACACTTCTTTGCTTCATCAAACATGCGTATAAAACACTTCTCTTTATCATACCTGCATGTGTGCAAGGCTTTTCTTTGTGTATATGTGACTTCTCTTCATCATACATGCATGTTTATATGAATTTTCTTCACAAAACCTACATATACTTTCTCAAAATTTACCTTCATCATTCCTCTATCTCTTACTGATACTTCTTTCTCTGTCACATATAAAATAGCATGTGTACTTATCCTGTTACCATCATGTCAACACATACTTATCTTGCTACAAGTGGTTTTCAATCATGGACAACACCTTAGTCTTAATTTCGACAATCTCCCTCTTTGGACTTGATTGCAACCGTTTCGGTGTTTGATCAACACAACCTATAGATACGTGTAAAGTACATAAAACACCAAGTTACTCTCCCCCTTTTAAATCAAGGGAAAAGTGTCGACAAAATTCGAATTAAGGCTTCTCTTTTCTTGTGAAGACATGAACACTATAGATACGATATGCACTATATAGTGACCATGCTCCCCCTGAGCACATGCTGAATATTCTAAAATATGTTTAATGAAGTACATGACCTCTCCTATCACCAGCCACTCAAGCTTACATCAATCACCCAATAAAGTGGGTTTATAACATCTACCCACCATGGGATTACATACATAATTGACTTGACATTCTATAGTACAAATATGAGTAAGTATAACAAGAATTACATTAATGGTCTTTACATGAATTTTACATCAAAGGACATATATGAGTATTATAAATAAGACCAACATACCTCAATCGGATGAGCATAGCATCATTCAACCAACTACAAGTGTTTATTCAACAACATCACAAACATAATGGCAAGAATGCATCATTAGAAACAAGGTTAATGCTCCCCCTGAACCTGTGCTACAAGTTCACTACCAGATATTACCCCATAAAGTCATACATAAAATAATATTCATCAATAAAAAAAGCATAAATGTCATGTTGTACCAACTCATATATACTCATAACTCAATACCACTTACAAGTAACATCATTAGACTGTAACCATCATCATCAAAACAAGAAAGACAAATAATAATTTTTTGAAGCATATCGGAGTCTTTTCTTTAGTCGTCCCCAATGTTTATCTATGAGAGAAAAATACATGTGAATGTTTGTGTAGGAAATCACATATATAGGCGACTTTATTTCATAAAATCCGCGTACATAAAGTGAAATACTGAAATTTCACAACTTCAACTTCCCTTGAGCCTATACAGTATATACCTATCTTCTATATCACATCAGATGCACTGTCAAAACTATAAGCAGCCAGAATTATCAAAACAACCATGGGAATCATGATATAATACTCCCCCTGAGATGATACATTACTGATCCTCAAGACTTGATAATCATATTATGCCCTTATGAGGTCATTTAATTCAAATCACTTCTGGAGTCACTAATAAGTAAGCTTTAGAAAAAATTTATTGCATTAGGGTCAACATTCCCTACGTTTTTTACCGATGATCCTTCTTCCTCCAGATTTTCTTGCAATTTCTACTTATGTGTTGAAGCTTATCCCATATCCTAGTTATACTCTATATACTTGGCCTGAAATCACTGACCTTATGCCCAAATTATTTACAAGAGAAGAAATATCCATAAAACCATCCTTTATTCCTAGGAGATGATCTCCACGTGAAGTGGCTATTAGGTCGAAAAAAATTTCTTCTGCGATTTGATACAAGATGTACATCATTATGGCAGATAAAGAATTAAATATTATTGATAAAAGGAGAGAACTGATTGACACTTCTATAATTAGAATCTAGTTATTTCCTTTGAGCATTCATGATCCTTGGTTGTTGATCATGCTGCCCTTTTGTCTTTTTAAACACTTCACATTTTGCGTTGTGATCCTTTGTATCTTTACCACTAGATTCTGAAATAGATTATCTTTTAACGATGTCATGAAAACCAAGACAAAATTTAATAGAGAGAGACCACTAACTACTATAAATATTATCCAGAATCCTAGTATTATCATGAAATATCAAATGTTTGTCTTTTTCTTCTAAATTACCTTTTAAGATTTTTACCTCAACCTTCATTCTTTGGTACTTCTTTTGTTTTTCTTCTTCAATCGTTATTCCTTCTTCCACTTGATTATTTAATTATAGTATCTCTTCTTTTAGCCCATTTTATTGTTCCTCAAATGCTTGAAGTAGTTATTCATTCCTCTTATCTGATTTTTCGAGATCTGTTCATAGAGAGACGATCTCAAATTCAAGGATTTCACAATGAATGGTTCTTTCCTTAAGATCCTTATTTCTCAGTGATGTTACTTCATATTGAAACCTTTAACATAGGTATTTATTTTCCTTGTACATATTCTTAATTTGTTTTCTTTCTTGCAAATGATTATTCAATCTAGTAATCTCTTCTTTGTAGGTACAATATCTTTCATCAAATAGCTTTTTCTAATCCTTAATTTTATCTTTGAGATTCTTAACCTCTTTTCTAGATCCATTACATTACTTTCACATTTACCCAGAAGAAAAAACTAAGTTGATTCAATGTCATATTCATTATCTTCAATACTGTATGAAGAGGGAAATGGATCACAAGTAGAACAAAAATCGGTAACTGTTTTATCTTCTTCATCTATTGTTGCACAAGTTCTTTGAGTTGTATTATTCCTTTGGGTAGCTTTCTTCTTTTGATTATTTCCCATTTTCTTGGTGTATCTCCTTCAAGTGGTCAAGATTCATCTGTAGAACATGCTCTCATTCCAATTGTTGGGAAAAATACTGAAGGGGGGGTGAATCAGTATTTCAAAACTCACTTAACATTTTCTTTTGTTGCTTTGATTTTGTTGAGATTCAACAAGAAGTTCCTAGTGAAAATTATGCACCTACACTAGGATGGAGCCTCACACCATTTTTAGGTTGATGTCTATTTATATAAGCATGAGAAAATTTTGTTTATAGATGAGGTAAATTTATAGATGTATGTGCAAGTTATATTTATAGATTGCATGTCTATTACTAGATGCATGTCGACTATTATTATCTCTTAATAATAGTTGGACAATAAACAATAATCTATTCTCAATGAGCACTTGGAAATAGTTAACTGAAGTGGAAAATCAGTTAGCTATAGGAAGAGGTTGGTTGGTGGGAAATGAAACTAGACTTAGTTGTAACATAGTTGGAAGTGCAGCTATAAAAGTTGTAAAGTGGTTTAACTCAGTTAAGTGAGTTAAAATCAATTGTGCTAGTTGTAACTGAAGATACACTAGTGATAGATCAAGTGAATTAATTATTAATTAATTCACAAATCAGTGGCCTCACATGCAATTGAAAATTTACTACTATTAACTGCATGCATTTCAAATCTAGTGGAGACCCAGTTGAGATGTAGGTGAAAGGGACAGTTGACAATCAATTGTGACATTATCGATTGCACACATGAAACCACACACACATTGGATGTGTCCATGAGGATTGCAAAGTCAAGAAAATAATGATTTCATTCATTCAGGGATTGTTATCAGCTCAGATTGCGTAGTAGAGGTGGGTTGTCTGGAGATAGTAAATTGGGTAAGGAACCTATCAATTTTTGTTTGATAGTGTGAGACAGTTAGCTCATGTACTGAGAGCTCCTCGACGAGAGCTTTGTATGTAATTGTTTCATGATACATGATATAATACATAATAGAATATAGTGGGGTTTTTAGCTATATGCTTTCCCCGGGTAAATTATATGTGTTATGTGTGATTGATCTTTCTTCATGATATTGTGATTGGTGATTGTGTTTCAAATTTCGCAAAGATTTTGTAGAATTGATTTTGTATATAACAGTAGCATATTATTGTTAGATTAGGAGAATCAATGAAACACATATTTTGTTTTAAATTTGTACATGGTATCGAAGCAGAGGAAATTGAAATTTTTAAGCAGGAGCTGAGTTTATTGGTGGAAATAATTCGAATTTGTAGAAAGAATTTATTGGCACTACAACTGATTCAAGATCGAAATGGATTTCAATGGCTTGAGGTTAGAGTATTCACTCGAGGGAAACTCAGACAAGATTTCTTGGAACGACACGATGGAGGAAATACTCAAACACAATGGCTTGAAGGAATTCATTGAAAAATATGTTCCTAAGCCAGATGCTACAGATGCTACGAAAGAAAGTGGCAAAGGTGAGGAGGATTCTGTTGGAGGGAGTATGATGCCACATTTTCTCAAGCCTCGATGGGAAATCCACACAATATGTTATGTGGAAGGCTTTTTCAGATCTATTCCAAGGCAGCAGCAACAATAGGAAATTGGCGCCCAAATATAAATTTAGAAATATCAAGATGGAAAAGGGCGACAACATTCCAATGTATCTCACAAAGTTTTTCCAATATCAAGATGAACTAGGGAGCGTGGGAATAAACTTTACTGATGATGATTTGGTGAGCTTGGCTCTCTTGGGACTTCCCAAGAGTTGGCACAGTTATGAATACTCTATCAGCGAACAGGAAAAATTTCCGAATTGGGAACGACTATGGTCGGATCTAGTGTAGGAGGAGTTTAGGTGGAGCACTAGAGATGCCACTTCATCGAATGATGATGAAGAGGATTTTGCTTTGGCTTCCAAGGCGATGAAGGGGAAAGGGAATAAATTCCATTCTAAATCTAATTCTAAAGGAAATAATTTGGATATGTCCAAGGTAAAGTGTTTTCACTGTCACGAACATGGGAATATTGCTACTAGCTGTCCGGAAAAGAAGAAGAGCAAGAAGGTTTCTAGAGCTGCAAATGGTCAGGCCCTTGCCTTGCAATTTGAACTTGGATTCTCCTTGATCGCATGCATGGTGTCAAGTGCAATGGGATCGGTGTGGTATTTGGATAGTGGTGCTTCGTTTCACATGAAGGGAGATAAGGAAATTTTCAGTGACTTGGAGGAGAAAGATCTAGAGATGCATATAGATGTGGGTGACGATGGATGATACAGTGCGACTAGAATTGCTACAATTACCTTTTAGAGGCAGTTAGGTAAACTATTTCAATTAAAATATGTTATGCATGTTCCAGGTCTGAAGAAAATTTTTCTCTCAGTCGCAATGTTGGAGGAGAGAGGCTATGACGTTTTTTTTAGTGATGGAAAAGATTTCATGTGACATAAAAAAATAATTAAAACCAAGAGGATAGGGATTCGAGTTAAGAAACTCTACAAGCTAGAGGTAGATGGTTGCACTGCCATGATGGGCAAGGCGGAAAAAGTGGTGAGCTGGGATGAGGGCGAATTATGGCACAGAATATTGGGCCATATTCATCATAGAGCCTTCAAATTCATGCAACAAATATCTACTGGACTTCCAATGGCAACACTTCCTCAGTTAGTTCAGTGCAAGGGTTGCACCATGGGGAAGTATGTAAAGTCCACCTTTCATGAAAAGGAGAACTATGCTTCAGGGATCCTTGAGAGAGTCCACAGAGACATGTGTGGACCATTCGTGGTTGCTTCAACAACAAAACATAAGTACTATGTTATTTTTTTTATGAATTTTCTCAAAAATGATGGATATTATTCATGCAAAAGAAGGATCAAACATTCTCAAAGTTTTGTGAGTTTAAGGAATTGGTGGAAAAAGAGTCAGGGAAAAAAGTGAAGGCTTTGAGGAGGGATAATGGTGGATAATACATCTCTAAATAATTCAAGAACTTCTGCAGAAAAGAAGGAATTCAAAGAGAAGTCATAGTGCCTCATAAACCACATCAAAATGGGGTCGTGGAGAGGAAGAACAAAACAATTATGGGTGCAGCACGAGCGATGTTGCATAATCACAACCTACCAATGAATTTGTGGGCAGAAGCATGCAACACTTTAGTTTATGTGGAAAATCATTATCCTCGTAGAGTACTTAGCATGAGTACACCTGAAGCAGCTTTCAATAGTAAGAAATCAGATGTTTCACACTTTAAGATTTTTGGCTCATCTGTTTATGTGCATGTGAACAAGGATGCTAGGAAGAAGCTAGAGGGGACACTCAAGTTGGGATTTTTGTGGGGTACATAGAAGCACCCCATAATTATCATGTGTATTTTCCAATAGTCGAATGACTATGGTGTGACGAGATATAAAATTCGATGAGGGAAAAGCCATGCGGTTGTCGCTTGAGAGGGAGCTAGACTTGCATGTGAAGGAGGAAATTTTGGTTACCAAAGATGAGTCTCTAGATGTGAATCAGCCACAGGAGGAGTTTCATGGAGTGTAGGAGTCCACTCACGTAGAGCCAACCATCAGAACTGGCAGAAGGAGTACCATAGAAGTTGATAGGCTCAGACTTGGTGTTGCATAGAACGTAGGAGTCCCTACTTCACAACACAAAGAAATATAGTCTCCTGACGGATTTACTGCACACATAGCTCTCATGAGAAAATGTATTGTTACTAAACCATATTCCTTTTAGGAAGCTATGTGGGAGCCCACATGGGTAGATGCAATGGTGGAGGAGTATGACTTGACTATCAAAAACAGTGCTTGGGAAATTATTCCAAGGCCGGTTGATAAATCTGTGTAGGTTCAAGATGGATATACAAGGTAAAGAAAATTTTTTATGGTTGTGTTAAGAAATACAAGGCCAGATTTGTGGCCCGGGGCTTCTCATAGATCTAGGGGATAGATGATGAAGAGACCTTTGCACCTATCACAAGGTATTCTTTCATAAGGACCATCCTTGCTCTCTTAGCGCATATGGGTTAGCGCATTCATCATATGGATGTGAAGATTGTGTTTCTCAATGGAATCATTGACGAAGAGGTGTACATAGAGAAGCCTGAAGGATTTGAGATCTTCAACAGCGAGTCACATGTGTGTTGACTCAAAAGAGCACTGTATGGGCTGAAGAAAGCACCCAGTGCTTGGTACACTCATATAGACAACTATTTCACTAGACTGGGCTTCACCAAAAGTGAAGCAGATGTAAACCTATACCAAATTGTGGTGGAGAGTATGCTTCTAATCGTTGTTCTTTATTTTGATGACTTAATATTGAATGGTGATGAGCAACTAATACACTCATGCAAGGAGGACCTTGCAAAGGAGTTCAAGATGAAGGATATGGGCCTCCTTCATTATTTCCTTGGATTGGAAATATGGCGACGAGATGGTGAACTTTTTGTGTCTCAAAGTAATTATGGAAGGGAGATACTTGGTAATTTTCACATGGAGGGTTGCAAACCCATGGATACTCCTCTTCCAGGAAACTGGAGGAAAGAGGATGCTACTTCTGGAGAGGTAGTGGATGCTACTGTCTATCGACAATTATTGGGTTCGCTAATGTATCTAGTGAACATGAGACAAGAAATTTTCTATGTAGTTAACGAGCTGAGTTAAGCTATTTTTAAGCCTACCAAGCTCTTTTGGAAGGTGGGCAAGCATATTCTGAGATACCTGAGGGGCACATCAGAGAATGGTTTATGGTACAGAAAAACAGATGAGGTGAAGTTGCATGGCTTCATGGATGCAGATTGGGCAGGAAGCCCATTGGACAGAAAGATAACATCAGGGGGATCTTTAGCATTGGATATACTATTGTTTCTTGGTACAACAGGAAGAAGATATCTGTGGCACTCAGCTCAGCATAAGCAGAATATATCGCAGTCAGTCAAGCTGAATGTGAGGCTATATGGATGAGAAAGATATTGGTTGGTTTTCTTGGTTCCCATTTAGATCCGAAAGTGATTCATTGTGATAATTAGAGTTCCATTAAACTCTTGATTAATCCTGTGTTTCATGATTGATATAAGCACATAGATATCCGGTACCATAATCTCCGAGATTGTGTGCAGAGGAGAATCATGTTCGTTCAGTAGATTCCTACGGAAGATCAAGATGCATGTATTCTGACGAAGGCGCTCACCAATAGCAAGTCCGAATACCATAGAGAGAGGATTGGGACGAAGTATAATACCTTTCTTGTTAAGAGGGAGCATTGAGATTCAACAAGAAGATCCTAGTGAAAATTGTGCACCTACACTAGGATGGAGCCTCACGCTATTTTTAGGTGGATTTCTATTTATATATGCATGAGAAAATTATATTTATAAATTAGGTCTATTTATAGATGTATGTGCAAGTTCTATTTATAGATTGCATATCTATTTATAGATGCATGTTGACTATTATTATCCCTTAATAATAGTTGGACAATAAAGAATAATCTATTCTCAACGAGCACTTGGAAATAGTTAATTGAAGTGGAAAATCACTTATCGATAGGAATTTCGAGTTAAAAGGTTGGTTGGTGGGACATGCAAGTGGACATAGTTGTGACTGAGTGATTCGAAGTTGTAACAGAGTTGGAAGTGTAGTTATGAAAGTTGTAAAGTGGTTTAATTTAGTTAAGTGAGTTAAAATAAGGTGTACTAGCTGTAACTGAAGATACACTAGTGAGATATCAACTGAATTAATTATTAATTAATTCACAAATCAGTGGCGTCACATGCAACTGAAGATTTACTACTATCAACTTCATGCATGTTAGATCTAGTGGAGACCGAGTTGAGATGTAGGCGAAAGGGATAGTTGACTATCAGTTGTGACATTATCAGTTGCACACATATGCCCATGAGGATTGTGTAGTCAAGGCAAGTAGGATTCCATTCATTCAGGGATTTCTATCAGCTGGGATTGTGCAGTAGAGGCAGGTTTTATGGAGATAGTAAATTGGTTAAGCAACTTGCCAATTTTTGTATGATAGTGTGAGACAGTTAGCTCATGTACTAAGAGATCTTGGATTAGAGATTTGTATGTACTTGTTTCATGATCCATGATATAATATAAAATATAATATAGTGGGTTTTTTACCTATATGATTTCCCCGAGTAAATTATTTGTGTTATGTGTGATTGATCTTTCTTCATGATATTGTGATTGGCGATTGTGTTTCAAATTCCACAAAGATTTTGTAGAAGTGATTTTGTATTTAATAGTATAATATTATTGTTAGATCAGGAGAATCAAGGAAATACATTTTTGTATTAAATTTCTACATATTTATGTACACGACTTTACTGAAGTAAACATGCTTATCTATGTGACTATTATGCAGAAAAATAGCGTATATTTAGTGAACTTATATTTCTATTAAATCCTAATCAGTTTAACTTAAACCAGTGCATCATTGATTCATTAGACATTTTATAAAAAATAAACATGTGAAGTAAGAACAAAATAAAGCATCAAACATAATCAACACACATGAACACCATTATTTCAGTTGGAAACCCAATGTTGGAGAAAACCATCATTGTTGTCATCTCTACCTTCAATTTTTATTATGAAAAATTATTACAATTTTGTACTGGTGCAGACTCATACCAGCACACAAGAACTCATCTACATAAGGCTGCAACCTTCACTCATTCTCCAACACCCACTAGAAGGGAACTCCAACCCCCTGATCTCGTTTACCAACACGCATTGGAAGGGAGCTAGAACCACCTAATCTGATCACCAAATACTATTGGAACGAATCTTGTACTTCCCCACTGAAGCCTCCAGCTCTCAGCACCATCGTGAACCATGTTTCATATATTTTCACACTGAATCTGCCTGCTTCCACACATTACAACTTGTAGGCCACGTTTCATCAATTTTTCAGACTCAGCCCACTACCTTCATTTAATCCCAATAGTATATATCAAAACTGAAAATTATCACTGTACCAAATCATTCAACCAATCAATAAATCACTAAATCAAACAACCAATCACTCATCTTCAATCACATATAACTAGTATCATCATCAATACCGAAGAAATCACTCTTAAACCTAGATCTACATAAAGACTTCATTGACTGACAACAGAAACATATCAGGACTAATAAAACTAATCATAAATATTCTTCAGTATAAACCATAACTTTCATACATGCTTATCATAAATCATTTCTATGTGTATACACTATTTTCAGGAATAAAACTCGCATACAGATCTGTCCATACTACATTATCGATACCCTACTACTCGGAAGAGTTTTCACGTATGTGCGCAACTTACCAAATACAAACACTAGTATAGATCTTCAATTACCAACTCATAGTTACACTGCACTTCAAAACTGTAGACATACCCATATCATGACATAAACAGTAATAAACATGTGTCATACCACACATCTAATCAACACATAAGTAGATCATACAATACATAGATATTTCAGGTCTAATGATCGTGATCCATCATTGTACTATCGAGTGCATACTTATTTCAAATCATCCACTCATTAATAACCCATACCATGCAATCAAACTTCAGATTGAAGTATTCAGCAATAAACCTCTCTCATTCCCATTCAAACACTTGGATATTAATCTCCTCGTATAGATTAGGCTTTAGCCAATACCATGTTTCAAAACCATGATAACGTCAATGGTTTTCTTTAACGGGATCAAATATCCATTGACATGCTCATTAGTATGGGCTAATACCATGGTAAGGATGCTTGGTATTTAGTAAACCATAGTGCGCAAACTGTACACACATTTTCTTCTTCATACCCACATGTGTACACTACTTTGCTTCACTAAACCTGAATATAAACTACTTCTCTTTATTATACCTTCGTGTGTACATGACTTTGCTTCACAGAAACTTTGTATACAGGACTTCTCTTCATCACACCTGCATACGTACATGTATTTTCTTCACAGAACATGTGTATACTTTTTCAAACCTTAGCTTCATCATTCCTTTGTCTCTGACTAGTATTTATTTCTCTCTCACATCTGAACTAACATGTGTACTCATCTTGTTACCATCATGTCAACCCATACTTATCCTGCTCCAAGTGGGTTTCCATTAAGGAAAACACATTAGTCATAATTCCAACATCAATATGAAAATCAACCATGGTTGACCATGGCCAACCACTGTGACAATTATTGTGTCAATATGAAATTAAAAATGTGGTCAACCATAATCAACCGTGTTTATTTTAGTTTTATAATATTTATATAAGTTTTTATATACTTTGAGTTTATAATATATATTCGTGGGTTTAATATTATTCCTTTGGGCTTAGAATCCCTTGGATTTTTATTATTATTCCTTTGGTTTTATATACCATGGGTTTATAATATTAATCCCTTGTGTTTAGTATAAATCCCTTGGGTTTATAATACCTAGATTCTAGTATAAATTCGTTGGGTTTATTAATCTAACTATTCATATTTGTGCGGTTACTTTTATTATTTTTTTATGTACAAATGTAATTGATTGTCAATTAAGTTTAGTTAATCAACATGTTTAAAAACAATAATTTTAATTCTTCCTATTCAAATTAAATTTTAACAAATAATATGTTCTTCAATTTAAAATAACATAAATGTAATAATACTACTTTATATGAAAAGATGTTCTTTATTATTAAATGAATTTAATGAAAATATTTGGAAGGAATGATTATTATTCTTCCTATTCAAATTCAATAATTTTTTTTAACAAGAAACACATTCTTATTAACTTTGAACTCTAAAAAATTCACACATTATTATATAATTTAAACTTATGCATGATATAAGCTATAAAGATTTTGATTAAATCCTAATAATATTTAAAACATGTGGTATAAGAAATCCGCTTGGAAAAGGATCTCAAATTAACGTCTAATGCAATGTCTTTATGAAATATCAACATGTGGTTTGGATGAAACTATTTTTATGTTGCAACATTTTATTTCAATAGTTTTATTGTTCCTCTAAGATACAATGTAATGATTAGTTTAAATTTTAATATTTAAAAGTATAAATTTAATTTATAATTAATTAGATTTATTGAAGACAAAGTGAAAGTTTGATGTTATGCATTTTTTGTATGTCAATTTAAGGGTAGGTGTTATCATGTTCAACCATGTGTAACCATGGTTATCCATGGTGAAGCATGGTCAAACTTCACATTGTGAGAAATATTTTGTCAATGTGAAAACCAACCATGGTGAACCATGGCTGACCATTCTGACAAAGATTGTGTGAATATGAAAATCAACTATGGGAAACTATAGTCAACCATGTTTGTTTTCATGTTTATAAATTTTATTTGAGATTTTATATACCTTGGGTTTATAATATTTATCTTACGGTTTATATACCTTGGGCTTATAACATTAATCGCTTTATTTTAATATTAATCTCATGTTTATAATACCTTGAGATTTTAGTATAAATCCCTTGAGTTTATTATTTCCTTCGGTTTATAATATAAATCCCTCGGGTTTATTAATCTAAGAGGGTCCATATTCGTAGGGTTAATTTTATTCTTTTATATGTAAATATGTAATATATTATCAATTATTTTTACTTAAGTTTAATGAGCATGTTTAAGAGAAATAATTTTAATTCTCATATTCGAATTAAATTTTAAGAAATAATATGTTCTCCAATTTAAAGTAATATAAATGAATTGATATTATTTTATATGAAAATATGTTCTTATTATTGAATCGATTTAAACACAATAGTTGGCAGGAATGATTATTATCCTTATTAATCAAATTAACTATATATATATATATATATATATATATATATATATATATATAACAAGGAACACATCCTTATTATCTTTTCACTCTAACTACTTCACACATTAAGATATAGTTTAAAATAATGCACAATATAAAATTTATAAATATTTTGATAAAATACTAATAATATTTAAAACGTGTGGTATAAGAAATCCACCTATAAATCGACCTCAAATAAACATCCAATTATAAAATAAATACGTGATTTGGATGAAATTATTATTCATTCATTATTATACATTAATTATTAATTAATTATTTAATATTTTATTAATGATAGACAAAAATGAAGCGTTCCGATATATCAACCTCATTAATATTTTTGATGTGGTCGTGTTGATTCTATCTATGCATGTACATACACACGAAATCGACTTTATGATAAACATTTTTGAGATAATTCTCACATTAATGTTGTGTGCTAAGTTTGGGGATTCGCTTTCAGGTTTTGTAGGAGACTGTTGAGATATTCTCTCAACCTAATATCCAAGATTAGAATTAGTGGGATCTCACTCCAACTATATATATATATATATTTATTGTGTGCAATACATTCAATTATTGTGTGTTAATATTGTGCAATGGATTCTCTTACAATTTCTCATATGGTATCAGAGCCTAGTAGTGCTTAATCCCTCACGGGAGTGCCCAGGAAGATGAAATAGTTTGGGAGAGGTTCTCTGTACATACATAAATTAGGAGTGTTGAATTCGTTTGTTTGTCAGAGTGTTGTGTGTGTATCTATGTGTTCATTGTTTACCTGCTGCTATTAATGATATCAATTTCTCATAAGGAGATCTCGGAGAAATATCAACACCTCCTCTCCAATTCTTGGCTATCGTTACGTTGACTAGTCTTGCACTAGCTGGACGACAAGGGCCGAGAGAACATCGAGAGTACTGGCAGCGTTTTGAGTAATCTATTCTCCATGGTTTTCATGGACATGAATGTTAAGGAAGCGTTCGTGAAATTCAGTTTCAGAGACCGTAGTAGAAAGAAAATTGTTGCATTAATGGCGAGTATTAGCAATCATTTTCATATTTTCGCTATTTTGAGCCTGCATTTCATCGTCGTTTTTTTTGAATCAGAAGGTCTTATGAAACTGATGCCAAGTCTTCATTCCAATAAAAATTTCGTGTTAAAACATTCAGTGCCGCTGGCAATGGATTGGAAGATGATACTCAGGCATTTGCGTGCACATGGGAGGCAGCTTGCAAAGTGCCATTCGGAACTTTGCTTGGACCACACGGTAAAAACGTATCTTTTGAATTTTACATATTTCTAGGGAATTACTGGTTTTGATATTGATTCTGAGGTGGGCATATGCTCAAAATTTAATGTTACTGGAGGACACAGTTTGATTGAGTTTTTCTCTGAGTAGATGATGATGTACGGTGGGAGAATGTATGGTGGGCAGTCAGAGAAAAACGTTCGGCCCACCATAACGTGGCAGCCTTAACGTTAACGGAAAGTTTCATACCGTCGGCGCAGTGGCCGGACATTCTGCATATGAAGTACATGTTTTCGGGCTTCGAAAGCGTCATGGCAGAGGTGTAGTCCAAATCCATTAACTTGTTGTTGGACGAGGTGCACTGCATGAGCAAAGGGCAGCTATATTAATTAATGTGTATGTATTGTGATTGTAAAATTTTTATATTGCAGAACCAATTAATGAACATTATCATAATCTAAATTAGTGGTTCTTTACGTACTTCGGTTCTATAGGAACACTCCACTGGTTTGGTTATGTATATTATGTTATAAGTTGTAGACTCTTGTTGTATTTTGGTGCTCCAATGTCGACAATTACAGGTTACCTTGTGAGTTTGTAAGTGTGTAGAAAGTTCAGTTGTATGATTGACTGCTGAATATGCTCAACATCCAGATCATTTACCTATATAAATTTTGAGGAGGTAAATCCCCTCTGTGGACAGAGGCGATCCCTACTAGCCCAGATCAGGTCTAGCAAAAATCAAGTCACGCAATAACGCAGGTTCCTAGTTACAAAATGACAAAAATCATAACGAATTTGCTACCTCGAATCCTACACAGTGGTCGTTGAAGAAAAGAAGATGTTTCCCGTCCCTCGCTTGGAAGATCACAATCCTTTCATTCGACACGTCCGAATACCTGCACACATGCAAGGAAACAACGACATACAATGTAAAATCTAAAGCATGTAACCATACACCATTCAGAGAGGATATAATTCATACATAAAGAAATAAACACATGAATGGAACCATAGTCAAAGTCGGTTATATTAAAATAACAAAGGAAAGATTACAACCCAAAGCTCTAACACTATGATCTTCCTTCAGTGGGGCTGATAGTGGAGCACGTCTCAACAAAGCCCGTCGGGAATCTGGACAAAGCTCTCTCTCTTCGGCTTGGCTCTCAACAGTTGTCTGGCTATAGTTTCCTTCCTACAAGTTCAGCTAGCTTGCTAAGGGAGAAGGCAAGCTTTTATAGATGGAGTAACGGGAGTTGGGATCCCTATAATCATGGGATAGGCCCTATCTCTAAGGAATCTCCCATGATAGGTGCAAAACCACTTCCTATACATGGAGATCCAGAGCCAAACCACCCAACTCCTTTTGATGACTCGTTCAGGAGTTTATTGGAATCAAACTTCCACCATTTATTTTTAAAAAAAATCCCTTGTTAAGCTTCGTGCGAGTGAGACACGAGGACATAGAGCCATTTGGCACACCCTCTATGGTGGATTTCTTCCATTGGCGCGAGGGGTGAACTGGCTAGTCGCACCAAGGAAAAAAGATCTGCTTTTAGGGTTTTTCAGAGGAAACTTTCTTCAGGGGAATGTTTGTCCTTATGCAAGGGGATACCATGAAAGTCGTTTCAGGTCATGTCACTGCTCACAGGTCACAGGAATATCCCTCCAATGTGTGGGACGAGGGATTGCAGGGATTGTGACAAAATTTTGTGTAACAGATGCCCCCTAAAGCATGAGGCCCAAGAGAGAGGGATGGGTGAAATTCTTTATCAGAACGTGCCCAACTAAAAGCATTTCCATCGAAAGACCTGCATACAAGTACAAATAATATCTCTGATACATGATATGTGGTATGGGCGTAGCCATCCATAATAGAGTGTACAATAATCGGGATCCAAGATATGAACGCAACCATCCAAGAAGGATCAACAAGTAGCCTCAGGTATGATCACAACCATCCAATCAAATGAGTCATGTAACCAATCGTGGTAATCCACAAAGAATCCGTAGCCTGGATTTTATTAGAAAAAATCTAGGGTCTTGTGCTCCATCTCGATTCGAACAGAGTACAAGTCCCATCATGTGAATAAGTGAGCTGAAATCGAACATGCAAGAAAATCGTCTAATTACCGGCCAATAATGAAAGTCGTTAACAGATGCGAGAGGTACCACCAATAATGAGGATGGCCCTCAAGGTACTATAGGTACAATCCACGGAATGTGAATAGTGATCTGGCATCGAACACCCGTAGAATCATTCAATCGAAGGCCAATGATGAAAACCTTGCATTGAATGTGAAGAACCTGCCATTGAGGCATGCAGGCTCGAGGGTACTTGAAGGGAGTCTCTAGATAAACTTCCTCGATAATGAGCTGAAGTCGACAGGAAGTGACCTTGATCGAAGGTGGGCCATAATGTTTCCCACATCATCGACGTGAGATAGAGGAACATGATGTTGGTGAATCAGGATCGGTAGAGAATCAGAGGGAGGCTGAGAACTACAGAGGCCAACTTCTCTTGAACATATCGGCGGCACGACAGTGGATTTGGCAGTATTTGACATCGAAGGATCTGATGTCATGATGACGTGGCAAAGAGAAGATGAGCGGTCAAAAAGGATTACCCAAACCCATGGAGGCAAGAAGAAAATGAGATGAGATGTCCCCAACCCGACACGAATGCAGACAAGTTCCATGTTCAAGAGCGACATACTATCGACACGACAGTGATACTGGTTCCATTTTTCCCCACCATTTCTGGCGAGTATCCCAATTATTTTTGAAAACAAGATTGAAGGGGATAGCATATGCTTGTGATATAAGTTTGTCCTTCGGAAAAATCCAACCTAGTACATTTAACGAGCCCTAGGAAGGAGGAACTCGAGTATCGTCATTACGACGGAGTCCGATGTCATTAGGTTTTAATGAGTCTGACAAAGGAAGAACTCGAAATATTTTCATGTTTAGAGAGTTTGAAAAGACAACAGAAAAGTAAACTCCAACAGTCCCTTTTCATAGATAGTTCCTCAGATCCGAAAAGGTAGAAAACTATGTATGAGAAAACCTCCTAGTTGCGATAGGCTAGGGTATTCCTTTTTCGTAAATAATCTATCCCAGCCCGAAAAAGGGGTAAACTTATACAAGGTAGATGTCGTTTCGCAGCTAATTTAACGAGCTCAAAACGACAAGAGACTCGACGATCTTTTCATTTTTAGAGAGTCAGAAAAGAGCTGAAAGATGACTCCAGTAGTGACTTTTCTGTGTTTTTACCGAGTCCGAAAAAGTATAAAATACAACTCGTGTCATCATCCTAGTCATGTGAAAACCTGTCGCTGCACAAAAAGTAAGCATAAAACCCATTTTTCGACAAAATATGATAAAATATTTAGAAAAATAAGCTCCAAAACCTAATTTGATTCTGAAAAGTTATAAATATGACCAAATAGTAAAAACATATTTACTTTTTACTTTTTTACCTCTTGTGCAGAGCGATAGTGAGTTTTTCCTTGCGACCTTGCAGTGACGATTATGGACAATCCAATGCATCATTTCAGATCCCATATTTTCCAGGTAAGAGGCGCTTCCATTAGCTACGTTTTAATTTATATTTCATAGTTTTCCATCGTCATTTGGCATCCCTAAGGGGGGGATTTGAAAATTTATGGCTTCGACGGTTAGCGCGGGTATGAGGCATGGACCCATGCCAACCGAGCTCTTTTTGCAAAGGGGTCGCGCCAGCTGGCGCGAATGTCACCAAAATTGTCGCGCCAACCGCGCAACCTCATTTTCCACTCTAATTTTATAAAAATTGAACCAATCAATTGAATTTTTGAATGCCCAAGGGATCTTATGATGTGCTTATGACCATTTTGATGTAGGTATAAAGCCACAATGGTGATCGAATGGAAAGAAAGGGAGCACAATGAAGAGGATGAAATGGAAATGGGGAATGAGCAATGCATGAATGCTCTCCGGGATTGCAGATTGAAGAAATTATTCTTGACACCATGTCTCAGGGCACAACTTGAATTGTTACAATACTTGATAACTATCTGGGTTGAGAATGAAGAGAAGTATAGGCTTTGAGATCAAGTGCTGGAACTCGAAGTGTCTGATCTTTACTTCATCACTAGATTGTCTCGCAGAGGTCTAGTTCCAATTATGACAGATACTAGGCCTTCTTACGAAAATATGTCAATGGTTATGGAAAGAGTGTGCCTAGGGGCACAAACAAGATTAGGTAGCGGTAAAGTTGACATTCACACTATTCCTGATCTAGAACTCAGAGTGGTGCTCCATACCATTATGCAAGTTGCAGGTTCGCAGGCACCGCATGAGGCTACCAAAACACAACTTCTCTTGGCATCAAAATGTATGAACCCGACATTATTAGATTGGGCTATAGCCGTAACCATGAATATCAAACGACAATTGACTAAATGTAAAAAGGCCAAACTAAAGCAGTTTGGGTACGAGTCAATCTTGGTATCATTCATCCTAGAATGGCTATCTATCTTCCAGGGCCAAGGGGCGATAGTCGTAGATCCACCTTTGAGAGAGCCACGGATGGCACGATGGGCAGCATTGATGCCCAAAGTAGGAGGGGGCTAGCAAATGTCATGGCAGCCCAAGTTCTTCGGATGGCTCCAGTGATAGTTTATCATCATAAAGGACTAGCCCTATGCCGGTACTGATTTCATAGGAGACCCAGACCTTCCACTCCCGGAATTAGAGGATTGGGATGAGGAGCTGGGTAAGACTCTTTTTGATTTTATGAATTTTATGATTTTTTTTTTGGTATACTTGCAGGTTCTAACAATCGATCCTATATGTATGTAGATATTCGCCCAGAGAGGCCTGTCGGGATGTTACCGATCGCGCGAAGGACCCCTCTCGCCTATGACCCTCAAGGTGAGGGGGGCGAGGGGAATGAGCTGGTTCAGAACTTAGAGGGAATCGCCCATGGGATTTCTGATTATGCTTGCCTAGAAGATGTCCCTATGGCTTATCAGAGGCACATCGTAGGGGTGCCTAGTCGCCTTCATCGCTTGCTGAGGTGATTGGTGCGGGCAACAACATGCTACCATGAGCGCCATGCTTATTAGTCATCTAGTATTTTCATTTGCATATTTTTGAGAGGCATGTTATCTTTGGATATTATTAAAATAGACATGTATACTTTTGGATTTTATCTGATGCACACACACTGCAAACATTCGACATATCGATATATATATATATACATATATATATATATATATATATGTATATATATATATATATTTATACATGGATATTTTTCACATATGATGATGTTTTTTACAAGTTGCATAAATTTCTATCTAATACCATGTTAGCTACTGTGTCTATTAACACATTCATTCATCTAGATATATGTTGATATGTGATGTAATCAAAATTTATTTCCAGTAAACAAATACGTAGATGCAGTCTTAAACTAGATGGGTTCCTAACTGAATAATGACCATTGAGCTATAACACTACAAGCTGTGAGTCCAGATATACAAGTAATAAATGAATACCGAGGTTAACGAGCTCGTTCAATAATTCCAAAATGGCACTATATTCCATGACATTATTTGTAGCAGGCCCTAGACAAACACCTTTTAAATTAACTAACTCACCAGCAGGATTGTATATTACCCAGGCTGTCGAAGATAGTTTCTCGGTACTGTGGGAGGCACCATCCGCGAAACCGACATAAGGAGTGATAGACATCTGCACAATCAGGAAGACCCAATCATCATAAATATGCTTACAAAGCACACCACGCCACACATGTAAAAAAATGAAATCACTCACTTATGTACACACACTACACAAGAATGATTCAAGCGTAATACTTCTTCAAGTACAGCCCATTCCTAGGCTGTGCCAAAGGAATACCTTCATAATCGATTAGCTCATAGGCCCCATTTTTCAATACACATTTAACTATATAGGGACCATGCCACATAGGCTGGAATTTCCTATCCCAAGCTTCTCATGTGCTTGATCATACAAGAGGACAAGAGCCCCCTCGATAAAATAACATGGAGAAACCGTTTGATCGAAATGAGCTTTAACCCGTTTTTTGTGTGTTTCAATAACCAAAGTAGCCAAGCGGCGAGTTTCGTCTAGTCTTTCTAGATATAGAAGACGTTCTTCCTCCCGGGAAGTGTTGGGCATTAATTCCACAACCAATTTTAGTGAATGGATCTCACATTCAACCAGAAGAGTCACTTCTAGACCATACACCAATTAGAAAGGTGTGAATCTGGTCGCGCTCTTTACTGACGTTCAGTAGGCACATAGAGATGAGAACAATTGGAGATGCCAGTTGGATTTGTGATTACCAATTGTTTGTTGAAGAATTGTGACAAGCACCTTATTCATGGCCTCAACCTGGCCATTTTCCTAAGGGTAATATGTCATTGAGCTATCATGACGCAAGCCCAACTTTGATGTCAGCTCTGCCATCATTTAGTCCCGAAAATGAGTGCCATGATCGGTGATGATCGCTTGAGGAACAATGAAACGCGTGATCACATGGTTGAAAATGAATTGAGTGGATGTCTTACCATCGACAGCTAATGTAGGCATCGCCTCGGCCCACTTGGTGAAGTAGTCTATGGAAATGATGATATAAGCATGCCCCCCGATCGAGTGAGGGTTACATGCCGTAAAATAAATGCCCCATTTGGAAAAAGGGCCTATGGTAATGATAGGATGTAAAGGTAGGGGTGGCACATGCATCTTGCATTGGAAGATCTAGCACACATGACACTTTCGAACTGCAACAATACAGTCTTTAAATATAGACATCCAGAAGTAATTCACACGCAGAATCTTTTGGGCGGTAGCATAACCGGACATATGACCACCACAGGCACCACTATGACAGTCATTCAGGACTTTCTCAGCCTCTTCCAAGGTCAAACATTGGTGGAGCACAGAATTGAGTCCAACACGATATAAGGTATCTCCGACAATGCGATATGGTTGCGATTGATGCTGAACACGACGTTGAGCATCCTTCCTCAACTCGGACTGGAAGGTAGATATATGAAGGTACAGAATGATGTCACCGTACCATGGATCACGAGTGCTGATTAGAAAGAGAGTTTCATCCGAGATATGATCCTCGGATTGAGATGGAACAGAGTCGGTGGGGAGAGAGCAGATAAGATCAGCAAAAACTAGTGACTTCTTCGATTTGGCAGTAGTGAACTACAAATCGAACTCCTTAAGGATCACAATCCATTTGGATTACTTTCCCCCCATAAATGTTCGAGACAAGATGTAAGTCATGGGGTTGCAGTCGAAAATCATGGTTACTGTGTTGAACAGGATGTAATGGTGAAACCACTGAACGGCCTGGACCGCGGCAAGCGCCAACTTCTCGACGTGAGCATAATGTGTTTCAATATCGAGGAGATCCCGAGACAGATAATAAAACACATGCTCATTTCCTTCATCGTCATCCTATACCAGAACCATGGCTATTGTGCTGAATGCAGTAGCCAAATAGAGGGTAAAGTCACGATGATAGTAGGGAGAACGTATTAATGGAGCATTGACAAGAAATTTTTTAAGTTTATTTAATGAATGCTGAGCAATCTCGTCCCAATGGAAGGGAACGCCCTGCTTTAGAAGTTGCATAAACCCTTTGGCCACTTCTGCATAGTTCGAGATAAAGCGACGTAAGAAATTTTATTTCCCCTAAAGACTTTGAAGTTGATGCAATGAGGATGGGGATGGGAGATTAACAATAGCTTCGACCTTGAGGGGGTCAAGGAAAATTCCATATTTAGAGACAATGAATCCCAAAAGACGACCAGAGTCAACACAGAAGACACACTTGTGAGGATTAAGCCTGATGTTGTAACATCTGCAATGGATAAAAATCTGGCAGAGATGTCCGGGATAGTCTTCGCACCGAGCTGAATGAGCTGGTAGGTCATCCAGATACGGCTAAACAATGTGACATATGTCATGAAAGCCGTAGGACATGACACGATGGAAGGTGGCTCCAACGTTTTTCAAGCCGAACGGGAGCTTCTTATAGGCGAATCTGCCCCACGGATAGATTAAGGCAGTCTTATGTTGATTGGAGGGTAAAATATTAATTTGATTATAACCCGAGAAGTCGTCCATAATGGAATAGATCTCACTCCCTGCATAATCATCGATGATATGATCTATAAAGGGGTTGGGATAGTTGTCCTTAGCATAAGCACGATTGATGTCTCTATAGTCAACACAAACTCGAATTGTGCCCTGCTTCTTATCTACAGGGAAAATATTGGAAACCCATTATGTGAGGGAAATTGGATATATGAAGCCCGTGCTAAGAAGTTTCTCAACTTCTGCTTTTATAGCAGCGTCTTTTCGAGGATGCACTGGGCACAGGCATTGGCGCATAAGCTTCGCACCAAGATAGGTGGGAATTTTGTGCACAACGATACTGGGATCAGTCCCAGGCATCTCTTCATAATACCATGTGAAAACATCTCAGAATTCAAGGAAAAGGCTAGTCTATACTTGAATCTCTTCGAGAGAACAACTGACTCCCACGTGAATGTTCCCGACGACCCCCAGTTTAACGAAGATGTCGATAGGCATTGTTTGGGTGATATTACTCAGATTTCCTTCCAAAAGTACCTCATGAGTCAATATTGGCATTTGGAGAGGTGGAGAGGGAGCCTGAGATGCAAAGTGCTCAAGACAATTAGACATTGTCCCCAGGCTGAGCATGAATGAGGAATGATGATGTCCATCGCTCCACGACAGATCTTCGAGAGACATAGTCTCCACGATAGCTTCGTCAGACGGAAAGACTTCTCTCAAAGGATCGGGCGAGTCTGTAGCGCCAAGCTAAAGGGATTGAGAATAAACGTTAAGATCCATGCTCAAAGGAGCATTTTCATCAAGAGGAGGATCTGATGCAGCAATGATCTCGCAATAATTGATTTCAACTAAAGTTAGAGGCATTGATTCTCCAAAATAGGTCACCTTTTTAGGAGAAGAGATGATCCACGGGTCATCCGACCTAGAGATCATGTTGACTTGAACGGTGTTCAGTGGTGGCATGGGAAAAATACCCATGAGAACGGGGTCCTTGAAAAGATGAGGTCCTACACTGTCAGGGGGATTGGGAATTTGATCCACGTACGGCACATTTTTCTCAGAGGATGAGGTGAAGAAACACAACTGATCAACAGTGATAATATTTCCCTCATGTGGAAACTTTAGAAGCTAAAAGAGGGTGGATGAAACGCATAGCATGGCGTGGGTCCAGCTGCAACCAAGTAGAATATTGTAGTTGAATTTGGCATCAACCACTTCTACTTCGACGTTGACTATCTTACCTTGTAAGGTGATCGGTAAACTCGCGAGAACACCCAAGGGTTTTGATTCCCTACCATCGAATTCCTCGAGGTCATTCGGAGATGAAGTGAGGGTTGGAGAGCCAATGGCCTTCCAGCAGGCAGATGACATGACGTAGGTAGAGGAAATTTTGTCCAAAATGGCTTTGTGAATGCTGAGGCCATTGATACCGACTTGTATAACAAGGGCGATTTGATGTGGACGTCGGGGGACAAAATTCTCTAGATCAAAGGTGAGAAGGCTAGAATTGGCAGGATCAATTCCACCAATTACAGATAATAGAGCTTTCCATTGAGATGGGAAATTTTGAAGCACTTCCAACGCAGACATTGTGGAAGGCGCCTGTGCCAAATCCTCAACAATGTTGTAATGCTGAGCAGCATGGGCATTTGGATTATAGGAAGACTTTCAAAGGACATCTTTGGCAGGTGGCCGTAAAATGGGTTCAGCACTGGGCTTCTCAATTTATAAATGACCAGAGGCAGGTGGGGGAGGCGAGCCATCAACAACTTCCTTCCCAGCTTCCTGGCGTGATCTGGCATAATCCTTTGAACGAGTGGTGATTGAAACAGGTGCAGAACCATTCATCATGAAGACCTGAGACGAAAACGGTACAGATGGTGAAGGCTGCTTGACCATCTGGGTCTGTTGAGATGGAAAAGGTTCCTTAAGAACTGTTGGAGTTCCCTTACAGAATTTAAGGAGTTGACTAACCTCGGATCATCAAGGAAAATCTTTGGTGTAGTGGTCTCTGTCACAGATCAAGCAAGGGTACTTCGGTTTTCATTGTGAACCATCATTAGAACGTGGCATAGAGGATTCTGGTTTTGAGGCATCGGATTTGGCTTTGCCTTTGCCGTTATTATTTCCCTTGGAAGTCTTGTCTACAGGATTGGCCTGAACGTCATTGACCTCCGCGGTTTTACCAGAATCTGGAGTAGCGGGAGGAGTAGGATTATTGGAAGAATTCGACTTTTGCTTCCCATTAGAAGACTTACAAGAAGTCTGAGAGACGGATCCAATAACACCGTCAACCGATGGGTTAGGTTGTGCTTTAGAGGTCCCTGGCTGCGGGGCATTAGTTAAGATATCATATAACATGTCAGACTGAGAGTTCACCAAATCGAGGTATTGGGCACGAGCGATGGCTTGTTCCTCGGTTACACATGCCCCCATAGAAATGTCTTGTGAGATCTTGTTGAAAAAGGAGGTACTGAACCAGTGAGTTAGAAGCTGATCAGGAATGTCAAACTTGATCAGACGACGAAGACGTCTCCACTCATGAATATGATCTAAAATATGAGTGGCTTTGTCCTGTTTTAGAGATGTCAGGAGATGCATCCCAGCTTCATAACGAACTGGTAACTGGTAATGTGTTAGGAACGCCATAGCTAGATTATTAAATTATTGAAAAATACCATGAGGTAGTTCGATGTACCATTTAGTAGAAATGTTGGTAAGAGTGCACTGGAAAAGACGTAGACGGTTCGAGTCATCAACTGAAGAGTTCGAAGAACACCACAAATGGTAGGCCATGACATGTGCTTAGGGGTATTCTTCAGATTTCCCTTCAAATTTGGGAGAGTCACTAGGTACCTTCGTCGAAACCGGAGGCAAATATGGATTATGAAGAATCAGATCATTGGTCAATTTAGATACATCTGGTAATTTCAACGTGGTGAGGAAAGGTAATTGAGAATTAAAAGGCATGCCAGGTCCCCGATAAGGACCTGTACCTGTACTCAAACCTGGTTGAGCATAAATCTGCCCCCATTGGTTCTGTCCTCGAGGATTCTGACCATAGGGGGCATAAGCCGTATAATTGGGTTGATATGGTTGCTCATAACCAGGGTATGGGGGTTGATAACTAGGTTACTGACCCTGATTATACATGGGCCCTGTTTGAGCAGTGTATGGATTTGACTATGGAGTATAAGTATAACCTGGCTATTGAAAATAACCAGAACCTTCGGGTGGGTTGTAAACTGATTGTGACTGACCTTGAAGGTAATATCCGCCTTGGGGTCGAACGGGCTGCTAATAAGTGCGGCTCTGTTGAGCCTAATAAGTTGGGCGCACAGGAGATTTCGACTGTGGCAGGGAATAAATAGGCTACTAAGTAGGGTTAACTAGTTGTGCAAGTTGTCCTGGTTGAATAGGTTGACCTGGATGCGCAGGTTGCCCTGGTTGAATAGGTTGGCCTGGCTGTGCAAGTTGCCCTGGTTGAACAGGTTGACCTGGCTGATGAAGGACACCAGGCTTCCCTAGCTGAGTAGGTTGGACTGATGGCGGGAGAGGGCCAGGTTGTGCCTGATAACCAGGTTGACCTGTGATAGGACCATAGCATGGCCCTGGCTGTGCAACATTCGGACCAATTGGAAACTAAGGTTTCTGAGGTTGCACCAATGGTTAAGAAGGATGGGTTTGCCGCCCAGGACCATACAATGGTCTAGGTTGATACCTCGATTTCCCTGTCGGTCCTTGAGGTTGCCCCGACTGGATCACAGGGTGAGGTTGTAGAGGTTGACCTTCAAGGTTGTAAGACTTGCCTTGTGGGCCGTACAACAATCCTTGCTGGCCCGAATGTTGTCCCTGTAAGGGTTGTCCCTGTAAGGGTTGTCCTTGTGGGTCATATAGATAACCTAGCTGGGCTGAAGGTTGTCCCTGGAAGGGTTGTCCTTGTGGATTAGAGGGTTACCCAGCCTGGGCAGATAGAAAACTGTTAATATACTGATAAGCCTCAGGAGTAGTAAAACAAATAGGGTTTCCCTGCTCATCATATTGATATAGAAATACATAAATCGGGGTACCATCCGGTCCATAATGGGAAAATTAAGGACGGTTGAGATCTTGAGAGGACTGACCAACCTCAGATTTTGATGTCTATAGAGACAATTGATACTCCTCAGTAGAAATATTCTCAGGAATAGCCGAAGCTATGTAAACGTCTTCAGTAACTGATGACATCCTAGTTGACTGAGTAGTGATAGCAGGTGTAGATGTAGCCACGCAGACAATAGGTCTAACTGGTACTGATGTAACGAAAGGAGATGCCATGAGAGGTTTCGATAGCGAAATTCCTAACGAGGGAATAACCAGCCTCGTGGACAGAGTCGATATTCCCATAGAGGCGACAACGGCCATGAACTAACTTAAAGACCTATATCCATCTAGAAGCGAAGGACCAGGTGAAGACATGACAGAAGATTCGTGGATGTTTCTTGTAAAAAGCTGGTAATCTTCACTAGACGTAGGAATTTTCTCACTTGGAGAAGGACTGGGTGAGTCCATATCTGACCCTGCCGAAAGATCTTCTAAAAGAATACGAGGGCTAGGAGGTATAATAGTAGCCAAGAAAGGCGATCCCTATGTAAGAGGAGGGAAGTGTTCCCCTACTCCAAATCCAAACCAAGCATTGGAGAAGGGCCAATTGAAGTCAACTGGTCCACCAAAGGGAAGCTCAAATATAACCGGTCCCCTGTTGGGGAACTCGGATACAATAGGTTGTTGATGTTTAGCAGAGGAATAAGAGACCTCTAATGAATCGTCTGTGTAATGACTACCAGTAGACGAAACTGAGGGTTTTGTGACTGTGACAGTAACGAAAAGAGGAAGAGATCAAAACAAAGAGAAAATGCACCAAAAAAAATGAAAAACTAATGAAGAAACCAATTCCAGAAATGATAGTGAAAGAGATGAAACAAACAAGTTCCCTTAATACAAATGCACACAATCAAGACCCAAACTGATCAAGAAATCCCTCAAATCGAAGAAGAATCTCAAAAGACTCACACAAACCGTGTAATCTAGGCTCAGAATGAGACAAAGTGAAACTTGAATGAAAGAGAGAACAATCACTCAACTGACGCAATGATACAATGGAATCCAGCAAAAAAAATGCAAAGAAGCGAAAATTAAGTTGATTGGAAAAGCAAGAACCAAAAACTCCCACGGGAGGCTCAGCACAAAATAACACCTAGAAGCCCTAGGGCTAGAATGAAAAACTGATTGTAAAGGGAAAACAACCAAAGGAAAAGGGCCAAACACAATCAAAAAATACTTCAAGGCACTCAAACACTCATAAAAATGACACCAGGACCAGAAATCATGTTCAGATAGCTCAAAACCAAGTAAACCCTAACACCAAACAGGGTTGGCACCACTGTTTGGCTATAATATGCGCCAAAACAGCATTGGCGCGGGGACCTAACTATGGATCAGGTCTTCTGGGGTTGAACACAGGTTTCACACCAAAAGGAGGCGAACCAGAAGAGAAAATCAATCAATCAAAATCCAAAAACAACCAAAGGAGAAAAGACTAACTCCAACTCACTTCCCCAGTGGAGTCGCCAGTTTTTTGAGGAAGTAAATCCCCTCTGCAAATAGAGGTGATCCCTACTAGCCTAGATCGGGTCTAGCAACAATCAAGTCACGCAGTGACGTAGGTTCCTAGTTACGAAACGAGAAAAATCATAACGAATTGCATACCTCAAATCCTACGCAGTGGTCGCTGAAGAAAAGATGATGTTTCCCATCCCTCACTTGGAAAATCATGATCCTTCTGTTCGACACGTCTGAATACCTGCACACATGCAAGGAAACAACGACATACAACGTAAAATCTAAAGCATGTAACCATACATCAGTCAGAGAGGATATAATTCATGCATAAAGAAATAAACACATGAACGGAACCATAATCAAAGTCACTTATATTAAAATAACAAAGGAAATATTACAACCCAAAGCTCTGACACTATGATCTTCCTTCGGCAGGGCTAATAGTAGAGCACGTCTCAACAAAGCCTGTCGGCAATCTGCACAAAACTCTCTCTCTTCGGCTTGGCTCTCAATAGTTGTCTGGCTACAGTTTCCTTCCTACAAGTTTAGCTAGCTTGATAAGGGAGAATGCAAGCTTTTATATTTGGAGGAATGGGAGTTGGGATCCCTATAATCATGGGATAGGCCCTATCTCTAAGGAAGCTTCCATGATAGGTGGAAAACCACTTCCTATACATGGAGATCGAGAGCCAAGCCACCCAACTCCTTTTGATGACTCATTCAATAGTTTGTTGGAATCAAAATTCTGCCATTTTTTTTTTTTTTAAATCCCTTATTAATATTGGCACAAGTGAGACACAGGGACAGAGCGCCAGTTACCATGCCCTATATGGTGGATTTCCCCATTGGTGGGAGGGCTGAACTAGCTAGTCGCGCCAAGGCAAAAAGATCTGTTTTTAGGGTTTTTCAGAGGAAACTTTCTTCAGGGGAATGTTTTTTCTTATGCAAGGGGATGCCATGAAAGTGGTTTTAGCTCATGTCACTAATCACAGGTCACGGGAATAGCCCTCCAATGTGCGGGACAATGGATTGCAGGGACAGTGAAAAAATGTTGTGTAATAGATTGAAATTTTCTCTTCGGGGGAATTTCACAGATGGAAGTGTATCCATAGAGTGATTTAGTATTGATATTATCCTTTGGGAGGTCAAGAAGCGTCAGTTCTTAAAAGAACGTCAAATATGGTAAGAAGCTTATGTAATTTAAATGTGTCAAATGGGAAGCTCGAAGATGTCGAGAAAGAAAGAGCGGAGTATGGAAGATTCAGAGTGGGTGTAAGCGCTGATGAAGACCAGTCAAACAAAGACAAATGAAAAATTTTGTAATTGCGATTTCAGTTTTGTAATTTTTGAAATGTAAGCATTAAAGTCAGGTGTTTGAAATAATTCTCACATTAATGTTGTGTGCTAAGTTTGGGGATTGGATTTTAGGTTTTGTAGGAGACTGTTGAGATATTCTCTCAACCTAATCTCCAAGGTTAGAAATAGTTTGATCTCACTTCAACTATATGTATCTCTGTTTATTGTGTGCAATACATTCAATTATTGTGTGTTAATATTGTGCAATGGATGCTCTTCCAATTTCTCATAAAACACGTAAAGAATTATTTGTTTCCTTGATTTTGAACAACGTGTGAATAAAATATTTCGATTATAAAAAAAAAGTTTATTTTTAATTACTTTACATGATATATGTAGTAACATTAAAATATTAATATTTTTCTAGATTTTAGACTTTTGTGATCCATAAAGATAAAGATATTGTCTTTTCAATTAATCACCTTATTGACATTTCATCGACATTTCAAACCATCTAACGGGGTTCATTTTGTCCCGAGGATGAACCACATTAAATGGTTCGAAAGTTTCCTTAGGATGAACCACATTAGATGGTTCGAAACGTAGACAAAATATTAATAATGTAATTAATCTCAGTACTGCATGAATAAGAAGATACAAGCTTGTTTCTCTTGTGGTGTAAAACAAGTACCAAGATAGACATACATCAAATCATTTTATTTTCCCAAGTTAATCTGCTCATGTGACAATGTGTAACTTTTAGTTTTGGCATTAACAGGTCCCTGAAAGTGATTTTACAAGTCATACAACTTCTCAAAATATACCACACCCTCTAGGATTAGATTTCCTTTACTCATTCTAGCTACATCCTGCAGTGCCTTCTCATGCTCGTCGTCATTGATCGTTGTGTCTTTGAACAAATCAATGTTCACCATGAAGGACAGTATCTACTGGTCATCATTAAAAACGCATAAATTAGTGATATTTTCAGGGACACATGGTTTTTAAATAATTTCTATAGAAAAATTGTCCCTTAATGGTGAAAACCTAGCAACAACATTTTCTAATTCATTTGTAGCTGCATTCTGCAATCTTTGAATAGAAATAATATTAAAATCTTGGAAATGTGATATTAAATAGTGTACCCCTTGTTGATAGCTCTTTAGACGAGGTGAAAGAAAATGAATGGTATCACATATCTTTCATACCGTAATTTTTGAATCACCTACAACTTCTAAGGAAACAAAATTGAGATCAATGGCTCTTTGTAATCCTAGGACGAGTGCCTGATACTCTGTAGTGTTGTTTGTGCACTCAAATTCCTAGTGGCTCGATATCAAATGTTTTCTCTACAGTAGGTCTATTAAAACGTAACTGATTCTAGAGCCCTCCTATGTTTTAGAACCATAAAAGCACAAATACCACATGCCATATGTACAAGATCATGAACTACATTATTACTACTACTACTACTAATTGTACAAAGGTCATTACCACCAGATGGACTAGAAAGGAACTCCAACTATGTTTCCGGTGGGACTGGGGATGTCTGTGTAGGATAACACCCGAGTTTAGCTTCCAAGAATAAATTTCCAAAAATGATTTCTACGAAAGTCACTGGCTCATCATTTCCATTCAAGGGAGCAACATTATGTTTCATGTATCTTTCTGATTTCACTTGAATCTAGTTGTTTTTTTTCCTTATATAGAAGCTATATGTGTTACCAATTCATAAAAAAGTATCCTTGTAACTTACTTGACCAGTATCTACTTAAAAATATTTTGTATGCCTAAGGTATCTCTAAAATCATTACATTTATACATTGGTGAACTTGTCTATCAGATGATAAACAGATAATCATGTCTTTGAGTTCACCAACTGCGTGGACAAGAGTCACATATAGCTGAATAATTTTTCCATCTATTTTATTCAATTTTTCATTGATTTCTTTGCGATATACAATGGAATTACATTTATTGATGTACCATAATCAACCAAAGAATTGTGTACATTGAAATTGAAAATTTCAAGCGTTAACAAAAATGGAGGGTAGAGTGTATTTTATTCAAATATTAAAGCATTAAGTATTGATTCGAGGGAACTAGAAGACGTACCTTATCCCTTTTATGAAGGGGCATCATTACCTCCAGAGGACTACCCAAGTGCTTCTAAGAGAATTTCGCGTTGTCTCGTGAACATTGTTAACGCAAATATTGAAATGTACGTGTGAACCTTCTTCATGTCATCAACAATGTTTTAGTCCAAAAATGGAAGAATGGTTGAAAAGTATGAGGAAATGAATTATTTTATAACTTCTAGAGCAATGGTTTTATCTTTGTTATTTTTGAAAGTGTTTTTCGTTGAGACCTCCTTCTGAGACTTTCTCTAAGTGTTTTACACTGATTTGATGGGTGGAATGATTTTCCTTAATAGATTTTATTTGATTTTCTATTTCGTCAACTCTATTGTAGTAGCTGACCCATGGCTTCTCAAATTGTATGGGTCGGTCTTCTTCTGGGTCAGAGGGTCACTCATAGTCTATTTTTCAGTTTTTATCTTTTGGGATGTGGGTATGCAATTGAACATGTTTACTGCATGCCCGACACATGGAGTTTTATCGGGTAAAACAACTTCTTCCTTTTCTTCTTCAGGCTCAGGCTACTCATATGTAAGAACAAAATAATAAAGATGTGTAGAAATAATGTTCATGGTGTTATTCCATTGTGGGCCCAACCCTTCGCAATTCAACACGAAGTTCGAGCTATACAGATACTTTGTCAGTTGGAAACTGCTTCTACCCAAATTCACAATCCTTCTGGGAAAGTTAAATCGCTAAGGCTTGATACTCACGGAGGTTTCACTTGACATTTTTTTGATTTTCTCCATCTCATTTGATATATTCTTGAAAATATGGGTCAAGTTTTCAATATCATATTGTTCTTTCTCTTTGGCCTTGCTTAAGGAGGGCTGAGACCTTTTACCTGTGCCTCTAGACTATTTTTCCATTTCATCATCTATGATAACTCCTAATTCATGCAAGTCTTTCTCAACTGTGATAACATCTTCATAATTTTCCATTAATGTTGCTTTTACAATTTTCTTCACAAACTTCACAATGCTTGCCGGTAAGGCAAAAGTGTAGTAATATATTGTGATAGAGTCATGAGATTTTGTGTCTTGTGGAAATTTATTCAAGATGCAGCTGAACCTCTGATTGAAATGTTTCATTTTCTCTTTTTTCTTCATCTTTAGATTACCAAACTCTTTAAATAACATGGTGGGGGTCTTATCATCAACAAAATTTTCAAGGAATATTTTCTTAAACCCCCTCCAATTCTAGATGGATTTAAAAAGAAATATGTGATACCATATAATAGTTATGCCATCCAAGGTGCATGGAAAAATTATACATGAAACATCATTGTGACATACCTCAAGTTTTTTTAGATGTAGGTAAAAGTTATCAATATGGTCTTCAGCATTTACTATTTTATCAGTCATACTTCATTAAGGGCTTCTCTCAGTTCCTTGACATCTTCTCTAAGATACCAAGAAGTGCAAGTGGGACTTGAGTCATTCTATCCAGATCTTGGTCTTTCATGTTTTCATCTTTGATCTCCTCCTATTCTTTGTCAGAATATGATGGCTCTTCTTCTTCTTTCTCACCACCCAGAAGATGAAAATTTGTGCCTGAGATTACGTGGTTATCTCTGTTACCACCACTGAAAATTGGAGGTTCTTCCATGTTTTCCATATAATATGATAATTCTTCATGGGTGGAAAGGATGATGTATGAAAGGGGGGAAACCATTATCCATGTACGGGTGGTTGTGTTCTTTTATGAAGAATATGGAAGACTGAGTACTCTCGAGATCAATCCAATGTCTTTTGTGAACTAATGGGTTATAGGATGGATAACCTGAAGCTGATTGTATGGGATTTCACAAGTTCATGTGGGATGTGGTTTGGAAGAGTCACCAACTTCAGAAACATGAGCAGGGGAGGTGTAATAAATGTTTCTTCCTTGATGAGAATATGTGATTTTGGGGACGGTGTGGTTATCAACCATAAAACATTGGTTTCCCTCCTTCTAGCACTAGAAATGTTGACAGTACTACACGTGCAAAAATTCATGGTATCTGAGAAATATGAAGTCCCAATTAGACATCACATCGTTTGGTGTAGGATTCCTATCGGAAATGAAGATCTGGATGCGATATTCTTAAATATCTTCCTTGAATGTAACTCTCAGTAAGAGAGAGGGGTGCCGATGTAATTTCGAAAAGCACGGGGGGTGTGCTTGGTGAATTTACAATAGCAAGTGTGCCAAGGTTCTTCTACTACGGGGAAGGGGGGGGGGAGAGAAGTGAGCCTCTAAGATAGAGGTAATAGTACAACACAAGAACAGACACACATGAACTGAAGGATCTATCTAAAATCTAGCGAAATAGTCCACAAGGGATGCGATGATCATTACAACCAGAAATTGAGAAAGATGTACCTAACATCCTAGTGAATATTCCACATGGATGGGACAAAAATAAAAACCATTTCGGCAAATTCTCAATTAGATAAGTATTGAAATAACCGAAATAGCTGAAGTACCTTAGCACATGTGAAACAAAACAATAAGTAAAAAAATTGTAGAATAATCTTACAAACATTCATAATTCATTCATGAAGAAATTTTTGGCCTTGAAAGGCATCTGTTATTAAGTAAAATTTCAAAGACACATATGTACAATGAACATCACTAGCTTTAATAGTGGAGCGTTGGATCCACTCCTTGCTCCACAAAAGAACTATATTATCTCTCTAATGGTTTTTTGGTGGAGCCAAGGTCAAAATTCATTTGCTCATACAATGGGGGAGTATATATAAGAAATGGGTGACTCTTCGACTACCCTCAAGATTGTTTGACTTCCTATGAATTTTCAACTTACATTACCCTTTACATTCCATGTGTGTCCTTTGGACTTCAAATTTATAATACATTTTTATTACAATATACATGCATTACTGATGTGTCATATGACCACTCATGACATGACATTAGATTCCATGACACTGCTAACATGGATTTCTTGATGACGTGGCAATGTCAAGCAACTACTGTTGTTGAGAATCAAGTGTCTTCATGAATAATTTTTCCTCTTCACCTTTGCATGCCTCTGTGATAAGGAGTCTTCAATGATCTCAAGTCTTGGATAGTGGTCAAAAACTAGTCTTCCTTCACTTTATCTTGATCAATCAGCTTGTGAGTTCAACTGCAATAGTGCCTTTGAGCTTTTTTCTCTCCTTCCTCACATTATTCACCATCTTTCCATGACATGATATAGTACCTATTCCTGCAATTCACTCAGGACAAGATGACATCAATTTGAAAACCCCTAGCCTAAGATGATGCATTCTTATCCATAAATTAAACCCGAAACAAGTGAGAGTTGGGAAGAGAGGATCAATGACTAAATAACTATGTACTTTAGATAGGAAAGGGGAATCATTGGGCCTCGATACTACACAGTTCATAATTCAGGCTAGGGTGAGGGACAAGACCGTGCAATTTCTGGAGCTAGTGGGACGGCTTGAAGGGACAGGCAATGGAAGAGATTCCTGCATATTTTCATGATTCAAGGAAGTTCAAGATACTTCACAACTACATATTTCAAGGGCTGAGCAAATTATCTTGAGGTTTTTGGTTCTGAAGTGTGCAATTTAAGTCGGGTTGGGGTTCACAACTGTGCAATTGTAGAGGTTAAGGTGAAGGCTTGGTCACATAAACTGCGTAGTGCAGCAGTCCTGGGAGGCAGGAAATCCACTCTGTGTTGTACAAGGTAGCAAGGTCATGGTCAGAGGACTGAGATTATGCAATGCACATCTCAAGGGAGGTCAGGTTAATCTAGGTTTCTTGGCTAAGAAGTATTCCAAATAATGGCTAAGTGCGGGACTAACGGGATCGATGTGAACGGTGATGAAACTTTGACTATGATCACACACTTAACATAATTTGATGACTCAATAAACATAGATCATCCATGACATACAAGCAAATCATATCCCTCTGTGTGACAACTTTACAACCGATTATGACAAGTGTGATACCAAAGATACATTTTACAATGACTATGACGAAACTTGTGTGACAGTGCTCAAAACATAGGAAATGAATGCATCAAGTATTTGCAAGGTTAGAAAAAAATATTTGTGAAAATTTTACCTCTTTCAACCACTAGAACATGCTCATACATAAAATGCGATAATCAACATGCCAAAATATGACACTTTGCCTATCTTACGAAAGGGATCACAACATTTCAAGAAATCAAATAAAAGGAAATTCAAAGTTTGTGATGGTTATGAAAAATACCATGGAAGGCTCTGAAATTTGGTATAGGCCAAAAATTTGGATGGTGTTGTAAAAGCTATAACAACCACACAACTTAAACTTTTATTTCAAACAGATGTTTATTGTGTTTTGAACAAAACGAACCAAAAAATATGCTTAGAAATGAGCCAAGACATATAATATTTTATCACCAAGACATTGAAATATTTTATTTAGTATTGCAACCATGTAAACTAAGTGGATGCGAAACATCAATATACATCAATCCACCATAAGCATCAAAATGTTTACTTCATGATACATCTTACATTCCCAATGATTAAAAAAATCATAAAAAATAACTAAATTGTGTGTGTATATATATATATATATATATATATATATATATATATAGTTAAAACATCTATTGTAGAAATCTTAGTACCTGTAAGTATGCTTTGGGAAAAATTGCATAAAAATTATAACCTAAATTTTACTCTTACATAAGGGTAGCCGAAAACATAAACAATGGTGGATAGTAACTTGTAGTAAGTATATTTATTTACATCTTATTACTATCCATTTTTTATCAAAGACTTGCTTAAAATATGGTAAAAAAAAAATAGATATTTTTCCTATAAAGCTTAAGAATAAAAAATCATTACACAAATATTTATGAATATTGCAACCGTATCCATATATTATGGGATAAAATATGTGAGGAAAATATCCACATTACATTATATTATATTATGCAAAAGCTATAATAAGACCTTCAATTTGCATTAGTTAATTTTAAACTAACAATGGTCAACAAACAAATCCATTGCTAGAGTCCTTCCTTGGAAGGGACTAATAACATGGAACAATATTATCAACCATGTATATTTACCCCACATTACGATGGATATTATTAACCTTCTTTGTTACAATGCCATGGTTTATCAACACCACATGCCTAAAAAATCATAAATCATTTCATATGACATTTTTTCATATAACATTTCTTAATTAATCAATCAAATTATAAAGACAAAAGTGCATAATTATTTTGGAGAAAAAAACTTAATCTTTGACTCCTCTATATGATTATGAATATTCTAAAATATTCCATAAAAGATTAAATTCCTATCATCAACTTAATAATTATTGATAATTAAATTAAAATTCTAAAAACCATATTCCAAAATAGACACGCTTATTAATGCAATACTCCAAATTATTATTTTTTATTATTAAAATATTAAATATCTCATATCAAAAGCATATTAAAATTTGAATAAACAATCATTTTTCTTTAAGAAATAATTAAATTTTTTTGCTACATATATTTAACTAAATTGGTCATTGGAATATTTTTAAATAGTGAATATATATATATGAATACTTCAAATATTTTTAAAAAGTAAAAGAATTATATATACTTCAAAGGTTTTATTTTTTATTTTTTAATTTCAAATATGAAAATTGAAATATTTTGTATATGGTTGATAGTGAAATATTTTCTTATTATTACATAATATACAATTTTCAAAATTTTAATTTAATAAATCAGTAATTATTAGCTATATTGTGGAGATTTAACCTTTCTAGAATATGTGAGGATAATAATAGTAATATTCACAGATCAAAGGCTCATATTTATTTGTAAATTAGTTATGCTCTTTTAATTAATTTATTTCAAAATAGTTACTTGAAAATAATATTATATCAACACTTGTTATATTGGACATGCAATATTAATAAGGCATGGTAGTGTAGCAAAAATTATTTACAAGTTTAAAATCTCTATAGTAAATTGGAGTGAATTTCCATAATTAAGAATATTTTTTAATTGATATGTTTTTTTTTATACCTCATAATAATAATAATAATTTAAAATAATGTTATAATTTAATTAATTTTTATGATTTTTTTAACTTGGACAATGTGAGATCTAGATATATCATGAAGTAAATATTTTGATGTTTTATATTATTGTGTTAATTAATAATTTTGTCTTTAATTTAGATAATATCGATCAATAATAATAGACATAGTTTAACTTACAAAATGGTTTTTTTCATAGCAAAGATTTTTAAAACTTGAGTTTGAGTTGTTTAACCTATAGAATTCGAATTCGAGTGTCTAGAGGGTTTTTGAAGGTATTGAATCCATTCACATATTCAAAAATGTGTTTTAAACAATAAAAAATCACATTCTTTCTTGAATTGTTTTGTTAGATTCCTGTGAAAAAATCTTTTTTTCTATATATTAAACTATATCATAATAATATTATTGATTAAAAAACCAATTTAACATACATAGATATAATTACATTTTTTTTATTAAAAAATTTAATCATAATTACATTGTTTTTTATTTAATAAATAATTTGTTTTTTACTTGGTGAATATTTTACATTTATTTTAAAGATATTGTAAATTAAACACAAGAAAAATTACAAATTGCTTCTATGGTCAGCAGATTTCTGTGAATAGCTCTTTTTCAGACATGTTTCTAAACATGTAAATGATATGGTCGACAGATTGTTTGAACAAGCTTTGGATATCCTGGATCTCGCTTTTAGTAACTGGGAGAAGACTTTTAGTTTCTAGGATAATACTAATAAAAACACCTTCAAGGACATGGATATTCAGACAAAAGAAATCTGCAGTATTGTTTTTTTTTATGTTTTTTTTTTTTTTTAAATTTATCAAATATAATATGCTTTTTAATGTCTTTTTTTAATTTATCAAATATAATATGTTGATGTTTATTAGATATAACAAGTTTTGTTGATGTTTATTAGGATTCAGTGGGAAAAAGTGAAAATTAGAACTTGTATTTTGTTTCTAGTTTATCTTGTCAATAAAACATACGAAACAAGTTTTGAAAACATTAAAGCTATTTTTTTCAAATCTGCAGAAACAAGCTGTGAACATTTTCCAACGTAGATTTTCCAAAGTCCAAAATAATCACACCAAAATACTCGCATCTATTTCCTCAAATCGTGAAATGACAAAAACAGCGATGATTGCTAAGAAGAATGGGTGGAAATGTAAACAATTGCAAACGTTGTCCAGGATAAAGGGCGTAAATGGTGGAAGGATGATACCTGTCAGAATAGACTGTACATTGTATATTTATTTTTAATTAAATTTATGTGTTTTTATATTGAAAATAGGATAGAGGTGAAAGATTGAAAATTGAATACATGTATCTATACATATGTCATTTATGACTTAGCCAGCTTAGATAATTCGTAATCCTTGTTAAAGGGGAGTTGTGCTGATTAGCTAACGGAAGGCTTATATATTTCAACTTACCTTGAGGTTTGTTGACTTTTTGAATATGGGGTGAGTATTAAATTTGTTTTGAATATGCTTCATCTGAAACATTGTTTATAGTTGGAAGATTAAATGTGTTGGGAATATGCTTATGGCGAGAATTTGTACAGCTGATTAAAAAAAATGCAGTAAATTTAATCAAGTAATGGATCGTTGACTAATTTGTGTCAAACCCTGTTGTACGGCTTCCTTGGAATGTGTGCCAAAATTGTTGTACAATCTTCTTTGAAACTCGTTCCCACTGCCTCGAAATCTGTGTCTTTCCTTGTTGTATGGACTTGCTAAAATGCTTCCTCGGTTTGTGTGCCAAGTTCTCTCCTCCTTCTCCTCACTGTCCAAAAATCTCCTTCGCTCTCATTCTCTCCCAATCTGCTCATGAAAGAATAAATGACATTTTCCTTCCTTTTCTTGTGACTTTTGGGCAATCCCTAAATCTAATGGCCGAGATAGCTTTGGATCTAGGGCTGAGATTAAATGCTCATTTAGGCAAGGAAGACCTTCAACGACTCAAGAAAAGGTATGCAAGGAAGACCTTCAAGGACTAAAGAAATATATTTCGTGTAGGAATGTGAATGGTAAAAAATGGCCCAGATTATATCCAAATGGTAAAAATTGGCCCAGATCATGAGGCCTATGTTGAAGTTAAGTTAAATACTTTGTATGATCATGCCAACATGAATGCCTCATGAATAAAGAAATAGGTCGTGATTTTCTACCTTGAAAATCAAATCAAAGGTTGTTTTGGTGTAGTTCCTCCATATTTAATCTTTATCAATTCATAGTGAGCCACCTATATATTATTTCCTTCATGATCTTTGAAAATATTTAAAATATCACATTGTTCTTTACCACTGATGTCCCTGGTGTTTGCCGATATGAAGTTGGTTTTTTTTGTTCTCTGTGGATATAGTAAACACTTTATGGAGAGGTGGCTTTCATCACATCAAGAGGAATAAAAAAAAAAAAATGAGAAAATAGCTCCAACACTGAGAGAGATTTGGTAGCATTTATGGAGTTGGCGAACATGTATTGTTTTGTGGTGTTGGCTACTCCCCATAGCTTTCTTGATCTTCTGTAAAAGAAATGAATTTTTATTTATCTTATATTACATTAACCATGAAATTGTCAACATTCATGGCACACTTTCCATCACATTTGTAGAGAAAATTATAACATGGTATCACATTTTTCTTAAACAAAATCACATATTTTAGAAATTTTCATTATTAATTTAATTTTCTATATATGAAGAAATACTACTAACGAATAATAAAATAGTTGTAACATAAATAATATATAACAAAAAAAACCACATTTCACATGAATACCATGGGTCAATACCATGTGTTGTTTTTATAGTTTATTATTATTTTATTTTATTATTTTTATTTTTTATTGTATTTTTATCTAGTTAAAATGTTCATTACATTATGTCAATCTTTTTATTTAATTTACTTTTATTTTTATTTTTGTGTCTCACGTGGCTCTTTGTAGATCTACAGTTAAGATTGATCTAGAACATCTTAATTTCCCTCTTTAAATAAACTATGTTCCACATGAATACCATGGGTCAATACCATGGGCTGTTTTAATAGTTTATTATTATTATTATTTTATTATTTTTATTTATTGTATTGTATTTTGATCTAGTTATAATGTTTATTACATTATGTCAATCTCTTTATTTAATTTACTTTTATTTTTATTTTTGTGTAATTTGGCATAGTCAAATTGTTAAATTGAGGTTAAAACAAATTTTTAATGACAACATTTTAACTTAAAAGTCACCAAAACTTAAATTCAATCCAACTTATTAAAAATAAAAAAAAACTAACACTATAAAAAACATATAAAAATCTATTTACTTGTGGATCTAATGGTCTAAAACATTTCAATTGTATAACATTTGATTCCAATGACTCAAACATGGACACACTGGCAGCTAGAGGAGTTGTTTTCAAATAAAAATGCCTTGAAGGTAATAAAAAAAATGACAACAATATAAAAAAGTGTATAGAGTTGTATTTAATGTGATTTTTTAGAACTTTTCAGATTTCTTTTTTTTGATATAATTTGTGTAAAATCTAGTAAGAATTTATTGAATTACAAATTTGATTAGTAAATTTTTTATAATAAAAATATTCTAGGGTTTTAGAGAGTATTGAATCCATATATATAATATAATTAATTAATTTAAATAACACAAATAAATATTTTAATTCAAATTATCTTACCTAATTCCAACCAAAAAAATCTATAAAAAAATTCCAAAAAATTTACATTAAAAACAACTCAAAAAAAATACACCTCCTAAGAAAAAAAAAGACTACCAAACATAGCAAAGACTCCTATCGAAATTTGTTTTGATGGAAGCAACAACAATACTTTGTCAAACATAAATACAATCGCAGAAACACACATCCCAATTTGTTCACAAGCAGTAGAACCAACAACAATACTTGGTCAAACATAAATACAATCGCAATAGAAGAAGATTGGATCCACTTACACCCTTACCTTTATTCATTATATTCTAATAGAGGTGGCGTCCTCTCCCTCAGTTGGAAGCCATTATTGGATGATGTCACCATGTTCTTAAAATATTTTATATTATTATTGCTTTGGATTTCATTATAAAGTATAAGAATTTATATATATTTATATTTTATACAAAAGAAGAAATAAATTATTTTCAATTTTATTAGGTTAAAGATAGTTTATGTACATATCTCTTATTCATATCGCTGGATTCTTTTTCTTGAATCTTTACAATAAATGGTTTAGTTGTTGGACAAAATTACATTATCTTAAGAGTTGTCAAAATATTTGCATAAATTTTTGTGTTATTTTTAAAGTCTTTTTATTCTAAAATATCAGAATGTTTGCATAATTTTTGTATTATTTTTAAATTTCTTTTATTCTAAAATGAAATGATTTTCTGTTTTCATTTTTCTTGAAAAATAAAAAATACACTCTTTCTTCTCATTTTTCTTTTAACTTTTTTCAAAAAAAATGTTTTTCAACAAAATTGATGAAAATTAGTCACAATAATTTTTTTTGACTCTCTAACCAATATTAACGTTTACGTCTACATAAACAAATGAAATCCTTGTCTATCCTATATTCTTAAATGCAAAAACTGAACCTCACCGAATTTTAATAAATGGTGGCCAGAAACAAGGATCCATTAATATTAATGTAGTTATCGTTATAAATACAACAGGATGATACCATAATTTGTGATTCCGTGACTATACGCGTATTCGACAAAACCATCGCAGCATATTCTCAAATCGGACTAATGCAAATTGTCTAGAAATGGATTAGCTTTAATAGGATATAAAATACATATTTAAGATAATAATCTCAATTTTAATTGATAAATTTCAGACTATTTGTATAAAAATTTATTACATTTAAATAATGTTGTTCAGGTTGAACCATTTAACTTATCTCAAGACTTACTATAGTGGATATAGATTGTATATTTTTATCTAAATCATAGAAAGACAAAAAGAAAGTATTTTTAGTGAGGTTAAAAATAGTCGATGGGACAGATTGGTTTTTCATCAGGCTTTTGTATTCTGCCTTTTTACTATGAAGTTTTACAATAACCGCTCCCAACTTCTCGACAAACTATTCGCTGAATAGATTATCCCAAGAACTAGTTGCCAGAATACGTGCATAATTTTCCCTATTTTCTTTGAAGGTCTCACATTCTAAAATGAAATGTTTTTCTATTTCCACTTTTCTGAAGAGAAAAAAATACATACTCTTTCCTCCCACATTTATTTTGGCATTTTCCAACACCCTATTTCACAATGGAGTTGATGAGAATTAGTCCTTAATTGAGCAATAAGAATTTTTGATTTCCAACAGATATTGGCCCTTATGTATTCCTTTTGCTTATGGTTATGAGTGGGGTTAAACTCTTCAATGTAGTACTTCTTCTTTCTCCCTAGCTCTTTCTCCCAAGTACGTTTGTGGAACTTATCCATAACAATTTTTTTTTTTCTCTTTACTGTTTGTAGGACACATGCTCAAGAAAATGCCCCATTTACTAAACCATTTGTTATTTTGCCGCATCTAAGTCTTCTTTCTTTTGGACAATCTGTCACTAAGCACAACCTCAGGCCATATACCATCTTCCATTTGCTCAATTTTTTTCAAATACCTTATGACTCGCACCATAGCAATTGCTTCAATAGGAGCAGCCGCTGTTTCACTTAACAGGATAGTATAAGGAACCGCACTTTTAATTTTGAATTTGTTTGTAATAAAATGCTTCTGAATTTCCTAAATTTGTTTCCATTGCATCTCGGTTGTGTTGTTGGCCCACAGTTCACAACCATATAGAATCACCAGAATCACTAGAAGCCCAAAAAATGTTAAAGTGGTTTTTCACTCCCACAACTCTGCCTCTCTACACCTGTTTTGAAGAGCATAAAATGTTTCCCAACTCCCTAAAGTTCTTTTATTTCTACATACATCCCAACTTAAATTTATGTTGAAGTCAATTCCAAGGTGTTTGTAGTCTGCAACTTCTTCTAGAATGTTGCCTTCAAAGTAGAACTTATGTTGGTTATGTTTTCTTTTGTTATAGAAAACCACTACTTTCGTTTTACTAATATTGACTTGCATCCCAACCCTTCTACAAAAATTCTCAAGGGAACATAAGTGCTCTTGCAAACCAAGAGCCGATTTAATAATCAACATAAGGTCATATGCATACAAAAGAAGCCTTATAATGAACTTGCCCAAATGGATACCATCACCCCCTTCCGAATTTAACCACTCTTCAAGCTTGTCAATATATAGCCCAAAAAGGGTAGGAGACAATCGGAAACCTTGCTTGACCCCGATATTGCCTCTTAAAATTTCAGAAATGCCTGCTGAAGTTCTAATATTTACTTTCACCTCTTCATACATCCTATGCACAACTGCTCTCAAATGCCTGGGAACCCCGAGTTCCTCCATTCTGCCCCAAAGATTGTCCGTAGGAATCATGTTAAAGGCTTTTCTGAAATCAGGAAAGAAAAAAAAACTTCTTCCTTTTCTTCCCAAAATTTTTCAATGATGTGCCTTAAAGTTATGCAATGATCAACTATGGAATGTTTAGGTCTAAAACTTGCTTGCCCTTTATCACGTTTATATCTTTCTTCTGCCCACTTGATGATTTTATTTTCTAACATGCTTCCAAATAACTTTTCAAACAAGGGGTTTATCATTATGGTTCTATAATTGGAGGGATTATTGACATCACCACTCTTGAAAAGAGGTATTGCCATACTAGTTGTCCAATCTGTGGGGAACCCCTGCTGTATGATGTTGTTGAAAATTTATGTGATGTGAGGTGAAAGAATTTTTAAGCCCCACTTTAGATACTCTGCTTGGAGTTCATCTAAGTATTTTTATTTTCCAGCGCCCAACCTCTTGATACCCATCTCTACCTATTGCACCTTGAAGATTTTTGTGTGTGTGTTGACCAAGGGAGGAGGGTCAACCTTGGGATCCTGCTCATAAATTTGTCTTGCATAGTCGAACCATTTAGAAGTTGTAATTTTGTTTTTATTTTTCACTTTTTTTGGTTGGAGCTCCTTCAAGAATAGTTTGGGGTTATTTTTCCCAAGGAATATTAGTTCTTCTCTCCTCAAAAAAATGAAATCAACCTTTTTCTCTACTTATATAATAATGAATTATTGTGACACCAGAGCCAGGGCGATGTAATATGATTTGACAGTTGAAAACACATATATTAGATCAAAGTTAATGCCCCCATTACACATCACATGTTGGATACATTCTCACTCCTTCATCGTCATTGATATGAAATTTATCAGAATCTCCATGTTACGATATCAATGCCTCAATTTCCATGTATCCTAATCTAAAGACAGTGTAGTGGAAATTTGCATTAAATTTCAGAGTCTCCATTGGAAATTTTGCAATGGAAATTATGACTGTGCTACTAGTAATAAAATCAAATATAGAAGTAATTAGGCTGTAAGGAGTTTTTATTTGAAAACAATTCATTTATCGGTTAGTGTATTTTTCTGCACCATCATATAAAATCAGATAAAATTTTAGACAATTGAAAATTTTTAAGCCATTTATCTACAGCCTCCTTCATTTAAGCTAACTACCTAACTAACTCTCTAACTTCTAAGAATCTCTCTTCCCAACCTACACTCTAACTATACGATGATATGAGAAAATGAAAAGAACCAACATTCTATTGTATGAACAAATGGTTCCTCGAGCCCTTAATATGAATGTGCACTTGCGTAGCTGTATTTTTTGTATTGATTTCATGGGATGTGTGGAGGATGTGGAAGAGGAGGGCTCATTAGGCCAAGCCAACTCTCGTTCTGAGATTTATCACTATCCAAATTCTCAATTTGATAGATTTTTGTGATATGCGTTATATCAGCAGCAAGCACGAAAAATTTCAAGAGATGGTCATTTCGGTAACAAAAGATACAATTGTTATTTGATTACACAAGGCTTATGATGTGTTTCTTCATTTCCTATTTACCTCCTTTTATGGCTGGTGCTCACTGGACTCACATGTGGAACGAGATGGGAGCATTGATATTGAGCATCATGCTTCCTATGGCCTTTGAGGTTTACTTCATTTGGAAAGTAGATAGACCTTTATATTCCACATCCAATGGCTGCCAATCTGTCTGTTTCACAGTGTCAAACCCTGCGATAGCCACAACCAATTTATCGTTGCTTCTTCCCCTCAGTTGCATGGTGCTAGCAAGTAAAAGCATTCATTACATCCTTTCATTAAATATTCGTTGGCTAATTCTAGCGACGAGGGTGGATTTATTTCCCTTAAGGCTCTTTAACAAATGAATCATAACCTAGAGATAACATAAAGACCATGGGAAAAAGATCCTGACGGATTCTTCATGGGTGAAGGTGTTCGCCTTCTGGTAAGCTTAAGCTGAACTCAACAACCATGTATTTTTGTTCTATGTTACTTTTTTCAGCCATATATTTTGTTCTATGTGACTGTTTGCAGAAAATAAGAAAATACTAATGAGAGTGAAGCCTTATATTTACAATGAACTGCTACCCTGATTAGTGATCCCATTGTCTATTCTTAATGATCGAATGAGAGGTATATTAGTTGCTCATGCTCGCCTTTTCCACTTTCATATACATTATCCGAATTTATGCAGGAACACAATAGAATACACATATAACCATAAATACAAAGAGGTACCATAAATAAGACTTCATTTCATTAATATTAACGAACTGAAATTTGTTTACACACATAATGGAAATAAACTAGCTAGGGTGCTGGTAGCTTATCTCTGAGAAGAAATGTGGCGACTACAGACCTTTGAAATCTGTGTTACAATGAGGCTTGAAGGCCTATATATTATTGAGAAACAATGGAAAACCCTAAACATCCAAAAACCTAGCACTAGGAGATGAAACACCACACTATGGGCCCCGTCGGGGTAATTGGTACATCAATTTCGTGGGGTCATAACTTTGGCATACTATCTCCGTTTGATGCACATGATACATTGTTAGAAAGATCTATCCGAGGAATACAACTTCTGATCAAAAATATCGAGTCTCAAAGAGACTCATATCCTCTTGAGGCTTCATGCCCAAAAATCATTGTTTAGGGCCCGAAAAACTGCCAAAAATAGTAAATTGTGCTACAATTAAGGAAACTGAAAAACTGAAAGAAACAATGGTGGGGGTCCAAGTCTAATAGGCGGCTGACCAAAAATATATACCTGGATCATTCCTCCCCCCTTAGGAATAAATGGTCCCCCTTGTGTTGAGTTCCTCCATGGTATGAGGAAACTTCTGCTGAACTTGGTCACTGGTGAGCCACTTGCCTTGGTGAAGGAGTTTACCTGCTTTGACAAAGCGATATAGTTGGATCCTCTGCTGGTAGGTGTTCTTGATCTGTGTCCATAATTTGATCAAGTGTGGCTTGTTCCATGCAGTCTAGGTTTAACTCTATTGGTGTGAGTTGTTCTTCCATGTGGGATGTGTCCAGTAGAGGTGGAAAGTAGGGTTGAAGGCAATCCACATTGAACATTGGGTGAAAAAAAAGGAATGGTGGAATACTAAGCTTGAAGTCATTTTACCCTAGAACCTTGGTGATGGTGTATGACCCATATCAGAGTGGGCGAAGCTTGCGGTGTGGTCCAAGGAGGCACTCCTTCTGCAAATGTAGCCACACTTTTTCACCCACATGGAAGTTGTGTTGCATTTGATGCTTATCAAGATGCTTCTTGTACTTAGCATTGGATCTATCAAATATGACATGAACTTGTTGGCGGATTTGCTGAATGCGCTCAATGAAGTTGTTCACCTTGGCAGCTTCATACTGGACATGAGCCAAATCAATCTAAGTAGCTGCAAATGGCATGGCTAGATCAATGGGACATAGTGGCTCGAATCCCAAGCCCGCCTGAAAGGGGTTGTGGTCAGTTGAGCTACAGAGGGCCCAGTTATAGCTATCTTGTACATAGGGGAGGATCTCATCCCATGTGTTCGGATGCTTTGAGTTGCACATGGGAAGAATGTGTACGATCATCCTATTGATGACCTCCGTCTAGCCATCGTTTTGGGGATGGAAAGTTGTGGACTTGGTGAGCTTCGTGTCCAGAATTGACCAGAGGCTGGACCAAAATGTACTAAGAAACCTATTTTCCCAATTTGATATGATAGACAATGGGATCCCAAAGTGCACCCACACTCATTCAAAGAAGAGTTTAGCAGTGGCTTCTATTGTAATATTCTTCTTGCAAACCGCCATAATGATCATGTTCGAGAATCTTTCGATGACCACAAAAACATAGTCATTCCCATGCTTAATAGAATTAAGGCCCAACATGTAATCCATGGAGATGGATTCCCAAGGTCAACTAGGGGTAGGCAACAAAGTATAGAGGCCTTGTTTCTTGATGGTCAGTTTGGCAATGGTGCAGGCAGTGCAGGATCTGATGTACTTCTCGACATCCTATCGAAGGTTTGGCTAATATAAATACTTCTACAATACAACCACTGTTTTTTTGACCTCTAAATGCCCAGTGACCTGACTATAGTGTTCTTCCCAAATCATCTTGGGATGCTTGATTTAAGTAACAAAAAAGTGTCCCAGGTGACATAGCAGTGCATCCTAGAGGTGAAAATTTCGAACTCAGTTACCCTCCAAGAGTGTATTGTATGTGTGGTCGAATTATGGATCTCTCTTGTAGAGAAGCGGCCAATCAGAAGTCTCATGCCCACAAGATTTGAGCACGGTGATTATCACCACGATCGGTGGTCGACTAAGGTAGTCTGCAACATTATTGGTGATGCCCTTCTTGTACTTGAAGTTCAAATGAAACCATTACATATATGTGGACCACTTCTGATGGCAATCGTTCTACAACTTCCCTTGTCTTTGTATGAACTTCAGGGGTCAGTGGTCTGTGCGGATGATCATTTCCATCCCCAAAATGTAATGCTTCCATTGTTGGCAAGCCTCCACAATGGAATGCCTCTCTTTGTCATAAGTGGGATACTTCTGAACTGTCACTACAAGAAAAAAGCACATTGGTGAGGGTCATGCTTGTGATGGACCTTTAAGGTCCGTCACCTTATTGGTGACGGACCTTGAATGTCACCACAACACCTATACTTTCGGCGACGCCACCTTTGGTGACGTTCAATTTTTTGGTGACGGAGGCTATTGTCCGTCACCATTGCTCATATGCAATGGTGACGGTCACTATTCGTCACTATAAATCATTATTGGTGACAGACTTTGAATTTCACCACAACACCTATACTTTCGGCGACGCCACCTTTGGTGACGTTCAGTTTTTGGTGACGAAGGCTCTTTTAACCCTCACCAATGAGCTTATGGTGACCATTTTCACCCCTCACCAATGTCCTTTTTTCTTGTAGTGTGTGTTGGATAGTTTCTCATGATGATATGCCACTAGATGCCCATGTTGATTAAGAACTACCCTAATAGAATAGTCATAGGTATATGTATCGATCTATAATGGTTGTTGCAAGTCTAGTAATATGAGCACTAGGGTAGAGCAGAGGTGATGTTTCAATTCTTCAAAAGCCTTCTGTTGAGATTCTGACCTAAGTAATTTTTCTTTCACTCTTCTCTTGGTGACTTGACTCAAGGGCCAAGTGATATGAGATAATCCCAACACGAACCTACAGTAGAAATTAGCAATACCCAGAAATCTGTGAAGCTCTGTTAGAGTGGTTGCGACTGGCCAATCCCAAATGACTTGAATCTTGGTTGGATCGACATGCACCCCCTGCTTATCAATAATGTATCCTTGATACTGAACTTGGGTCATGCCAAAAGTGCTCTTCTCCAAATTGACACAAAACTTGTGTTGCCGCGGTGCTTGGAGGACCTATCAGATGTGTTGGAGGTGGTATTCCCATGTTTGGATAAAGATCAGGATGTCATCTAAGTACACTACTAAAAATGAGTTGGTGAATGGCCACAATATGTCATCCATCAGCTTCATGAAGTTTGCAGGAGCATTCTTCAACCCGAATGGCATGACCAGCCATTTGAAAAGGCCCTCCTTGCATTTGAAGGCAATCTTCCACACATCAGACGGTTGATTGGTACCTGGTGATACCCGGACTTCAAGTCGATCTTGCTGAAATATTTCTCCCATTTGATTTGGTCCAAAAGGGCATCAATCCATGGGATTGGGTACCTATTTGAGATAATTATCTTATTCAACGCCTGATAGTCAATACAGAGTCTCCATGTCCCATCCTTCTTCTGCACCAACATGATTGGTCTCCCATAGAGAGATGAACTTGGTTGGATGTAACCTTTCTATAGAAACTCTTGAATATTCCTCTTGATTTCATCGTTCTCTAGAACAGAGCATCGAGATATCAGTCCATTGGGAAGTGGCACACCTCAGGTTATATCGATCGGGTGCTAAACTTGGAAGTGCAGAGGCACCCCTGCGGGTGAGCTGAAGATATCCCCATACTCCTCCACAACCTTGTCCATTTATTTTATCATGCGGAGAAGCCCTATTTGGAGGTTGTGGACACAATCTTCTGCTTGCCTTGAGGGTGGATTATCAGGAAAAAATAATTCCCAATTTTCGAAATGAGCTCACTGCATTGTTATGCAGTAACCCAAGAGATAGCGGTAGACGGTGGTACCTCTGGTATCCTGTACAACTTATTGCCCAAAGTAACAATAAAAGTGCAAGGTTGAGACTCATACATAGCATGTCGCTTCCACAAGTATCGATGGTCTAATAATACATAACAAACATCAAGAGGATCAATGTCACATAATACCTCATCGATGGAGGGCTTGATGCTGTAGGGAAGGTGGCACTGCTAGCTGACGCGGAGAGCTCGGCCATGGTGAATCCACCCGATGGTGTATGGTTGTGGGTGTGTTGTGGTTGGCAAGCCCAACCACTTTATGACCTCTGCTGAAATGAGGTTCTTTTGGGTTTCACTATCGACAATTAACTGTATCAGGGAATCCTTCACCCACATCTAGGAGTGGAAGAGACACTCCTCCTATGGATCTTCTAGTTCTTCCTTTTGGATGTTCGTGGTGGCAACATTGGTGTTGGGCTCCGCATCAATAATCTGCTTCCCTTTATCATTCCCCTTCTCAGGTTCCGATTTGGAGTCAAAGCATGCATCTAATTAAAGATCCTTCATCTCGAACACGAGTGACTACTTGCCCCAACACTCACTTGTGTTGTGAGTGGAGCTCTTATGGAACTCACACCAATTTCTCGTGTCCTTCTTCGGCTTCCCGGTGTTGTTCTTTCCAGCTTTAGTAGGTTTTATTGGGCTGTCATGCCTTGGTTTTTTTCCTTTCTTCTGTGGTTTTGGTGCACCTTTCGCTCGCTTGTGATTCACAGATCCAAAGTCTCACTTCTTCTCTTTGAATATCTGATCAATCTTGGCAGCATACCGGTATGTTGTACCAAGCGAGAAGATATCAAGGAAATCCATTTCCTTCTGATTGTATCTATCAAGAAAATTGTGATAATTCTGCACCAAATGTTTCTTCGAATATTTGATACCAAACTTTGTGCACAAGGTATGGAACATATTCGTTAGCTCATTCACATCTTGATCATTTTGCTACCATAGTGTAGTCCATTGTATGTACCTGTTATCATAGCTCCCCATGGGATAATATTGTTCCTTGATAGCATCTCAAAAATAATTCCAAATGGGCACAACCGAGAACAAAGAGGGTTCCCCCTTGTCCTTTTTCTCACAGTAGGTTTCCCACCAGTCCTTGACATGGGTGGCGGCTTTGAGGAGTGCAAAAAAAATCTTCTCGTGGTCAGAAAAGTCATGAACTGAGAAATATCCTTCTAATAGATTCAACCATCTATCTACGACATCTGCATCTATCTGGCCATCAAATATTGGAATTTCAAAGTTTACTTGTACCTTAAAATTGGTTGCATCTCTAGAGTGGTTGTTGGATGTAGATGCGCCGCTAGTGGGTAGTCGTTGAAGGATCTAGGAAAATTTATCCATCATCAAGTTCCTCTATTTTTCAAGGGCCTCCTCCAAAAATATTTTGATAGGATCTCCTGCTCCTTCATCTTTCCTTTCGTCCCCCATGGGTGGCCGTCAGGGTTTGTGAGGCTCTTCTTGCAAAGGTTCAACCAGATCAAGCCCTAAATCCTTATACCCCGACCTCGTTGGGGACATGTAAAGAAGGATAGAGAAAGAGTAGACCGCTATGATACACTAATCCGAATGTATGCACGAACACAATAGAGTACACATATAACCATAAATACAAAGATGCAGCTGAAATAACACTTTATTTCATTAATATCAAAAAACTGAAATTTGTTTACAGTCAGAATGGAAATAAATTAGCTAGGGCATTGTTATCTTATCTCTAAGAAGATATGTGGAAGTTATAAGCCTCTGAACTCTATGTTAAAATGAGGCTCGAAGGCCTATATATTATTGAGAAACAATGGAAAACCGTAAACACCAAAAAACTTAGCCCTAGGAGATGAAACACCAGACTATGGGCCCAATCGGGGTAAATTGGTACATCAAATTCCTTGGGTTGTAACCTTGGCATATTATCTCCGTTTGACGCACATGATACATCGTTAGAAACATCTATCCGAGGACCACAACTGTTGACAATGAATATTGAGATTAGAATTTACTCATATTCAATAAAGGTTTCATGCCCAAAATACGTCGTTTGGGGCCTCAAAGTGGCTACGGAAGTTTATGACCCGAAAAACTACGACAAATAGTAAATTGTCTAACAATTAAGGACAATAAAGAAATGAAAGAAATAATGGTGGGGTCCAAGTGGAATAAATAGGTGACCACCAATATCCATCTGGATCAATACATTAGTTTGAAGAATGTTTGGCTCTCCAGATTTATTCACCAAAAACTCAAAATCAAGCTCGTCGTGGTTCGAGCCATGTGATGAGAATTGAATGATATATAATGTTCAATTTAAATATAACAAGTCAACTGCTTTTAGCCGCTAAATTCCACACCTATGATTTTCTCTAAAACGTTGCATGTTCTCTTAAATGTTGCATATTTGTATGTGTATAATGTTTAATTTATATATAACATATTAAAATATTTAGATTTAACTTAAGTAGTTTATTGGGGGTTTAAGTTTTCTGGACACATTATAATGTGATTAATCTAAGTATAATATTTATAAAATAAGTGTATTTAAAATTATAAATTCATTCTAGTTTTAAAGTTTAAATTGATAGTTATGAATCTTTGTAAAATTTTTGCTTTCCAATATTAATTACTGATAAATTTGCGGACACATTATAATGTGATTAATCTAAGTATAATATTTATAAAATAACTGTATTTAAAATTATAAATTCATTCCAGTTTTAAAATTTATATTGATAGTTATGAATCTTTGTAAAAAAATTTCTTTCCAATATTAATTAATGATAAACTTGCATATTTATGGCGGATGAGGTGCCGGTTTGAGTTTTTATGAAAAAAAAGGGCTTGGGCATTCTAGAAAGGAAAGCAATGGAAATTTTCTCGAGTATATGCAATGGGGTCAGCTAGGGAACTTAAGGAGATCTTGTATAAAAAATCGATTGGGGTTTTGCTCCTTTTATCACGTGTTACTGCAATTTCCAGACTTCTCAATCAATAGCTTCTCCCATGGAGCCCTGAACTGCTGCTCTTTTGAGCAAGCTGGACTGGGTGAAAAAAACCATATGATATATGATTACTGCGAAGATAAACAGACATCCAACGCCTCCTGTCAAATAAATTCTTCTGATAAATTTACTGTTTTTATTTTATTATAATGCTTACCTGTTAGCCCTTTTTTTTGGTTCTAATGCTTACGTGTCAGCCCTTTTCTCACGGCTAAAAGGGAAGTTTGTACTTGCCACTTTTTAATTTTTTTATATGAATAAAATTATTTTTTAACTTTATTTCTATATATGAGAAATTCTAAAAAATCGATCTAATCATATGCAAATTATTTATTGCGAATGATAGGATAGTTTAATGATTTATTATATGAATAAAAATTATGTTCAGATACATCATTTTTATTAAAAAAGAGAATTGAATTTATGACAAGTGCTATAACAGCGAGTTTTATTATCGTTTAACTAACACTTCACAGATTAAAAAATAAACTTATTATTTGTAGTAATAAAATATTAATAATATTATTTTTTATTAACTAAACATTTTGATTATTTATATAATATAACATAAGAAAATAATTATGATTATTAATATATCTAAAATTTTATTATAATTTTAGCAAAAATATATATATAAATTACATTTTACATAAAAAAAAAACAAACATATCAAAATTTAGTCATCTTTAAGTTATAAAAAATAGATTTATATATTCTCACTCATGAATTAAAGAAAAGTGAAAACATATCAAATTTAAATATTATTATATATCTTGTACCAAATATTTTAACTTTACATTTTATCAATAAGTAATTTACAGTATTTAAGGTTAATAAAATAAATTTGAATAAATTCAATTGAATTCAAATTTAATAAAATACATTTGAATATCAATTGTTCTTGTAAAATGGTACTTATCTACTCCAGAGTAAAATGGTACTCATCCACAAATGGTACTCATTCACTGGAGAATAGTAAAATGGTGGTATTCATCCATTGGAGAATAGTTAAATGGTACTCATAGAGTAAAATGGTACTCACCCATGGGAGAAAATGTAGAAAGAAAGCTTGTCCATTCAGTGTGTTGTAAAATGATAAGAATATAAACTAATATTTATGTCTACTTTTGTTAAATAATTATTTAGTTATATTTTTAAATTAAAATAAAAATTAATAAGTTTAGACTTCTAATTCAAAATTTAAATTTAAAATAAAGGTGATTTGTTTTTATTTTTTTATTCAACATTTTATATAAAATTAGATAGTTTAATTTTAACATTCAAATTTTCACTAAAAATTTGATCACTTTAACATATATATGGAAATATAAAAAGTGAATAATTACGTCGTAACGTATTTCTTTGAGAAAAAGTCCCCTCCCGTGCCACCTTTTTCCAGTGGATCTACACCATTCTCAAAGCTACCAAGAGTTTGTAAGCATGGCTCTCGTGTTTTTCAGGTAGATCAATGTCTTCCTGCAAGATATTGGCATGATACCCTGGACTTGTGAGTGGTCCTTGAAGATGTTGGGCTACCATTTCTGCATAATAAAAGATAATTGTGAAAAAATCAAACAAATGGCACCCATGGCTCTCCCCCGAGCACAACATTGTCACCTCTGAGTTGCGCAAGTGGTTTACGGGCCATATATTTGTATAGTGTGTAAACAGAGGCGGCCATGACGACGATCTCATCTCAAAAAGTTTCCAGGGTTTACAAAATGGGCTCTTGTGAAGTTTGTGCCATATATAATTAATGAAATTTAAACATTGCTATTTTATAAATACCCATTATGGGCATGTCAAAAATATGAGTGCAATGCCCTTGTCTATGATAATGTTTCAGTTAGAGAGCTTCATTTGTATCATCCATTCATGCATTAGTTATGCAGAGACATAACAAAAATCTTTTACAATATTGCCAGGAGAGGTTGTAGTTCTAGAAGTAGGAGACTCTTCATTTCATTTTCTAAAGCTGAAGAAACCACATACTAATGGTAGAAATAAGCAAAATAAGCAAAATAAGAAGAAATCTAAAAGGTGACGCACCATCTCAGCCTAGTCGAGAAATTCTGCAAATATTTCTTTCTCACAATCATAACAATACTAGATGCAAAGGCATATATAAGACTAGAGGGAAAACTCTGCTTTATTATTGACAGAGTTCTTTCTCTTCTTTTCCTACACTACCAATTATGTGTTTTTATAATTTTTTATTTAACATATTTAACAGAGGGTTATTTATGAGGAACTAAATAGAAACACACAGATCTAAATTATATACAGCCTTCGGATGTGAATCTAAGTATCGATAAGCAAACACGACCTATTTTTTTTAAACAAAGAACGATTCTAGGTAAATCAAAAACATGGTTTACATATAATAGTGCATTAGCTTTGGTAAATGCTAATGAAAACTTGGTATTAATTCCTGGAACATTTCCTATGAAATTCTCCATAGAAAGAAAGAATTTGGTAAACGTTACCTAACATTGCATGTAAAATGTCATATAAATAAATGATGGCCACAAATACCAACCATAATGACATATGCTTTTAAATATTTTAAATTGGAGGCTACAAATACACAAACAAACTAAAATCAACAATTGAAATCATGGTTATGTTTGTACATGTTACGGTCAAGGCAGAGGAAAATAGAGGGTCCAAGGATAGTACAGAAGGGTGCCCAATTATTAACCCCATACAAACCTTGAGAGCTTTCATTTTGACATCTCTCTGTCTTGTCATGATTGATGATATTTCTCATTTCTATTGGACCAATGGAATAAAATATCTTGTTAGACAACAAATTGTTAGATTTCTGATTGCTCTTTGTTGCTGAAATATGAATCGCATTGTTGCTATAAGCCTATGTATTGTAATCTCTTAGAAAATTATTATTTACAGATGAACCATAATTTTTCCGGAACTCATTCATTGATACAAAAGGCTCTATGTTCTCCTTCTTGGATCTCAAGTAAAACCTCCTCTTAATTATTAAAAAAATTAGCATTATTTTGGTTCAAATAAGATTTATTTGGGAGAAATTTCCATCCTATATCTGTGTAGTTTGTGTTGATTCTTTCAAATAACTTTCGACCAGTAGGAATTGTTATGAGTGAATTGTGTCTTGCTAAGATTATATCCATCAGAATTTCCTTGGCACCCAAAGCACTTTTCTTAGTTAATGATATAGATATAATTTTAAAATGTTTTATTGAAATTGGATAATCCATACTCACCTCCTCGACACTATTTTCCTATTCAATGTGAAAATATCTTGAATTCCTTTCGAACATATAACCTTTCCTTTGGAAGCATTTGGATTCCATGTTATTAAAGTTTTTGTTGATTCTCTTAACGAATGTTCCACCCACAGGAGTTAATGAAGGTGGATTCTTAATCTTTGGACATATCCCATAACTCCATTGAACCCCAACTTCATCTGAAATTTATGTGTAGGGAGACCACAATTTTCCATATAAGAGTCATTTATTTCATCTCTTTTATATCTATATCTATTCACTAGGGCTTTATTTATTTTCTTGAATTCCCATGAAATGAGATGAACATGCATCTAATGGAAAAAAGTGTTTTACACTTCTAGATATGATTAGGGCCTGAGGGAGTGAAAATATTTGCGCAAATTAGTAGCTTTAACACTCCCCTTATTAGAGGAATATTTCCCATTCTTATCTCAAATTATTTCATATTCTATATCTATTTTCACACACTTGTTCCCATTCTGCGAGTTAAAACTTTTTTCTTTAGATAAGATTCCATTATGAAAGCCTACGAATTCTTGTAACATTTTTACATCATGCAAGGATTCTAATTTCATACTTTGAAATATCTTGTTGTAAGCAACTAAATCAATAGTCTGATTTGTTGATGAAACACTGCAACTTGCATGCACCAATTGTGGCGTCCCTAAGCTTCATGTTCCACCCTTTGCAAATATTTTGATTGACGACTTAACCTTGGGCTAACAATCCTCTTTCAAACTAGGAATTTTCCTCCTTTGTGAAATTTTTGAAATCCTCACATCAACCTCATTTGAAAAGTTTCATGAGACTCCAGTCCAACTAAAACTAAATGATTGAGAGGATTCTGATTAACTAAAAGTGACTTAGCTACACTAATTGAGCCTGCTCCGTAACTACACCTTCTTTCAATATAGATGTACTCTCCATGTCGTCTTTTCCATCCCACTTAGTCCGTTATGGAAACTGAAGTATAAAAAACGTCATCTTCAGGTAAAATATTGTGGTCACCTTTTTCACCATGATTTTGGGGACTTGTCAGTTCAAATCTAGATCGAAAAGAGCAGGATCTTAATGGAGCAACATCAAGGTTAACCTAGACTTGAAACAAGCAGGAGAGGTGTTATTGTTGGTAGCTTGAAATGCTTACTATTAACTCTCACTTGAGATGACACTATATAAGAAATGGAATCTTCATTAGTTTTGGAATATGATAGACATGAATTTGAGCTTCCGTTGAAATTTTCATTTCCAATCCCGCATTTTCCTTTTCCCAAATTTATTAAGGACTACTTTGGGTAGAGTCGCATATTTCTATAACATTCCTACAATATAATATTTTTCCTGTGCTAATTTTCATTATCTCCAAGGGATATTTCTACATCCCGATTGATTTGAGAGGAAAAAACACTTGCCCTTTGTTGATAAGGAAAATCCTCTGCACTGTTACTTCCTAAAGAAGAGAAATCGTTCAGTAAATGAATGCTTACTATGTTACCATGCCTTGGCTTAGCGTTTTCCATATCACCATTTATTTTTTAATTAGAAATACATAATTTAGCAACTCCATCACATTGAAATATATCACCAACATCATTAGACGTAACTTCAATTCCACCATTCGAAAGCCTTATATATACATATCATAGTCTAAAACCTTTGAAGATAACTCAATTCTCCATAACCTTGATCAACCAACATAGTGAATTTTTTGTTGCACCTGAGAACTTATTTTCTCATATTTAGGTCATGAGTAAAGTTTCAAATTCATACCTCTCTCTTCTTGCACCGCACCCCCATTTCTAGAAAACAACTTGCCACTGCTTAGAAGAGTTATATCAATAAAATTAATGCCAACATCTGGAAGTTTCTTGCTAAGATAATTGTGCAAGATTTCAAGTTGCACCTTAGTAGCCTCATATTGAATGGAAATCACCAAAACATAATCATGAGGTCCCATTTAACCTTAGGAATCCCTTGATTTCTGAGAGCAAACAAAAGATTCATATATTTTTATTTTCATAAAATCCATGTATTCTAGCATTTGCAATACTTTATTCTCCTCACCTCTTGACGAACAAGTGGAATTGGAGATGTTATCCCGTTACGACGTTTCCTTTGCAACATGTGGGCAATTTCTAGTTATATCAATTTATGTTTAAACATGTAATTGATTGTATTTTACTTTTAGTCATGGTTGCTCAAAACATAATTTTCATATATGTAATTGATTCTTAATTAAGTCCAGTCAAAGGAAATGGAGAAACAATTTTCATTATTTCCATTTAAATTAAATTTTTACAAATAATATATATTTTTTTAATTCAAATTTTATTTAATTTAAAGCAATATAAATATAATTTTATTAATTTATATGTAAATGTATAATTAATTATTAATTAGGTCTAGTTAAATTTAATCAACATGTTTAAGAAGAATAATTTTAACTTTTCTATTAAAATTGAATTTTAACAAATAATATATGTTTAATTCAAATTCAATTTTACAAATGTTGTTTAATTTAAAGCAATATAGATGTAATTTTATTATTTTATATGTAAATTTATAATCAAATATCAATCAGGTTTAGTTAATTTTAATCAACATGTTTAAGAGGAATAATTTTAATTTTTCCTATTCAAATTGAATTTGGACAAATAATATGTTGAAAAGCAAGAAAAATTTCCGTAAAAATCACATTATCATAGTTTTAGTTTTGTCGACCCCTTTGGAACTATCCAGTGTGATTCAACGTCAACAACAATGAAGAGCCAATCTTGGCATAAGTTAAAGAGATGTAGTGAAAAACATTTACTTGTAATAAGTTAGATTTGACTAGACAAATATTATTTATTAATATTTTAATATAAGGAAATAATTGTTAGAATATGGTTATTAATTTTGAATTAAGGAAAATAATTAACCATAAGGAAAATTCCAATGAAATGAATATTTAAAATAAAAATAATATTTAGATCAAGCCTCCATATTCAAAAAAATAAACAAATTAATATTAATATAATTAATATAAATGTAATTTAATTTATGTTATTCAATTTAAATTAATATAAATATAATATTATTTTTTTATATGAAAATATGTTCTATATTATTAAAATTATTTAATCACAATAATTATTTTGAATCCTATGTTATCCCCTCAATCCATAGGTGAATGTGTGAAAAACATAGTTGTGAGGTGGAAATTACTTTGAGGAAAGGTGTCATAGCAATGTGACCAACTATTAGTGGTCCACCATCTTGAGTGTATAGATGTAAAGAGTGAGGAATCATGGAAGCATGGGTTACCCCTTTCCTTAGTCTGATTCTTGCACCCCTCTAGTGTCCCTTTTACTTCTTTATGATTTTTCATTTATTTGCGTGCATACATTAGGATCCCAAGCTCTTTTTTTTATTTTTTTTGTTAACCATTAAAGAGGATTCAATTTATCACTCATCAAGGTTGGGATGATTGAAAATTTCCTTATATAGATGAAGCAACATGTGCTTGAGGAACTGAGTGATGAGTGATGATGGGGTAAATCTTATGCCAGGATTTTTCCCATGTGCTAATAAAATGGCCTAACAATCTCTTTCATTTCGTCCTTTTATTTCCTTATGCATTATTTATTAGTTTATCTTTATTTTAGCTGCATGAACCTACAGGAAAATGTTTTATAGGCCCAGACACAATGATGAGGATGAAAGTGTGCCAATCCCACTACACAATGACTCCAGGCTTGAAAAATAGAGATGAAGAAGGGGAAATATTTATGGTTTTTTAATTATGGAATAATCATGGAAATGCTATCTCAATCAAAGCCTCCCAATAATGCTCTTCCTAAATCTCTAAGACCTTAGAAGTGGTTCAAATAGACTAGACTAAATAATTGACATCCCAAGTGAAGGGAACAAGAATACAGTCAAGATCAGGCAATCATCATGTATTCCCATTCAACTATATTAGTATTCTTGTATCACTATGTGAAATGACATGATTGAAAAATGGAAAAAGTGTCAATGAATGGATGACCCACCTTCCTTCAATAAGGAATGTTAGATGGGAGAGAAATCAATTTGAAGCAATATGTCAAGGATCTTGGAATCATGTTAAATGGTGATCATATAGGGATTTTAGTTGGCTAGCTATCCAAGGAGGAGAAAAAAAGTCTCCTATAGGTCACCCACATTTTTCTAGGTAACAATACACAACTTCTAATGACAAAATAGTTATACTATACATAGATAATAAATTTACTAGTAGTATCGGTGGTAAAAATAACATATTAGAATATGATTTTCAATTGAGCACAAATTTGATCTCATTGGACTCTAAGAAAAATCCCATTGTCTCAATGTCTTCTAAAACAACATCATGCCATGCAGTATGACTAGGAAAATTTTTGAAGGATCCTGCCAATGTGGAGAAGGAGCCAACTTCTATTTTTTGTAATCACAATTCAGTAATTGCATTTTCAAAGAACCTGGTGTTTCAAAAGAAAATCAAGTATATTGACACTCGCTATTACATCATTCATGAGTTTGTCGGTGATCTGAAATTATGAAGTAACAAAATGAAATGCAGATTTAAAACAGAAACACATAGATATAGTGAAACTGAACTTCAATTAATAAAATTGCAAATGCTGAAAATTGTTTGCATGCACAATGAAAGCAAGCTAGCTTAGGTGATCGTAGCTTATCTCTGAGAAGAGATGTGATGGCTACATGCCTTCTGAATTGTGTTATAATGAAGCTCAAATGCCTCTTTATTATGAAAAGAAAATGATAAAACATAAACATTCCAAAACATAACCATATGAGATGACGTACCAAAAGATATGTGCCCTCATGGATTTAGTTGGAACGTCTAATTCCTGGTGTCATAACTTTGACATATGATATACATTTGGCATTCACGATAGACCGTTAGAAAGGTTTTTCTGAGTAAAAAAAAAAAAATCAACTACAAACATCCATATTTAATCCATGTTTTCGTTTTTCCATAAAAAGAAACATTTAGGACATCAAAACGGCTCTGAAAGTTGAGGACCTAAATAATGCCAAAAATAGAAAGCTGTCGAAATAGGAATTTGTGCTAAAAATATAGGAAACTAATAGAAAAAAATGATCGATGTCTAAGTGGAATAGGCATGTGGAAACCAATATGTATTTGTATTAGTCCTCATCCCTTAGGAATTAATGGTCCCCATTGTGTTTAATATCTCCATTAGGTGATGAAACTTCTGCTAAAATCGGTCCCTAGTGAGCCACTTTCCTTGGTGCACGAGCTCAGTAGATTTTCCAACCTGATACAGTTGGATCGTCTATTAGTGAGTGCTCATAATTTGTGTGTCCATGATCCAATCAATTGTGTCCTATTGAATTTAATATTGTTTGAGCTTTGTCAGTTTCTATTGCTAAACAATTTTTGATGTGTCCAACAATGGTGGAAAGTATGGATGAAGGCAATACAGATTGGATACTATGCACAGGCCAGGAATTGGGGGGATACTTAGCTCGAAATCGTTGTCATCCAAAACCTTGTTGATGGTGAAAGCCCCATATCAAAGTGGTCAAAGCTTTCAATGGGCTCCCGCAAGGCATTCCTTTTGGAAATGAAACCAAACCTTGTCTCCCACTTGAAATTTATGTGTCACTCGATGCTGATCATGATGTTATTTGTACTTAATATTGACTTTATCTAGGATATCATGAGCCTATTCACGGATCTACTAAATGAATTCAATAAACTTGATGGACTTATCATCTTCAAATTGAACATGTGTATATTGCAAGAGGAATTACAACATCAATGGGACATAATGGTTGAAACCTCACGCCCACCTGAAGGGTTTTGTGGCCAGTTGAGCTATAGAAATATATATTGTAGCTATTTTGCACATGTGGGAGATTTTCATCCCATGTTCATGGATTCTTGTATTTTTTCACGTGTAGTATGTGCACTCTTGTCCTATTGACAACCTTTTTCTAGCCATAATTCTAGGGGTGGAATGAAATTGACTTGGTGAGATGAGTGTCCAACAATTACCAAAGGATCGACTAGAATGCACTTAGGAAGTTGAAATTCCAATGTGAAATAATTGTCTTTGGAATACCAAAATATACCCACAGTCATTTGAAGAAGATATTTGTGGTGAATTTTTTTGTGATACTCTTCTGGCAGGAAACCAATATGGCCATCTTCGAAAATCTATCAACGACCACAAACATAGAGTCATTATCATGATTGCTAGAAGGAAGGCTAAACATATAGTCCATGGACATGGATTCCCAAGTCTAGCTAGAAGTGGGAAGAGCAGTCCACAAGCCGTACTTCTTAATGGTTAGCTTGGAAAGGGCATATGTAGTGCAGGATATGATATGTTTTCCATCATGTTATCAAATGTTTGGCCAATAAAAATAATTTTGTAGTAATGCTACTATATTTTCCACACCAAAGTGTCATGCGACCCGACTATAATGTGCCACCAAAATAAACTTGGCACACTCACCTGAAGGAACACAAAGATTTCTCAGATAAAAAAACAATCCTCCTGGAGGTGGAAGTCTGGAACTAGCTTTCCAACCATCAACATCTTATAGGTGGTAATGAAGTATGAGTCATTTTCAGATACTTATGGTCATCCACAGGTCTCATTCTAATAAGAGTTTAGAACTATTCTTACTGCCACAATTAAGGCTCAACTAGGGTGGTATGTGATGGCATTGGTGCTAGCCTTCTTGTATTTAATGTTAAAATATAATTAATACAGGTATGTGGACCATTTTTTATGGCCATTACTCTACAAATTCCAATGTGTCTACATAAATTAAGGAAGTCGATGAACTATGTGAATGATCGTCTCCTTCTCCTAAAAATAATGCTTCTATTTTGACCTGACCTACACAATAGTATACATTTCCTTATCATAGGTGGGGTGCCTTCGAACAGTTCAAAGAGCATATCACTAGGACAAGACACTAGATGCCCTTATTGAGTCAGGACTACACCAGTAGCATAATTGAGAAATTTTTTTCAACGTCAAGTGGCTATTCTAGGTCTCGAAAGGTGAATACTGGTGAAAAGAAAAGGCAGTGTTTCAGTTAAATGAATGCATTTTGTTGTGAATCAGACTTTAAAAACTTTTTTTTGCTCCACACTTGGTAACATAACTTAGAGAATCTCGATACGAATCTCTGATAGAAATTAGCGATAACTAATAAGTTGCATTAGAGGAAATTTTAGCCTAAAATTGGCCTCTTAAGGAAAAATAATAAAATAATAGTTAAAGTAATAAAATAAAAGTTATGATTTTTGGAGGGAAGATAAGAAAACTACATTTTTAAATTTATTTCTTGGCTTATCTCCTTATAGGTTTACTCAAATTTTAAGTGTAGACACTCCTTGGATCTGAAATTAAATTACACATCCAACGAGTACCTATTATGCATACTTTGGAAAATATTCATGTTAACACTGGAAAATCATACAGTAGAAGATGACATTAATTAATGTCAGGGAAAAATATTTACAGGGCTGGAAGACATTACAGAATCTGGAAAGTATTTAAAAATATCTAAGGTCTGAGGAAAATCAAATTTGAACTAGTCCTAAATGTTATTTGCGCACATAACGCTTCATGAAGAGTGCCTTCTATGTGCCTTTTTGCCCAATATGCGCGCATTCCTGAGAGTGGCAAAATGTCACTATCCGGGACTACACAAAGAAAAGGAAAAGTGATGCCTTACCTGAAGCTGTCTAAGGAAAGCCACCAATACCTCCTTAGACATTATGTGAGCACACAATGGAATATTTGGAGTACACAAAGGAATCTACCCCTTTCTTGGGTCACCATCATCCATGTACCAAGAGAGGGAAGGGAGGATTTGAAATCTCCTATATAAGGCCACCATAAGATGAAGAATAGATGAACACATTGTTATACTAGACAGAATTTCCCAAGCAATACCAGCAATGTGTGAGCTGGAGCTAAGGATAGAGGGGACTCAATTGTTGGCCATCCAACAAGTTCAGTCCATCACAGTGGATGGAGAGGGAGACTGTGCTGAGGCAAGCTTGAGATAAAAACATCCTTGCATCGGGACCTAGAACCATTATCTAGGGGCCCTTTGGCAAGAGGGTAAAGTTTCACTCTTATTACTACCAGCGCTTAAGAAGAGGGGCCTAGAGCCACCGTTTGCATTATTATTGTCGTTTGACTCTTTTTAGAGCTTCTCTTTATTTGTTTTTAGTTTTAGTTTAGTTTTTAGTTTATATATGCATGTTATTTCTCTATCTAGTATGCTTATTGCTTCTAGCTTGTTCCAATAACTTGCTTGACACCACTTCTTTTTCTCCCTGTTACCAATAACCTAATGGGGTAAACCACACCCCTTAAGTTGGTGTGATTTCGTAAATACGTGCACCAAACATACTACAATAGGATTGGCGACTCTACTAATGTTTATTACCAAGTTTATGTGGTTCTGCCTTATTTTTGCAGAGACCTCTGTCTGTGTCGTGGAGTGGAGTTGAATTTCCCCTGATTTCTCTTACAGTCCCTAGTTCATCCCAATTGACAGACTGAAGCAGAACAACTCCAAAAGAAATTCTTGCAGGAATTTGTGCATGTTTTCTCCTCACAGAAGTGTAGGGCATGTGTTCAAATCTGACTCGCACACAGAGAGCGCAGTTGTCTCATCCTTTTGCACGCAAAATACAGAATGCGATTTTTCTACCTTATTTTTGTTTTCTCCTACTTTTAAAGTGCTTGGCAGCCCCTAATACACCCGCCAGCACTGGTTGTGCTAACCCGTAGCTTTTTAAAGATCACTCTTACCTGTTTTTTGTAGGCTTAGTGTCAGTCTTACTTCAAGTTAATTTTTTCAAAGTTCAAACATTGTTTAAGCAGGGGGGGAAATAACTTACATTCTGAAAAAACTTTATGTTTTTCAAATTTTTGTACTTACAGACCTAGATAACTAGCCCAAGTGGCCCAAGACCACACATGCATAGCTAGTTTTCTTTTTCTAGTGTAAAAGTTTTAGTTTAGTTCAATTTTTCGCACTAGGAATTGCAAGACTAGGATTGAATTGTTTATAAAAGAGCAAGAAATCTCTGCTAACTTTGCACCCTCCGGTGATCCTAGGTAAGCATATGAATGCTCCCTATTCACAATTCTCCATCTCCCTATAGTTAGTCACATAGATTAACTAGGAAAAATAGAAAGTAGCCCATTATTCGCACATGTTTTTCATTTGAGCTAGGAACAATACAACATAGTTTAAATAGGGGATTTTGTAAAGGATCATCGATATCCACAAATTCAAAATATGTGCTTTTCCACTTTGTGCTCACACACACTAACCCACTAAGTGAAGCAAAGACACCTAAAACTAACTTAATCAAACTCACTAAATTCTCCCCACAGGGGCCACAAAAGAATTTATAGCTTAAGTTAGGATCAAGAGGGTAGGCATCCAATAAGCCACCTTGATCATACTTCATACTGAAACATAGAATTTGTGTATTTACGGAGCTTCAAATCCACCTATCAGCCCACGGAAATGAAAACCTGAGCGCGACAGAGACCCATTTCAGAGGGGGTTAGGCTTAGGCGTAGTGCGGGCATGTATCAGTCATGGCTACCTGACTTGGTTGATACTCGGTCCTGTTATCTGACTACCAAGAAGCCCATGACTCAAATGTTCACATGGGACGGTGGTTCTTAGTGGCCAAAAACTAGGGCAACATTTTCCCTATAGGTGATGGTGCAGGCAAGCGCCAGACCCTCTACCCTTACCTTGGTGGATTCTCTTCGGCTGACTGGGGGCGTCGCCAACTCTTACGGGACGTTGTGCCAGCACTCGCAAGAAATATTCTCAAGGCCCAGTTACATTTTAGTGTGTGAGGATGCATAGGTCTTCTAGGATTTTGAGTATCATACACAAACCAACAAAATCCACTTTTTTAATTTCTTGTTCACATAGATTAATTTAAAGGGAAATTTATTTTTCGCTTTGTTTTATGTATGTGACAAGAATTTTTCTTTGATCATAGACTCTATCCTCTGAAATTTTTCCAAAACCAAACCTGGTCAACAACTGAATGGTCCCAACGGAACCTCGTCAACCCAGGCATCTTTTGGACCTCCCATCATTACCAGGAGGGGTTCCAGGTCTTCTGCCATTTAGGTGTCAAAGACGAAATTCTTCCACCATTATTGGTTCGTCCTTTATTGTGGCATTCGTAGTTGGTAACCCTCGTCGGTCTCCCAATGCCACACCACATACCACTCCTCCCACGAACCCTAGGGGGTAGAGGAGTGTGTCCCATTTAGGTAGCCGACTGAATACACAGAAGGGTATGTCGTAGACTAACCCTCTTCCTAACCAGAACTTTGTGTCTTCGCAAATTGCAATGGTGTCAAAATCCCAGTCACCTTTCTTAGCTTCGTTGAATATTCCCGATTTAACCAAGCTGACAAATGACCCCATCGCACACAATTCTACATGGCCTACCTTGCCCACGAAGCTCCCTTCCAATATTCCAAAATTTTAAGGCAAGCAAGCAGAAGACCCAGGTAATCATGTCATGACCTTTCACCTGTGGTGCTCATCGAATAGTATCATTAACGACACTATTCAATTGATATTATTTCAACCCACTCTTACAAGAGTAACCGCGAAGTGGTACATGGAGAAACCCCCTAATTCACATGGAACCTTTAGCGCCCTCGCTACCGCATTCGTAGCATATTTTCAATTACCCATTCACCATGATACTGCAATGGAATTACTAATGCATTTTTGACAGACCCCCACCGTCCACTTCTCAGACCATCTCCATGAAAGGAGGCGGTGTTGCAGTTTATGTGAATCTAAACTCGACGATCAGGTTTTCTTAAATTTGTCCCTGAAAACTCTTAAGGAAGATATTTCAAAGGATGTGGCAGAGCAAAATCCCATATCCGAAGAGGATGCAATCAACAAAGCCGAGAAGCTTGAGATTATTTATACACAGTTAGGATACATTTACAACATCCTGCCTAACACCCTGCGCCTGCAAAATTATCAAGAATTTCTGGGCGCGTCGAACTTTGTAGATGGGATGATTGGGTCAATGACCCAAATTTACCTAGGCAGCAGTAGTAAAAACCTCGGTTATAGGTATAGTTCTACCTAGAACATACCTCTACTAGGTTTTCAAATTCATCGTATGCCTCAACAAAATTTGACCAATAGGGCGCCAGTGTATCACCAGGGAGGAACTTATCCTTCAGCTCAGGGGAATCAGTACACAAAAAGAAACACTGATGGAAGAGCTCCCCTCTAACAACTAGGTGCAAACCAGGGACTGCGTTATGCTCAGTCCCCAGCACACAACCCACCTATGCAAAACAATGCACAAGTGAACTTTGTGCAGTTGTTCCAAAACCAACCACACCAATATAACCAAGAGAACTACCCTCCTAACGTGGTAAATAAAAAATAGAAAAACAAGCCAAAAGTGAATCCTGGAAAGGGGGAAACAACCAACAACACCCACCGCGATCCCAGGCTGGAGGCAAATCCAACTGGAATCAGAACCAGGAGCCGAGCAATGCCCAACGGTAAAGAAAAAGGCCACCTATTTGAACAAACCATTCGTGTTCAATATGTGGCGAGTATGGTCATGATACTCACCACTATTATGATCTCCCTAAGCTGAAGAAGCTACAGAGTAACCGAGGACAATGAGGATCTTCCCAGAAACCAGCTGTGATGCAAGAACATTTTCCAAATCAAGGGACGGTAAGCACTCATCAGCAAAATACAGACGACTCCGAGAAAAGTAGCCATGAAATCTACATGAATGGCGAAGATATGTTTTTCCAAACATGAAATTGCAACTATGACACCCCACTAGACGCTAATACATCAGGGGAAAGTACCAGCGCACCAACTGCGCCTTTGACCATTTCAAAGATGCCTATAGAACTATTTCCAAATATGGCAAAGGGGCCTAATAGGCAAGTAGGAAACTACTCCAAAGCGGCCCATAATTATAGCATAATGGACGATTTATCACAATATGTTGTTGTTGTGTCAGCTCTGGAAGTACTTCAGTCATGCCTGAAACAAAAAAAAGCCATACTTTCCGTGTTAGGTGCTATCGACCATGCCGATACACACGTAATGGATTTTGACTTAGACAAATCCATCCCTAGGCTTTCTTCCATGGTCGCCTTCCAGATACCAGTGTCGGTCCAAAATATCACTATTCACCGATGTGTCATAGACGAGGGTGCATCAAAATGCATCATGTCCAAAAATGTTTGGCAAAAGTTAGGTTATCCCAAACTAAAACCCTCAGTCATCACACTCTGAGCGTACGACGGTCGTCCTTCGACCCCCGTCAGGCTCTAGAAAAACGTCCCAGTCTGTTTAGCTAGAATGACGGTCCACATATACATTGAAGTCTCGGATGCTCACATGGACTATAATATACTGCTTGGATGGAGTTACATGTACGCCATGTCTGCCATAGCCTCCTCTGTCTTCCGCATTATGATGTTCCCCCACAAGGACCGCATCATTACTATAGAGCAGCTGACGCACAATGAGAAGCGACCCATAACAAACATTGATGTAATTCTACCCTATGTAGGTACATCCTTGGATGTGCTTTCACGGTACCAATAATATAGCCCCAGCCAATTCAAATCGTCATCCGTTCTAGGGTCATTCCTATGAGATCCCCCCATTATCCCTGAGTCATCGCGCGATGTTACAGGGGCTCCGGTGTGCATGATGTCCACATCAAACGCCAAAGCTAGTCAGGACATGGACACAAGAATTAACGGCACCGAGTCATCGACCATGATAGCCTCTCTAGCCTACGCTGCCTCCCAAACCCCTTTCCTCTACCCCCCAGCTGACTTCATCTCCCAGCAAGTTTGGGCAACACTGGTATTACCCAACGTATCGTTGGAAATACAAGTTTGGTACCACGTTCCCCCTACAGGAATAGAAGCCACCCACATTACTGCCACAAGATTGAATCCCCTCAGTCCTGAGGAGGGCCCACTCATCCAAGAAATGGTTGAAACCACACCTGCAAAGGAAATTCCCATTGCAAAACTGATAGTCACGACTAAGAAAAATGAGAAGAGAGGAAAGAAGATGGTGACCCCCGCCATACAACGGGAATCACCAATCTGCACCATATGTGACATTTTAGGTCACCCTGCCCATATCTTTCTGGAATTAGATGAATTAAAACCACTCCTTGGCTCCAAGACAGACATCGCAATGTCGCGTTCCTGTAAAAAGGAACCAACCACCAAAGGTAAAGGAAAAGCATTGCATACCAATCATGCATGCTCTCTCTGCAGCAACTATGGGCACTATACCCACCATAGCCCAGAGATCCCATGATATAGGGACGCCTTACATGCCATCAATCAATCCTATTAAGAGGATCCCTCCACCCAGGCATCCGAAAATGAACCTCATACAATCCTATACCTACAGGAAGAACGAAGGTCTCTAGAAATACCCCTAGTCATGCCCATTATACGTTTCATGCTATGCGATGAACGTGGTCACTTCCTCAAAGAGTGCGCAGCCCTGTAACTCATCCAAAGATGGTATCAAATAGAAAGGTTTTACTACATCGGATTGTGGGAAGCGCAATTCACATGTCCATTATGCGCTGAAAATTACCTTTTGGAGAATTGTGACTATATCCCCCTATTCCGACTAGCCTACGCTCTGCCATAGTCTGCCTCTCCCAAGAAGACGACATGGATGCAGACTCCACGGACAGATCCATAACCGAAGAATATGTGACCAACAGATCCATCATGTTCTTCTCTGTCGAAGAGCGACCAATCAGGGAACCCCTAGTTACCCCTAACCACCCTCCACAAAGAAGACTAGCATGCACGTTATGCAAAGCGCCCAATCATGCGGTCGTCCATTGTCCTGATTTAGCAGAGTTACGACATTGGTTCCCTGCCAGACCTCAAACTGAGCATGACGGAACCCTCATATCAAGGATATTTTTCCTTATATTTCAAGGAAACCATTATGAGAGACAGTGTACTCATGTCCTGCAACTTCTTCCCACCATCGACATGATTCATACCATAGAGAAGAGTCAGGATGACCTCCAGAAATGGCATAAAAGGTACATCACTTGGTCAATGTCCCCACCCCCATAGTAGCGTACCAGGCAAGCTAAGAAGACACACCAACCAAGCATAACCCCGACCAATCCTAGGATAACATGCAATATATGTGACCTGAACGACCCGCACAATCTAGGGAAAAAATCACCCAGAATCCTTACAAACCCAGTGTGTACGGACCCCAACACCATCAAACTATAAAAATTAAAGTGTAGGACGTCATGAAGGTTACCTGGGCATAGTATGACTAATCCCTCATGCTCAGGCTAACCGAAATGGCGAGAAATGCTACGCAAAAGCCTCTAACCTGTCAAAAACTCAACTAGTATAAATGAATTGAATTAGGGCCATATTCACCTATTTATCGCCCTTTTCAAAAACTTTTGCAGACCATAACGAGAGATCAGAAGTTCCATTCTACGAACCATAAGTTGCACCACAATCAGCACTCCATGATGAACAGAGGTGATGCCACACAATCGCACTCCCAAAAAATTAAATTTTCAGCACCGGTAGGTATGCCCTCTCTCATCCTCTTTTTTAAAGCTCATGACTTTCAATAATATTTGATAGATAAGATGCTTTCACTTAAGGTAGTTTTTTTTGCAGGAAAATCTTGCAAACCATCCACAATGCCATCTACTGAAAATTCTAGATAAGTATCATTCTACCCCTAGCATGATAGAGTCCCAGTCAACTCTACATATCTTGACATCATTTCTCCATCAGAAATAAACCATAGGGTCCTCATATCCAACCCTGTTTATCATCACCTCACCTTGCACATGATAAACAACCTCGTTGGTCGATAGAGCCTCCCCTCCATGGCACTTGTCACCCACAGTAGACCGTAAACCACAACAAAAGTGATGCAATGGCCATACCACTTTAGTCCAGAAAGCACCTCATGCCCATCCATTCACCATGCATAAGGTCAAGTTTACCATACAAGCTAAACCCCCCTTCTCGGACGACCATGTTGTACAACTAGATCAAGAGCGCACCATCGCGCCTCGCATTTATCCCACCATACCTCCACCATCATAATCCCATATGCAATACTTTATCATCTGCTTCATCAATCCCACACATGAGACCAAGCAATGGGACCCCCACCACTAGCAAAACACCTTCCTCACAACATCAGTGAGCAAACATGTTCATGACTTGGGGTACCCGTCTCTTTGTTTTGCACAAACCAAACCCCATTATTTTATTCTTTTGGTAAGTGTACAAAGACCGCAAATGGTTCACTTTGTCTCTTCACCCTATCATTTCATATTTTCTCCCATGGCAGTAGTCCGTGAACACCCTTGGTGAGATTATTACACCCCCACGCACAAGACATCATGACATTCATAGCCGGTTTATACCCACCCTGGAAGTCCTACCAACTCCAGGGATTTCCCCATCAGAAGTAACTATGACTACAACGAAGCTGCTCAGTATAAACTGACCTTTGACCATTGAATCCACATCATCATTTTTCAACCATTTCTCACCAACATGCCTATGTTAAATGCATCACATCTAGGTCCTTGATCCCTTATTTCAACGACCCTTCATTCGATTGAGGCTTCCTTTATGTCAGTTCCAAAAAGGAAGCGGTACCTTGGATCACCCCTCCCCATACAAGGGGCATCCTTGGGTGGCACTATGGGAGACATCATCATCCATAGATGTCATCAATCCTCCTGAAATTCAACTACAAAAAATTATTTCATGTCAAGATGGTATCATACCTTACAAGCATTGCACTTTGATCAAATTTGTAAAACACCTATGCTGCTATAAGCGTCTCTGTCAAGAGTTCTTACACGGGAAGGTCCCAACCAATACCTATGTGTACAATGCGCAGCTATATGCCATACCAATTTTACGCATATGGGTACCACATTCAACCTATTGTCAAAGGAAAAACGTCCCTGAGGGCATCATCAGACGTCGTCAACAACTACCAATATCACTACCATATTAGTGACACAGACAGAACATATATCTGTCAATTTTTTTAACTAGTCACATCATTACAAGCATGGGACATGCCCACCTCATAATAAATTTGTATATGTATTGTAAATTGTATTTGGTTACAGGGATCCCTTAGGCCATGGTCATTCTTGAAAACGATGCAGGGTGTTTTCAATTCCAAGCTTCACGCAGGTCTCTCTCTCTCTACGCACGATACAGAAAATAAATTATAATTTATTTTGGCTATAGAGTTCTTCCTAGACCTCACACATTATGGGGCAACTGTTAACATTGGAAAATCATGCAACAGAAGAAAACATTAATTAATGTCAGGCAAAAATATTTACAAGGATGGAAGACATTACAAAATCTGGAAAGTATTTAAAAATCTCTAAGGTCTGAGGAAATTCAAATTTGAAATAATCATAAATGTTATTTACGCACATAATCCTTCGTGAAGAGTGCCTTTTGCATGCCTTTTTTCCTGATATGTGCGCATTCTTGAGAGTGGCGAAATGTCACTATTTGGGACCACACAAAGCAAAGGACAACTGATGCCTTACTTGAAGCCGCCTAAGGACAGCCACCAACACCTCCTTAGGCACTATGTGAGCACACAATGGAATATTTGGAGCACACAAAGGAATCATACCCCTCTCTTGGGTCGCCATCCTCCATGTACCAAGAAAGGGAAGGGAGGATTTGAAATCTCCTATATAAGGCCACCATGAGATGAAGAATGGGTGAATACATTGTTATGCTGGCCAAAATTGCCCAAGAAATACCAGTACTGTGTGATCCGGAGTTGACGATATAGGGGACTCAATTGTTAGCCATCCAACAAGTTCAATCGAGCACAGTAGAGAGAGAGGGAGACTTCACAGTGGAAAGCTTGGGATAAAACCATTCTTGCACCGGGACCTAGAACCATTGTCTAGGGGCCCTTTGGCAAGAGGGTAAAGTTTCACTCTTATTACTACCATCACTCAATAAGAGGGACTTAGATCCACCGTTTGCATTATTCTTGTCATTTGACTCTTTTCAGAGCTTCTATTTATTTGATTTTAGTTTTGGTTTAGTTTTTAGTTTATATATGCAAACTGTTTCTCTATTTAGTATGCTTATTGATTCTAACTTGTTCCACTAACTTGCTTGACTCCACTTCTTTTTCTACCTGTTACCAATAACTTAACGGGGTAAACCACTCCCCTTAAGTTGGTGTGATTTCGTACATACGTGCACCAAACACACTACAACAACTCACATTGATAAAAAGTGTAGATACATTAAAAAAGCGTGTTCAACATGATTTTTTTATGTATCTATGATTTTGATCAATGTGGGTCTTCTTAAAAGTATGCATAATGACTACTCATTGAATGAGGAATTTAATTCCACATCCAACGAGTGTATACGCTTCCAATTTGAGTAAAACTATTAGAAGATAAGCCAAAAATACAATTAAAAAATTAGTTTTTATTCTTTTCCCTCCAAAATATTTACATGTACCTCTTTTCAAATTTAAATAATTTTGATTGGTTTACATATTACGACATGGAAAATACATGAAAATTTCATAGGAAATTTTAATCTAAAATTTCCTCTAATGTGAAGCTATGTTAGAGTTGTCTGGGTTGGCTAATCTTAAATGACTTGGATCTTAGTTAGATCCACATGAAAACCTTGCTCATTAATTATGTGTCATAGATATATGACCTGGTCCATACCAAAGGATCTTTTCTCTAGGTTGGCACATATATTTTGTCATCACAGGGTTCAAAGGTGGTGTAATGTATGTTGCGAGTTCTCTATCAATTTCTTGATGAAGATGAGACTATCATCCAGATATACAACAATGAAGGAGTTGTTGAAAGGCCACAAGATGTCATCCATTAGGGGCATAAAAGTTGCAGGGGCATTTTTCAACCCTATGTGCATAACCAACCAGTCAAAGAGACTCTCCTTGAACTTGAAGACGAAATTCCATACATATATGTTTTCTAGTGGAAGTTGGCGATGGAGGGACTTCAAATTAGTCTTGTTGAAGTACTTAGACCCCTTGAGATGGTCAAGAAGGTCATCAATCCATGGGATCAGGTATTTTTTTCCTTACTATGACTTTGTTCAGTTCTCGGTAAATCAATGTAGTGTCTCCAAGTCCCATGTTTCTTTTGCACAAGTACAATTAGGCTCCCACAAGGTGAGAAACTTGGTTGAATGTGCCATTTTTGTACAAACTCTTGGATTTTCCACTTGATTTCTTCATTTTCCAAAATATAGGGATGGTATATTTTTCCATTAGCTAGAGGTGCACCAAAGGTCATATCGATCAAATTCTTGACCTCACAGTGTAAATGTATCTGAGTAGGTGAGTAGAAGATACCCTTGTATTCCTCCATGACCTTATCCACTTTTTTCTACTACACAGAGGAGCCCTTTCAGGATGCCATGGATGTGGCCATGCTCTTCCCCTTATTTTGAGTGTGAGTAAGGAAGAAAATAAATTTCTCAATCTAGGAGATGATCTTATTTCATTATTTAGCACAGATCAAATAAATGGTGATAAATGGGACTACCTCTAATACAATGTTTAGTTTTCTACCCAGACTAATAATAACACATAAGGTCTAGACTCATACACAACATGACACTTCTACAAGTATATTTGGCCTAATAAAACATGACAAACTTTAAGAGGAGCAACATCACACAACACTTCGTCTATGAAAGGCTTGATATTCTAGGGCAAGTGCATTGTTGGCTGACGTAGAGATCTCACCCTTGGTGGAGTCACCTGATGGTGTATAGCTCTCAGTATTCTATTTTCAACAGGACCAAAATCTTAATGACACCTACTAATATGAGGCTATTTTGACTCCCACAGTTGACAATGAACTGTAATGATGAACCCTTCAGCCATATCTATGATTGGAAGAGACAGTCATCCTCCTTTGGATCTTCAGGCTCACTTTTTCTTGACGTTGGTAATGGAAATGATACCGCAGGGTTTTCCATCAATGATTTGTTTTCCCTTGTTAGGTTTTGTATTAGATTCAGAACATGCATCTGACTCTAAATATTTCAGCTAAATCATTATGGAAAAATTTGCATGACCTTCACTTGTGTTTTGAGTGGGGCTCTTATGGAGCTCGCACCAGTTTACTTTGTCTTTTGTCTTACCATTGTTATTATTTTCTTTCGTATTTCAAGATTTATCGTAGGTTGTTCCACCTTGGATCTATCCTTTTTTCTCTAGACCCTACTTCACATTCACATATCCAAAGTCTCGCTTCGTCTGTTTAAATTTCTACCTGATCTTGATAACATATCGGTATGTTACACTAAGTGATGAGATGTCCATGAACTCTATTTATGCCTTGATTTATTTGTTTAAACAACCACATTACTTGACCAACAGATTCTGCTTATATTCTTTCATACCTATCTTTGTGCGCAAGGTACGAATGATATTCATGAACTCTTGCACTTCTTTGTCCCTTTCCTATTGTAGTGTCGTCCATTTTATGTACTAGTCTTCATATATCCCAATAGGGTAATACTATTCCTTAATAACAACTCATGAATAGTCTGAAGAGGGTGTGATTGAAAATAGTGAGGATTCCTTCTCGAATGTTATCTCACACTAAGTTTCCAACCAGTCCCTGACAAAGGGGGCGGCCTTTAGCAGTGGAAAAGTAATATTTTCTCTATCGGAAAAATTATGGACAAAAAAATATCCTTCCATTAATTTAAACATTTGTCAAGATCACATGTGTTTATATACCCTTCAAATATGGGAATATCAAAATTAAATTGTATCTTAAAAGGGGTCATGCTTCTCAAGTGACTACTAGATGAAGATGTATCTCCTATTGGTATCCACCGAAGGATGTGAGAGGAAGTATCCATCATCGCATTCCTTTGTCGCTCGAGGGATTCTTAGACAAAAAAATTCATAGGATCAATTGCTCCCCTATATTTATTTTCTTTCACCATGGTACATCATCACGGTTAGTGAGGATGGTCTTGCATGAGTGCAAGCAGTTCGAGTCCCAACTACTTATACCCCGACCTCATTGGGAACATGCACCAAAAAACAAAATAACCAACTGCTCTAGTACCACTGATCCAAATTTATGAAGGAAAGAAATGAAATAGAGATTTAAAATAGAAACACAGATATAAAGTGAAACTGAACTTTAATTTGTAATTAGAAAATGTTGCAAATTGTTTACTTGTGGAATGAATGTAAACTATCTCTAGTGATGGTATGTTGTCTCTGAGAAGAGATGTGACAGCTACATGCCTTTTTAATTGTGTTATAATGAGGCTAGGAGGCCTTTTTGTTATGAATAAATAATGAGAAACCCTAAACATCCAAAAACCTAACCCTTTGAGATGAAGCACTAAAATATATGGTTTCGATGGGGTTAGTGTGAACATCAACTTCCTGGGATTGTAAATTTGGTATATAATCTCCATTTCCTGCATATGATAGCCCATTGGAAAGGTATATCTGAGGAAAATAAATTTGGATTGAAAAACTTTTCTTGTTTCCCCCAAAAACATTGTTTAGGACCTAAAAATGGCTATGAAAGTTCAAGACCCAGAAACTGTCGAAATATGAAACTATGCTGAAAGATAGGAAACTAATAGAAAATAATGTTAGGGGTCTAACTAGAATAGGCGGGTGGCCACCACTATCCACTTGGATCAGTTAGCAATGATGGAATATTTCTTCAATTGTGTATCTAAAAATTAGGTAACAAATATATTTGCCAAACCATTGGAAAAAATCTGATTTTGAGTTTTAGAGATAGAATTTAAGCATTTTTAGTGCGAATGAATGTAACAATTGAGATTAAAAGTGAGTTAAAATATAATATCTAATGTTAACTGACTTATTTTAGGAGTTAGTTATCAATCCAAGATATTTTTAGAAAGATACAAGTCTAGAGGTTGCTAGTTCATATATCTCTAGAAACTAGTAGCCCTATATAATTGTAGAAAAATCTTAGTCTCTTCTAAAATCTACTTAATAGTGATAACAACATCCAATGCCCCATGAGTTTCTGATTGGTTTTCATGCATGTCTTCGCTTGTGAATTTTAACAAAAATACTCCTTTGATGATCATATAAGAGGAACAGATCCATGCCTCAAAATCTCAAATAGGTGAGAAAATGGAGGCCCTTGTAGGGCTCACATCATTTACATGCAAATAAGGAATGATAGATATATTTGACCTTACATGCCAAATTATCATAGCCCCCACTAAATAGTATACCCTCTCCACTATAGTATTGGAGTCCCAAGATGAGGTTTTGATTTCCATGCCAAGGAAGTTGCAAATTTTTCACAACATATCTGATAAAGATTTATTGAAATCTAAAAATATATACCATGAGGGTTAACATTTCATATCCTTTCCAGATTTATTAATTATTTCTTCTTCTTCTGCATGCAATATATAAAATGAAAAAATTAGAGAAAAAATAGAAAAATCACTCACCATAACACAAGATATGACATGGGAAAACTTTCGGCAGAAAATCTAGTTATAAGGTGATGCTAATATGCTATCTCTTTTTGTGAATGTAAATGGAGTGAATATAAAGGAGTAAAATGGTGGCCCTTTGGATGTTAAACAAAAAAAAACCCTCTCTATTATTACCTCCTAATCCACTTTCAGCTACTCTACTCTACTTTGGAACAAAATGCACTAGAATAGAATCGACCCATTTTCCTCCTACTAGGTTAGTAATAACATTGCCAAATAAACAAGGAGAGATTTAATTTCATACGTTCAACCATCAATTAGAGTCACAACTGGAATATTCTAGAGACCTCTACATAGGACCCATATGTCTAGCCCCTTTTACATGAGTAACAAGGCTGATGTGGCATCCTTTTGAATCATGGTGGACAAAACAGGAAGGTCAACTTCTAAGTTTTATAACTTTTGCATGCATGCTCCATTTGAGATATTTCTTGCATCATTTGAAAAGTATATGAGTGCAGAACAATGCCAAAAGTATATGAGTGCAGAACAATGCCATGGGTTCCCAAGCAAGGGAGATTTTTTGGACAAGAAAATCTTCATTAAATGTGCAAAACTTCATCCACAAGGTTTTAAACCCCAACTTGTGAAAGTGGAACCATTCTTGTGAGTTGATTCCTACAATTTTTTGTTTCTCCAATAATTAAGATAGATATAAAATGATATAATAATCCAATCTTGATCATTCAATTGCATACTAAATTCTACATCAACCAAAAAAGATAAACAAAATTTCCAGTAATTTGAAAATAGTGCTCACTAATCTTGAATAAATTTGATATTGGATTCCAGAGTTTTGAATAGCAACATCAAGTTATCATTTTTTCCCTCAACTTTTCCAAAGTGGAAATGGTGGACTGAAGGATGAGCCAAATAATAATACGAGGCATGTTAGAAAAAGAGCAGAGGCCAAAGTTGAAAAAAGTACGAGAGTCCTGTAGAGGAGAATTCAATTGGGCAAAAGAGATTGTGTGTGAAGAGTTCCCACTTTGCAGAGAGAGCTTTATTGGAAGAATTCCGAGGATTTTGTTTGATTCTTTAGTCCTATTGTGTCTATATATTCCAAGGATTAGTTTTCACTATATTCCCATGGGAAGTGTGTGATATAAATGTGTTCTCTTATGCTTCTTCACGACTATTCTATGTTATAATGAATGTTTTCTTTGGACGGGTGATGGATTAAAAAGGAATATCATCCTTACATCTTAGATTGTTTCCACGCATGCATAAATGTCTCAATTAGTATATTCCCGTAATTCCAATACCGGTGAGCATATTGGATTGGTGAGACCTTATCTCCTATCATTGAAAATGCTATTACTTACAAAGTGCTTATTAACCTAGGTGTTGAACATCTTCCGCTAGTCTTCGTTGCATCTCTGTGTAGCTTTTACTTTATCCGCTTCTTTCAATGCCACCAGAAGCCACGGGTTCGAGTCCAGTGATGATGAAAAACAATTCGTCTCATAAACCAAACCATGAAATGCAGTTAATCTTGCACCATGAAATCACCGCACTCTATGGCCGATGCGCGGCACTGTTTTCCTAGGCGGATTTAACTCATCTTTTATCGGCTCTCTATCATGATTTTATTTAACTTTACAAGTTTTAAGAATTATTGAAGTTATTTGAGAGTAGAGTAATTCTAAAATGTTTATGGGTAAAGTTGTGGTCGTTGTTGTTGTGTTTTTTTTGGGGTCAGTAGAGAGCTTATTTTATAACTTAGTAACTTCAGTTAGATATCGAGTTCACAGATGTAAAATATTCTCTAAATAAAAGGGCAATTATAAGCAAAAAAATGAATTTTTTATGTTTGTCAAGTAATATAATTTCCTGCAAAGTAATTAGAAGTAAAAAAATGTGTGAATAAAATGTTTAAACATTATTCTTTTCAAAATTATTTCAACACATGATTTAAATAAACTATTTACAATAAAATCATTTTAATGTGTACTTAAGTATTTTAATATCAATTATGTATATATTATATATTGTTTCAAAAAAATTATGTATATATTATATAAAGCAATTAAAAAATAAGTTTTAAAGTTAAAATTTTTGAAGTAGTCTTAGTCTCAATATATATATCTTTTTGTCTAAAGCCAACCAATAATTTTGGGACTTCTAAGTATAAGTTAGATAATATATATAACATTTAAAAATATAATTTAAACAATGAGATTTTAAGCATTGTATTTTGCACTCTAAGAGAAGTTTGCATTTGAAGAAATTTGATCTTTCTAGACATATATTGGTTCTATGATTAAGATAGATCTAGAATGGTTAAAAAATAGTATAATATTGAAAATGAAATCAACTTCCAATTTATAAACCCTGCTACCAAATGCACTTTTTTTTTCAGAAAAAATAAAATAAAATAAAAAACAAAATAAAATAAAATAAAATAATATATATAAATATATATATATATATATAAATAAATAAAATTTCATTCATATTAGTGAGAAAATTTACATAACATGTTTATGTTCTTGTCAGTGTATCCCCCAAAAGTGTATCCTAAGTTATCATGTTCCCGTCAGTATATCGCCAGAAGTATATCCTATGTTATCATCCCTACTACCTATCCTTAATGCCCAAACCCTTTATAGGAAAGTCCCCCAAAAAATTAGAGCCGTAGTTCCAATGAATAGATTGAACATTACATCTACCTATTTCAAAATAATAAGGAAACATAGAAAAATAAAATCAGTTTTCTAAGGCCCTGAAATGCTTTTAACCAAATTATCTTTGTTACATTAACTTTTTCTAAAAAGATCATGTCTAGAATTATGTTTGGATATGTGGTTAAGATGGATTTATAGTCAAATTATCTTCATTATAATAACTTTAAAAAAAAAAAAAAAAGTCTAGACTTATGTTGGATGTGTAGTTAAGATAGATCTATACTAATTAAAAAAATAAAGAAATAAAGTATAAGATTGACAATAAAACGGGCTTCTAACTTATACATTAAATAATAAAATATAAGTTTGACCATAAAAACCCCTTCCAAATACATTTTTTTAGAAGAAAAAAACAATGCTTTCATTCATATAAATGAAAAATTTACCTAACATATTTATAACATATATCCTATGTTATCATCCCAGAAATATATCCTATGTTATCATCCCTACGACCTACCCTTAATGCCCAAAGCCTTTTATATGAAAATTCCTTAAAAAAATTAGAAAGAAGGTCCAATGAACAGTTTAAACATTACATCTACCTACCTATCATGTTTTGTTCTATGTAGATATGTTCGAATGAATTTTTCTAATTTTTAATCAATTCACTGATCTGGGCCATTCAATTTGATAAGATAAATGAATTGAATTTATTGTACTCTCTCACCCAATCTATAAACCCCTTTGCATTCCCGAAAATATGAAAATTTGACTGGCCTATCCACTTCGCTGCTTTCGCTGCTTTCAAAGGCCCCGGTTAATGCTTTGTTGCTTTCAAAAGCCCCCATAATGCAACCAACTAGGCTAGGTTGTTTTCCCCTTACCTCCTCCCCACCAAAAATGATAATAGGTACTAGCCATCAGGACCAAATAAACCCCACAACCAAAATTTCTATACCTACTGGCACCATGGAAAAACCCTACCAGGAAACTTCCCCGGATGTCTCTAACCTTATCTGTCTTCTTTTGTCCCACTCCTTAATCGGTTCCTTTTCATTAAAAAAAAAGACTGATTTTAAAATGGGAATCTTACACAATCAATCTTATCTTGAAAGATTGCAGAATTTCTAGATTTCCAAATAGACCAGATAATGTATATAGGCAAATGAAGATAAGCTTTAAGCTTTTTATACCAAATTTTGATGTAATCTGCAACAGAAAGAGCCGTGATACGTACCTTAATGTTGAAAATGTTTAATACGACTTCCTAGACGGCCTTCGAGAAAGTGCAGTGCAGAAAAAGTGTGTCGGATTCTCTGGTCCTCCCTGACATAAAATGCACTCCCGAGGCCCGATAAATCCCCCTTCCAAGCAGCTACTGCACAGAATATACCGTTGTTTTACAGCGCAAAATTTAGTGGATATCTTCAAATTGCAGAGAAATCTACCCCTTGCAAGTATGGAAACAACCAAATTCCTTACAAAACGCACGCTGTATTACACATCCACGTACAAGTAAACACTGCCGCGCTTGATTTCCTAAAATGCAAAAGGATATTAATTCGCTGAATGATAGGAAACTCCATTGAAAAGGCAAAGACAATGAGGGTTCTACATAGGGCACGAGCACGGTCAAATCGTTGGAGCGTGAGAGAGAAGCAATATTGACATCCTGAATTCCCAGAAAATCAAACATTCCAATTTTCATATTGGCAATCTTGAAGCTTGTTGGGTCCAAATATGCCCAGCTTTTAGAACTTTTACTGCTGCGACAATTGACTTCACCAAACGTAACAAAATGTAATACAGAGATAAATTATTAATATGAAAGAAATAATGATAAAAAATATATATTAGCAATAGATACATTATAGGCTCAAAATTATCGCTGTAAATTTAACAACAATTTGGTTTAGTGAAACTGTATACACATTGATATACAAGAGCAGTGACCGAAGTGGAAGCTAGTACTCTAGTACTAGTATGCATCTATGCATCCAATATACGTATACATCTATACGTATATTGTTGATAAAAATGGAAATATAAATACGGTTTTAATTTGTCAATTTTCATAACAGACTAGGCGGTGCGACAAAGCCTGAAGTTTCCTCTCTGCAGGGACAGACTTCAAAAGCCTGTGGAGACCAAGATCCTGTACAAGGATGGCCGAGTATATTTATGCTGATCTGTTTTAGCATTTTCAATACATGGTTTTTGGTTTTAACCCCCTTCTCTGGGAAAGGGTCATCTTAAAAGAAGATAAAAGGAAAAGGTCATTTTACTTTTTAGCATTTATGTGAGAAAACCAGAGGAAAAAGAGTGATAGCAATGAATGTTGAGCAATAGTGAGCAAACAGGGAGAAGAAGTCTATGGAACAAAATAAAAAATGAAACTGGTCGAAAAGTCTCTGAGTTTTAGGGTTTCTACTCGGTGATGATCGTTGGTTCAAAAATCCAGAGATTTAGTTTAAGTTAATTGAAAAAAAATATTTTATTAAAATAATCGATGTTGTAATATTTTTAACATAAATGGTTGCGGATGGCCTCTTTACCAAGTTCACTTTGGATTTTCATTGGTGGTGGTTGTACACTCTGCTAGGGGAGGAGACATGCTAAAAAATTCAGTGAGTTTAGAGCTGATATGACTCAGATCGAGTGAGATCTTGGGTGATTTTAACCTACAAATTGGATGCCCCATGCTCTAGGTAGGTGCTACTCAAGCCACATGTCAAGCGAGGATAACAAACAATTTGACAAACAAAAAATATATAAAAATAAATTGTCAAAATATTCATAGTAATTTTGTACTTCTTAACTGTCCAAGACTCGGAGGTATCTGGTTGCCCCTTAAAGACCACCAACAGGTTATTCTAGCTGAAATGGTTTTCCTTGAATAAGAATGATGAGTCAACTTGCATTGGCCCATAACAACTAGTAATAATGATCCTCACTACTGATTTGACAACTGAATTATAATAGAGTAGGTAATCCTCACTGCTAATTTTACAACTAAACTATAATAAGTTTTCCCACACTACTTAAAAAAAAATAAACCATATAAATTTTGATCAATATCAGCATCAAAATTTAAAAGCAAGTGAACAAGATACGATAAATCTCACCAACAGTGACAGAAGAAAATGTCTCAACGGTCCATGCACAAAAGTGAAGATCGCATTTATCTGCCCCTGCGAAGATAGCGAGCAAAACCGTTCTGATGAAGATAGCGATTATCGGTCAGATATTGTATATCTCTAAACCAAAAGAAAAACCTCACCGTAAATCTCACCGTACTTTCCTTCATAACAAAAACTCGGCTATGCAACACTATATTTAATGGTTCACTGGGAGAAGCTCCTCGCACAACTGCCGAACTGCCATCAGACATAAGGATGCACTTAGTTGCTTGACATAGGGTTGACTTAGTGTTTAATGGAAAAAGCTTCTCCGAATTTTTTGAGATATTCCTGAAATCTACAATAGCCATAATTGCCCCCATTTTTTTGATGGATACTTTCATTCAAACAACTCCAATCAAATTACCGCCGAATTTTAATTTACAAGATTGAGATATTCCTGAAATCTACAATCGCCATAATTGCCCCTATTTTTTCGATGGATACTTTCATTCAAACCACTCCAATCGAATTACCGCCGAATTTCAATTTCCAAGATTGAGTTACCTCCACCAGAGTCGTTTGAGTCTCAGCTTATAATAATGCTCGCCTTATGCATTATGGTAAGTTGAGACACAAACGACTCAGCTGGAGGCCGCAAAGCAGCCTCGCCCATTGGTTTTCTGGGAAAATACACATTGAAAACTCTATTGAACATAAAATTATATATAGAAGGTCACAAATCGTTTACCATCGAAGCCCTCGGCCAGTGCCGGATATAGTTGGATACGATCCCTTATATCCGGTATTCCTTTCCATTAATATAGTGGATTCCACAAGCAGGCTTCGTTAAAATAAAATAAAATTTCCAGAATGTTGTAATGACTTCAACTTCTTCACACAGACATGGATGTGTCTAAGTGCGCTTACATTACCGCTTTCGTAACACCAAGAGTTCCGCGAACATACGGTACCTGTTTATAACCCAAATTATAATAATCCTGCCAGCCACCTCTGTTCAATTCTTTTAATTCAGTTACTAAGCCAACGCAAAACTAACCATGGCATCTTTTTCTTGGAAGTTTACGCGAAATGATAGAGAAACAAAACGCTTTATAGTTGCCGGATAGCATCATAACATATTCATATTAGTATTCTACCAGAGTTCTGTATGTTCTGTCAACATAATCTAAGATTTGACTTTTTATCTTAAATGCAGAAATTTGAAAAAAGGTTGGAATTTGATGAATAAGGATTACAGTTAGATCATAGAATATCAAATCATAATCTATTGTTGCATGAAATTATATATTTTTAACTTGAAATTTGTCATAATCATGACACATCATGAAAATGTAAGCATCCACGTTTTTGAACTTCCTGGCAATCGATTTATCAAACAGATACATGAATTAAAAAAGTCAACTGATATCAGTCTTTGTCGTGCATTATAGAGTTTGAATATTTAATGATTTCATTATTAAAAGTATATCGGAATGGAAAATGAATTACTATTTAAAAATTAATTTTTAAAACTCTTATTGAACACATACATGAACTGAAAATATTCGATTGACATCCGTCTTTGTCCTGCATTACAAAGATTGAGTATATAATAATTTCATCATTGAAAGTATGTAAAAATGGAAAGTCCATTAATATTAAAACAAAAAAAAACCAAAAAATAAATAAAATATCAATGGATGTTACATCGTAATATAATAGATCAAGTTCATACTTTAATAGATAACTGTATTTATCATTTATTTAGATATATATATATATATATAAATGTTAATTTAAATTATTAAAATAAAAAGCTAATAGAAATACTAGATCTATATTTAGTAAATCAGTTTTTGAATATTAAATTAATATATATAAATATAAATTTTGTTCTGAATATTAAATTAGTATTTATTATTCATTTAGATATATAAAAAATAAATGTTAATTGAAATTCTTAAAATAAAAATTAATGGGAAGATTAGGTTTATATTTATTAAATCTGTTTCTGAATATTCAATTAATAAATATAAATTTGTTTCTAAATATTAAATTAATTCATAAATTTATAGTAAGATTTTTTTTATTAAATAAATAAAAGTTAATAACAATATATTATTAAAATAAAAAATAAAATGATTTAGTATATTATTATTTTTTATTTATAAAATGAAATTTTAAATAAAATGATTTAATATATTATTATTTTGGATTTATCAAAGTGTTAGATGAAAATTTAATTGATATGAGGTTTAAATGGTTTTACTTTTTGATACCCACAATGTAATATCAATTGTTTAATTTTTTTTTTAATTACTTTCAAATTAATAATATAGTTGATTATTTCATATATAATATACATTCCAATGATGTAATGATAATCAATTATAAATTATATATTTTAATAAATATTTTTGGTAAAAGATATAAACATATTCATATTATAAATGAAAGGGAATTATAGTTAGTTATAGATGACATACTAGAAAATTCATCAAAATTTATCTATTGATTGTTGTATTAAAAGGAAATTTGTAAACCTTAGTTGCTTATGATTAATCAAGTCACCTTTCTTTTTTATAGCACTTTGTCCAAATGTTATCTTTCTTGTTTGGTTACTTCTAAGCATATGCCATGGTATATTTTTTAGCTTTCTATGTCTTACCAATAAACATAGACAAGTGGCTGGAGTGAGCCACACAAGAATCTTTATCAACCTCCACTCTTCATTCCCATTTCTTCCCACCACTAACTCAACTAGCACCACACACTACGTAAACTCACTAATTAAAATTCTACACAAGATAAGAAAACAACATTAACCATGAGTGGAACCAAGTAAGACAGGTTAGAATTAGCCTCCACCCACCAAAACTTCTTTTCCACCTAAATCAAAACCTCAATTGTGAGAAAACCTCATTAAGATAATTACTCGCCCATCTTTGACCAAACACATAATCCAAATTTTGTAGAGTGTGTAAGAATGACGGAAATTATACACTAATGCACAAAATCTTAATAATATAGAAAAGTAAAACAATGGAAATCACATATTATATAAACTAGGAAAACTAGCAAAATAGTTTAGAGTCACACCTCTAATTTTGTTATAATTTTCATTTTTTGCAATACAATATACATGATCTTGCAACATCCAAAACCTCTAATTTATAAACATAGATTATATTACAACAATAATTCGTTAAAAAAAATTGGAAAACTATGATTTGAACCACCATACACCATAAAATTGTAAAAAGCACAAATCATATGCAGAAAAAAAATATAAAACATCACAAAAAGTAAAACTTAGGGACTTCACCTCCCTCTGACTAACATCCCACCCACTAGCCCATTTTTTTTTAGTGCATACAAATTTCATATTAGACTAGTAATATAAAAAATATAACACATAGTGAACGAAATCCATGCACATTTCAAAGAGAGCTACTTTGTCCAATATGCCTTTATTTTCTCCACCCAATAAAAACCTCAACAAAGTGTTCACTACACTCATCCAATCAGCCATGGATAACACTAAAAATATTGTGATAAACAGAGTTTAATGAATCCTACAAAAATGATCCCTCCCCTTCACATGATGATAGCACTTAGTCCCACTTTTTCTTACTTCATAAACATTGTCTATTAGAAAATCATCATCCATGATGGCTTGTCTCATTCCCTTAAAACTTCCTCTAATAGCACCTTATTAATTCATACTCTTCATTTTTGTCAATGTCTCTCACATCTCACCCTGTGCCCAAGGACTCATCCATCCTTATGGGAGTCATGGGTAAATGGAAATTATGGGCGTCGTGGGTAAATGGAAATGACATCCATGTGCATACGTCCCCAACCATCAACATTTATTTCAAGTAATTATTTTGATAGGTTTGAAATGTATTTATAATATGTCATATTAATTATATTATATTTTTAAAATTAAAATAAAAGTAATTTTGTGTGTGGTCATTATGTTGGTAAGAGTTTTCATATTCTCATTGTTATGTTACCACTCTCTCCAATTATGTGAGGATTGGTGTTCTTGAAGAAAATTATTATATTAGTTTTTTGTTCAAACATGCATCATGGAGATGAAGGCTAAAAAATGATGAATTAATATTATTATGTTTTTTTGTGTGGAGGACATAGTATTTGCACGAGAATTGGAGTGCTTTGCATAGTGTTTGTTGTGACATTGATGAGCAGTGAGTTAATTGGTACAATTTTTAGAGAATTGGAGGCTTGACAGTGTTTGTTGTGACATTGATGAGCAGTGAGTTAATTGGTACAATTTTTATGTGTGAAATTTGTAGTGTGAGAAGGACGATGTATGTGCAGGAGAATTGGGTCTTTTACATAGACAAGTGTGCTCTGACATTGATGGGGGATCAGAGAGAGCTAGTCTAGTTAGTTTTTAACAATTATCCTAATAGTTGGACTATGAAAGCTACTTTCATTATGGAATATTAAATAAAATGTGTTTTCAATCCATATGACACGTGGTTACCAGAACTGCTAAGTTAGTTCTCTAGTCAATGATATGAGAATTGACTTGGTTGTAGGTTTTTTTTATAGGGAAGAACAAATATGCTATTGAAATTATGAAGGAGTATGCGTGGGAGAGCTGGGGCTCTTTCGCAAGATGTGGGTGCTAAATAAAATTTGTTAATATATAATTTAGTTTTTTAATTGTTATTTAGGAATGTTTTTTGCAACTACAAAAGTAGTTGTGTTTTTGAGAAGTAGCTTGTGTGAAGTTTCGAATGTCACTGATTGAGTGTGTTGATGTTATGTTAAAGTTTTATGCAATGTTTATTAAAATAATATATATACAATTTTTTTTTTTTAATTCTTATTTAGGGATGTATTCCATAATATGTGGTTATTAATTGATATCATTTTTTATTGTCAATGACCAAGGGAATTACAGAATTTGGAAGTAGTTGTGGGGAGGTTGTTGTGTCTGTGCAGAAGTTATGGGGAGAACAAATACATGTGAAAAATTTTGGGGAATGAGGGAAGTGCACAAGGATATTTTAATTATAATGTTTTTTTTATATTAATAGATTGTGTAGAAGAGCAGTGCTTATTTTATTATTAATAAATTTTAAGGAATGCGAAAGTTTTTTTTTGTAAACTTCGTAGGACCTTTCTATTGTAAAAAAATATTAAGGGCAGAGAGTCAGCCAACAAAAAATAGATACAGTGACCTCAACCTGCCCGAAGGAAACCAGGTCTGTTGGCCACCGCATCGAGTTATAAGCAGACCAAAAACGGAATTGTCTTATCCTAGCACTAACAGCATTGAGAGCTGCAGTATGTCCATAAGATTTACAAGTAAAAGAAGTAGAAAATCTAACAGAGTCCAAACTGAACAAATAGTAAAGTATTTAACTAGTTAAATACACAGAAACCTGACTATGAGCTGTTGGGAAATGGGCCTAACACCTGTGTATTGTTGTGGATAAGTTGAAGCTGGTGTTCAAGCTTACCCACCTTATCATTCAACTGCATCTGTACTTTCAGAATAGCATGCATATCCAGCTTCATTTGTTGCATTTCAAAAAAGATAGAAGAAGTGAGACTCTTATCCTCCTTACTGGCCATAGCCTTGGCAAGTAGGCATTTCATCTTCCAATAGGTCTTAACTGACTGTTGAAAAAGAGAAACGTGACCCCGAGTGCTACCAGGATCAGTTAAAAAATTTATTTGAGAAAGCTAAGTATCTATTTCCTCTTCCTCACTATCTGTGTGAACTTCCCAGCCATGAATTTTTAATTTGATAGCATCCTGATTCCCTGCATCATAGACTTGAGAAATTTCATGCAACACCTGTGTATTAGATTTCCTGCCATGCCCACTGGTGCCTGGGCCAGGAGTGGGCAGTCTACCTAGTTTTGATATTCCTCGATTAACCTTTCACCATGATGAAACTGAAAGAACTTGAAGATAGGCCTGTGGCCAAATCGATGTCAGAGATCAGATAAATAAAAACAGAAGAAAGTGTCATTATTGCGAACCCAACGTGCTTATCCTTACAAACGAAAGTATTAGATAAATGAAACAGAACATGTGCAGAACCCATTGTTATATAAAATACCGCTAGCAAAGCCGTGACAGAACCACAAAGAAAAGAGCGAGAGACAGTGATATCGGTAGAAGAAAATGTAGGAAATAGATAAGACATGTGCTCATGTCTAAATAGAAGACCAAGCACGGAAAAAACTAGTATAAAGCCGTGAAAAACAGGAGGCATCGCCAATGAAACCCACCCATTTCCACTGCGAAAAGAGCGAAAAGTTGGTATGCAATTGGACCAAATAACAATAACCAGAGGGGACAAGTTCCCATGAGTAAGGAAAGTAAGCAGAGTAGACAGACTAGAGAGACACATCTTAGCCAGAATGAGAAACCATCCAAAAATGTGAGTAGCAGACTGAAAAATAGCCTCAATGATTCCCAACAAATTAGGCAAATCCAGCAAGGACCGAGAGATAAGATTGGAAAGAGAAGAGATGATGACAAAATCCAAACTAACCCCAAAAGCCCTCGACAAAGCAGGGGGACTGCGAAAGTGGGGCTCAACATAAGTATCCCAATGCGCATGCCGAAACCATCTTATAAAACCAGAGTAAAACGCCGCTAACCAAGGAACCATAGAAGTACTAAACATTCGCCATAGAGATAAAAGCAAAACTAGAAGAGGAATAGTGGGCATGGAAGGCAAAGTTTCCATGTGCGCAGAGAGCTGTCGCCTGCACTGGATTGCCAAGAAGAAATCTAAACAGAGATTGAGGGGAACCAAAAGAAACGATAATCTCATAAAACTAGCGCAAATATTCTAGTGTTAATGCATCTGACAGGGTGTTAATGATACGGGCTGGCTAGCGCATGCACAATTAATATGAGGAGTGGAGCACAACCGTAAAAAAAGACCGACGTAATAGAATCATCATACAGGGCAGCAACGTGTCCACCACGTGGATCAGCACGGACCATTTCAACTGGCAGGCACCCCGATCGGGGTTAAGGAATGCGAAAGTTAATACAATGAAACTTTGAGATCCTTTTTCACACAATGGATTGTGTTTTTATAATGTAGCATGTGAAGAGAACAAATGTTTTGTCCAAAATTTGTTTCGAAACAAATCCTTTTGTCTAAAATATATGGGACTCACTTATTAATATGAGTTTCAAATATCATACAAATGAATCTTGCCGAGGTGGTTGTGCTTATTAATTGTTGGTGCATAAATCAGAGGACAAACATCAAGATGATATCAGTTTCAAATGTCAATCACTGAGGGAATCAGTGGGTGTGAAAGTAGTTGTGCAGAAGAATTTGTGTGAAGGTGCTTGTATATGTGTGAAATTTTGGTGAAGTACAAGGCAATGTTTTAATTTTAATGTGTTTTGATATTATTAAATTGTGCACAAGAGTAGTGCTTACTTTATTATTAATATACTTTGCACAGTGCCAAAGTGTATACAATGAAAGCTTGAGAGGATTTTGCATATAATAGACTGTGTTGTTCGTAGGTAACGTGGTCGTCCAACGTTAATTTGGGACCCATTTTTATTAATATGAATTTCAAGTTTCAACCATTATATTTGGAACCATGTTTATTAATATCAATTTCAAATATCAATGAGCGACGGAAGGACATTGTTGAGTGTAGGAGTGGTTGTCGAGACTGACAAAACTCTGCTGAAGTGGTTGTGCATGGTAGATTTTCCATGTAAAAGATGGTTGTGCAGGTGCATGATATATTTTTGACCATAAATGGATTTTCGTGTATCATGTTTTTTTTTTTCTAAATATGGCTATTTATATTATATAATACAAAACACAGAGATACATTTGTCGTCCATCAAAAATAGTAAGTTCAAAAATTCAAAAGTGAGGCTGCCCTGAGAAGGAAAACTAGCCCAAGAAACCACTCCATGTAGCAAGGAAAATGTTGCCTTTGTGGGGAAACCAGATTTAAACAACATTATACAGTGCGGAGAATAAAAATACATGAAAATGAGACCATAATAGAGAAAATCGTGACAAGTGGGCACCGAGACATTATACTTGTTGCTTCTTATCATCCTGTAGAGGCTGTTGAGGTAGCTCTTCCTCGATGAGGCACTTGTACTCAGAAATGTCGTCCTCGTGCTTGGAAATCTAGGGATCCAACATCATGGAGGAGGTTGAGTGGGTACTTGTCTCGGCATGCTTGCCGGCCTCATTAGAACTGCAGCTGTCATCATTGTTCGAGACGTCCTTAGTTTTCTTAACCGGCAGCACCACCATTTTGCATAGAAGATTGAGGGAGGAAGGAGACATCCTCATTAGAACTACAGCTGCCATCACTGTTCGAGACGTCCTCAGTTGCCTTAACTGGCAGCGCCACTATTTTTCACAAAATATTGGGGGAGGAAGGAGACATCGTGGACTTTTTCATCTGCTTATTGGAGTGTGAGCCAGAAGGGCCGGTTGGAGCTTCAAGAAGGTGCAGGGATAAATGGGCAGAGAGGCGATGAGGATCCAGGACCTCAGGCGCATCCAGATTCAAAGAAAAGTTCACAGTCCTCTCAGCCATGGCGTCAATTGGTGGACAGGAAGGAGAGCCAAGACCCCACCTCTACGACATCGCATACGATGGCGTCTTGGCATGGTAGAAATTGAAATGCAAGACTACGAAGGAAGCGGAGGGGGTTCATAGGCTGCGTGACAGAGACCAGCTCGACACAATTGGGTTGAGGGATGGTGTAGGGCCGCCGCGGAAGTGACGGAGCCAACACTGAGAATAACATAAATTCTAAGGGAGAATATTTGAGGAACATTGCCATTGTCCATATATGACAGAGGGTGGAGTAAATTCGGAGAGGGAGGAGTGAATGCGCAAAGGGTGGAGTAAATTCTCGCCAACGCGACAAACAAAATATGACTGGTAGAGTAAATAACACCCACGCTGAGGCCATGTGCCTCCTCATGACGAGGATGGCTGCTAGATGGCTGTTGGATGGGTCGCTAGAGAACACCCGCATCTGGAGTTCTCGTATCATGTTGAAAGTACATGAAAATCATGTTTTTAGATTTGAATGAATTAAATACTTGATGACAGACACGGGGATTTAATAAAATGCTAAATCGGGATTTAATAAAATTCAAAGCTATACTAATCGTTGCAGCGTGAGATAGAAGCAATATTGACAGCCTGAATTCCCGGAAATTCCAACCTTCCAATTTTCTTGAAACTTATTGGGTCCAAATATGGGGAGTTCTTAGAATTTTACTTCCGCGACAATTGACTTGACCGAATGTAATAGAGAGATAAATTATTAATATGAAAGAAATAATGATAACAAATAATATATGTATTGCTAATACATACAGTAGAGGTCCAAACTTATTACTGGAAATTGATTTGATTTTTTTATTCTTTAGTCCAGTCTAGTTTACCGAACGACCACATAAATAAATAAACAAAAGTTGAAGTTATGATGAATATCTCTGCTGAGAATATGAACATTTCGGAGTGTATGACCAGTTGAATGAGTCACACGGTTGGCATGTTATGGATGTAAAACTAGTTAACTTCCCATATATGGACTAGTTGGTTTACATGCCCTGCATTCTGATGTCTAATAACCGGGTGCTTGCAAATTCCAAGAAATACCTGCCCACTTCAGCCCAACAAAAGGTTGAAGTTTGCGTTATCAAACAATTTGGTTTAGTGAAACTGTAGACACATTGATATACAAGAGTAGTGACCGAAGAGGAAGCTAGTACTCCAGAAATAGCCATTCATACGTATATTGTTGATAAAAATGTAAATATAAATGTGGTTTTAATTTGTCAATTTTCATAACAGACTAATTTGTACGACAAAGCATGAAGTTTCGTCTCTTCAGGGACAGCCATCTAAAGCCTGAGGAGACCAGGAACGTGTACAAGGATGGTCAAGTATGTTTATTTTCTTCTGTTTTAGCATTTTCAATACATGGTTTTGCGTTTAAACCCTCCTTTAGGAAATGGTCATCTTAATTTTCAGTATTTACATGATAAAATAGATAAAAAGAAAATGTCATTTTAATTTTTAACATTTATGTGAGAAAACGAGAGGAAAAAAGAGCGATAGCATTTAATGTTGAGCCATAGTGAACGAGCAGGGAGAAGAAGTTTCTGGAACAAATAAAAAACTAAAATGTTAGAGAAGTCTGTGAGCTTTAGGGTTTTTATTGGGTGATGATGGCTGGTTCAAAATTCCACAGATTTGGTTTAAGTTAATTAAAAAAGAAATAATGTTGTAATGTTTTTTAAACATAAAAATAAAATGTCAAAAAATCCATAGTATCTTTTTACTTAACCGTTCAAGGCCCACTACGATAAGTTGAGACACAAACGACTCGGGTGGAGGCCGCAACGCAGCCTTGCCCATTGATTTTCTATGAAAATACACATTGAAAACTCTATTGAACCTAAAATTATACATGGAAGGTCAGAAATCGTTTGCCATCAAAGCCCCCGGCCACCATTTGACGGTGCCCAATATAGTTGGATACGACCCCTTATATCCGGGATTCCTTTCCATTAATATCGTGGATTCCTCAGGCACGCACCGTTAAAATAAATATAATAAAAATTCCATAGTGTTGTAATGACTTCAACTTCTGCACACAGACATGGATGTGTCGGACTGCGCTTACATGAGCACGTAACACAAGACTTATGCGAACATACGCTACCTGTTAATAACTCAAATTAATAATCCTGCCAACTTCCTCTGTTCGAAATTTTTAATTCAGTTACCAATACAACGGAACACTACCCATAGCATTCTTTCTTGGAAGTTTACGCGAAATGATAGAGAAACAAAACGCTTTATAGTTGCCCGATCGGCATCAGAACCCACTCATATTAGTATTCTACCCCTTCCAGTTTTGCATGTTCTGTAACATATTCTAAGCCTGACATTTATCGTAAATGCAGAATTTTGGAAACAGGTTGGAATTTGACGAATAAGAATCAGAGTTAGATCATACCATATCGAATTATAATCTATTTTCAAAAGAATGTGGACCTGCAGAGTAATCAATTTATCAAACAGATACATGAATTAAAAAAGTCAACTGATATCCGTCTTTGTCCTGCAGTTGAGAGTTGGAATATTTAATCATTTCATTAAGTATATAACAATGGAAAATCAATTACTATTTAAAAATGAGGTCGAGTTTTTGAAACTGTCTAATGATCAATTTGTTGAGCACATACATGAACTAAAACTATTCAAATGACATCACTTTCGTCCTGCGTTACAGAGATTGAATATTTAATAAAGTATGTAAAAATGGAAAGTCAATTAATACTTTCAAAAAAAACAAAAAAGCCAAAATAAAATAAAAAATCAATATGATACAATAGATCAAGTATGTATCATATATCTTGAAGATTTTAATAATTGTCTCTATCATTCTTTTAGATATAAAAAAATGAAAAGTTAATTGAAATTATTAAAATAAAAAATGAATGGAAAGACTATATTTATATTTATTAAATATGTTTATGAATATTAAATTAAAGAAAATAATAAATATAATAAGTTTTTTTTAATTAAATAAATAAAAAATATTAATATTATATTATTAAAATAAAATAATTTAACATATTATTATTTTCGATTTATCAAAGTGAAGGATGAAAATTTATGTATCAAATCTTTCGGTGAAAATCATATTAGAGAAATTTGTTTCTTTAACTTTTAAGTCTCTTTGCTCAAATCAGTTAAGGACCCGATTTGCCCTAACGAAGGTAAGGGTGTTTAGTTGATTCCATGTTTTTGTGAGACACCTTACATTGGTGAAACTGGTCTATCCATCAGCCAAATAATTCATAAACATGCCACTGACCTAAAGCATAACAGTTCTCACTACTATGCCTTAGCAGAGCATGCTAAAAAGACAAAGCATCACATTTGCATTGAGGATGATGAGGTTATTCCGAGGGTTGACCATTTCCACCACCGAAAGTTTAGGGAGACCCTTGAAATCGAAAAGAGGCTGTTCAACTTTAATAGGGATGATGGGTGGAGTGTGAGCAGATGCTGGATCTCTGCCCTTCATTCTTAGTTATTGGGTTTCTTCCCTTCTCTTTTTCCTTGGTTCGTCTTTTCTTCATGCTGGATCTCTTCCCTTCAATCTTAGTTATTGGGTTTCTTCCCTTCTATTTTTCCTTGGTTCCTCTTTTCCTCTCCTCTCGTCCCGTTTTCCTTTTTATGTTTTTAATTCCTTATTATTGTTATTTATCTATTTATTCATTTATTCTTTATTATTCAGTTACTTATTATTTATTTATTTATCATTATTATTTTGATTTTTTATTTTTAATTACATTTTCATTTATTTATTTAATTAATTAATTATTTAATTTATCTAAAAGATAAAAATAAATAAATAAAAATAAAGTTTAGCTTCAAATTCTATATTGAATTTCATTCAATTGAATTACATTCAAATAATATATATTAATTTATTTTTAATTTAATTTATTATTATTATTATTATTTTATTTTATTTTTTACTTTATTTTTTATTTTTTTTAGAAATTAAATTAAATAATAATAATAATAATAATAATAATTATACAACTGTTATTATATATTTTTATTTTTTATTTCTTCTATTTTTTATAGTTAAACTAGTCGTTTTGGAGCTTTATTATCTATTTAAGCTGTCCTAGATCAGATTTCTCATCTTGTTCTAATGATGAATCACACTAGCTGATTCGAAACACGTCAACAAAATTTCTCAAATGTAATTTTCACCTAAATATTTGATACATAATTTATGGATCACAGAAGTCAAATTCCTAATGATGAAAATTGAATTGAAATGAAATCGAAAATAGTTTTATTTTTGATATATCATAGTAGTGTAATGTATCATGCTGTTTTTTTATATTAATTATTTTTATTTTTAACTACTTTTAAATTAATCAGATAGTTGATTATTTCCTATATTCAATACATGACAATGATGATGTAATTTTAGTTGATTTTAAATTAGATTTTTGATAAAAAATTTAAGTAAAAGATATAAAAAAATTTATATTATAAATGAAAATAAAGTATAGTTAGTTATAAATGATCATTATAATAGAATTATTTCATGAATTTATGTTTATTATTTTTCATAAATTTATATTTATTAATTGTTTATTTTTATGATTAATCAAATTACACTTCTTTGATACATTATTTTCTCAATTGTTCTATTTCATGTTTGGTCACTTATAAGCATATATCATGGTATATTTTTCAGCTTCTTATTTCTCACCAATAATCAGGTGTTCTATTTCATGTTTGGTTACCTCTAAGCATATATCATGGTATATTTTTCAGCTTTTTATTCCTCACCAATAGTCATGGACAACTGGGTGGAGTGAGTCACATAGGAATTTTTATCAACTTCACTCTTCATTCACCACCAATTGAACTAGCCCCACACACAATATAAATTCATTAACTAAAATACTTCATAAGTTAAGAAAACAACACTAACCATGATTTGAACCAAGGGAGGTTAGGATTGACCACCACTCACCAAAAATTCTTCTCCACCTAGATCGAACCTAAATTGTGAGAAAACCCAATTAAGACGAATGCCCAACCCATCCTTTAACAAAGACATAAGCCAAATGTAGTGGACTATGTAAGGATGAGGGAAATTATAACTTATAAATATTGTAAAATAATGCATAAATTCTTAATAATATAGAAAAGTAAAAAAAAAATCAATCACATATTACATATCAATTTACCTTAGAAACCTAAACTGGGAAAAATAGCAAATTATTTAGAGCTACAGGTCCTCTAATTTTGTTATAATTTTTACTCTTTTCAACACAATACACATGATATTGCAACATCCAAAATATTTAATCCATTAACATGGATTATATTACAACATTATTTCATTAACAAAAAATTGAAAACTTTGGTTTGAACGACCATACACAATAAAATTGTCAAAAACACAAACCTTGTGCAAAAAAAATGTAAAACATCACCAAAAATGAAAATTTGGGGGCTTCATCCCTCTCTAAATAGCATCCCACCCCCTAACCCATTGTTTTTAATGCATACAAATCACATTTTGGACTATTCATATAAAGAATATAACACATATTGAAAAAAATCCATGCTACTGAATCAAAGGGAGTCATGGAGAGTTAACTTGTCTGATACACCTCCACTATTTTTGTTGAATTTGCAACAAAAAACAATGAAATTGGCAGATCTAGAAACAAAATATAGAAAATGGCGCCAAGAAATGGCTACCAAGTGAGGCTTTTGATTTAATTATCCCTTAATTAAATTGAAAGTAAATTGTAATTTCATCTCACAACAACTTGTATCAGTTAACTAAGTGAGATAGTCTTAGTTAGCTCAAGAATTTCGAGTTGACAGTCAAAGGTGAACATGTAGAGTGATTCTATTATTTTCAGGATCTAGTTGCTGTTAATGCACTAGTGTGATGTGAGTGTAATCAATTAACCCAAAATTATTTGAGCTTAAATCAGTTTAACTAGTTCCGATTAAGTGATGAGCCAGTGAGAGGTCAAGTGAATTCAATTAGATTTATTTCACAAGTAGTAATCTACCATGTAAATGATGATTCACTATCAATAGTTGCATGCATGTCAATTCTGATGACGACCCAATTGAGACAGAGGTTAAAGGGAAGTAAACTATTAGTTGTATTATTAGCGAATTGCTCAGGTGTAATTATAAAGTCAGAGGAAGGCTCATGAAGGATTGAGAAGTCAAGGAAGGTTTATTATCCTATTCAATAGGAATTAATTTCCTAAGGATTTCATGAGCAAGGCTAGGCTATGCAGGGGCTAAGAATTGGCTAAGTGTTGGCCAATTTTGTCTAAGAATTTGTAATCAGTTTTGAATAGAATGAGGGCGAGACGATCGGTAGAGTGCAAGATTTTCTCCGTGTAAGAAATCATTTTATCTTTTCATGATTCTTTGAAAATGTACAATATAGGATAGAGGGTTTTTTAGTAGGTTATTTCCCCAGATACATCTTGTGTGGTGTGATTGATAATTTCCTTTCTCTTACTTTCATGTGATTGAGCGATCATGTTTTAGATTCCAAAAATATAGTAGAAGGGTTATGTATCTTGCTTTAGTTAATTACATGATCAGATTGAATCCATTGATATAGATTTTCTATATAATTTCTACATGGTATCAGAACTATGTTAGAGATTTTATACGTTGTATCATAACACCATGAATCACAATAGAAGAAAAGAAATTGAGTTTGTCTTGAGCAGTTTCAAATTTTCATATGTATTCTTCAGGGTCTAGTAGCAGATCAAGATGTATTTCAATGGTTTGAGACTTGAATTTGCACTCGAGGGAAATTTGAATTAGATTGCATGGAAGGACAGGATCGAGGCATTGTTGGAGGACAACGAGTTGAAGGAACATAGATTTTGATATTCCCAAGCCTGCAGCAGCAAATGTTGAACTTCTTGATGCATGGCAAGAAGGATCTTGTTAGAGGGAGTTCGATATGATATTGTCTCGAGTCTCCATGGGAAGGAAACTCCATATGCTATGTGGAAGGCCTTGGTAGATATGTTTCAAAACATTAGGGACCAAAGGAAGTTGGTGCTGAAGGAAAAGCTCATAAAGATTAAGAAGGAGGAGGGCGAGACGACACCAACATATTTGGTGAAGTTCACTCATTGTCGAGATGAGCTTGGAAGTGTTGGTGTGACCGTAGTTGATGATGAATTGGTGAGCCTGGAACTTCTAGGCCTTCCCAAGAGCTGGCATAGTTACTAGGACTCTGTGAATGGGAGGGAGAAGTTACTAGATTGGGAGTGACTATGGTTGGATTTGATAATAGAATAGATAAGGTGAAGCACCAGAGATGATACCTCCAACATCAAAAAATAAGAAGATTATGCATTAGTGGTAAAAAAAAAGAAACAAAAGGGAAATAAATCCCAAGGCGAAGAGGGAAAGAGAGACTTCTCCAAGATCATATTTTTTCACTGTCACAAGCATGGGCACTATGCTTCAAATTGTCCACTGTAGAAGAAGGCAAGCAAGAAGGAGCATGCAATTGTAGCCGGTGAGGGATTGGCTTCATAGTTTGAGGTTGATTTTACTCTCATTGCATGCATTGCCATAACTGTAATGGTATGCATGTGGTATCTAGAAAACAGTGCCTTGTTCCATATGAAGGGGAATAGGGATCTCTTCAGTGACTTGGAGGAGAAGGACCTCCAATAGAACATAGATTTTGGAGATGACGGGAGGTATAGCACTACCGACATAGGTACAACTACCTTTTAGAGGGATTCTATCTCCCCTCTCAGACTAGCAGATGTTTTGTATGTTCTAGGCCTAAGTAATAATCCTGCCTTCGTAGCGGTCTTGGAAGATTGTGGTTATGAGGTGATTTTTAGAAAAGGAAAAGTGTTCCTTAAACACATAGCCACAGGACAGGTGAAGTAGATCATTTCAAGATTCAAGAACTTGTATTCTCTCAAGGTTGAAGATGCATGCAAGGTTTTGAGGAACAAAGCAGTGGTTAATGACTTGGTCGTTGAGAGGGAGAAATTATCTCTCAACGTGTAGCCTAAAAAGCAGTCTCAAAAGGTTGTGGAGCAGCAAAAATTGGAGAAGTAGAGAAGAGACCAAGTGGAAGATTCCACTCAAGAAGAGACCTCAAAGAGGGGCAATTTCAAGCTAGATAGGAAGAGGGAGTACATGCAGCTATACCTCTAGGTGTCAGATGGGGCCATGTGCAGATATGATCCCAAAAAGAAATTTGAGCAAGGTCCATTGAGATGGTGTGTCTCATGGATTGAACCTGGCTATGAGGAGCCCACAGTACAATAGTAGCCGGAAGGGTCGGCTATATTAATGCAGTCAGATGTCAGGAAGACATAAATTAGAGTAACAAATGTGAGATACTAGAGCGCAGATCATAGTTGGAAGCAGTGCAGAGGGCACAGATGCAGATGTCAGCACCAACGTAGTGAGTCCAATAGACATGTGCAGTAGGATACAATAGTCAGAATACTATGATGACAAGTCCATTATACTAATTCAGTTTTTTGGAAGATATTTAGTTTTAGGAGAGTTGCATGTGCGAAAAACACTGTAGAAGTTTTGCATGCAAGAACACTCCAAACTTGGTACCGAATCGAGATAGATTGATTTCTTTCTTGTTGAGAGGGAGTGTTAAAATTTGCAACAAGAAAAAATGAAATTGGCATCCAAAAACAAAATGTAGAAAATCATATAGATAAATGGCTACCATATGAGGCTTTTGATTTAACTATTCCTTAATTAAATTGAAAGTAAACTATAATTTCATCTCATAACAACTTGTATCAGTTATCTAAGTGAGATATACTTAGTTAGCTCCATAATTTTGAGTTGAGGGTGAAAGGTGAGGCATGTAGAGTGATTCTATTATTTCAGGGTCTAGTTGCATTTAATGCACTAGTGTGGTGTGAGTGTAATCAGTTAACTCAAATTAATAAAGTTAAAATCAGTTTAACTAGTTCTAACTGAGTGATGAGCCAGTGAGAGGTCAAGTGAATTAAATTAGATTTAATTCACAAGTGGTGATCTACCAAGTAACCGTTGATTCACTATTAATAGTTGCATGCATGTCAATTCTTATGACGACCCATTTGAGATAGAGATTAAAGGGATGTGAACTATCAGTTGTATTATTAAAGAATTACTCGGGCACAATTATAAAGTCAGAGGAAATCTCATGAATGATTGCGCAGTTAAGGAAGGTTTATTATCCTATTTAATAGGGATTAATTTCCTAGGGATTGTGTGAGCAAGGCTGGGCTAAGGAAGGGATGAGAATTCGCCAAGTGTTAGTCAATGTTTCCTGAGAATTGCTTGTCAGTTTTGAGTAGGATGAGGGTGACATGATCAGTAGAGTGAAAAATTTTCTCTGTGGGAGAAAGCATTGTATCATTTTATGATTCTCTGACTATGTACAATATATGATAGCAGAATTTTGAGCAGGTGATTTTCCTAGATACATCTTTTGTTGTGTAATTTATAATTTCCTTTCTCTTACTTGCATGTGATTGATTGATCATGTTTTATATTCCGCAAATATAGTATAAGGGTTCACTATATTTTTTTAGTACATTACATGATTTGATTGAATCCATTGATATAGAGTTTCTATATAATTTCTACATGGTATCAGAGTTGTGTTAGATATTTTCTACAATTTCCACCAAACTAAAAACCTCAAAAAAGTGTCCACACACTCATCCAACCATCCATGGAAAACACTAAAAAAACTGTGATAAAATAGATTAATGAATCCTACCACAATTGTCCCTCACTTTGACATGATGATAACACTTGAGTCACACTTTTTCTTTCTTCATAACCACTATACACTATAAAATCATCATCCATGGTGACTTGTAGGATTCCCTTAAACATTCATTTGAAAAAAAACTTAACAATTTGTACTAAATACATGTTCATACTCTTCCCTATAATTTTCTCTCACATCCCACCACATTTCCAAGGAGTGAGCCACCCTTAGGCATGATGGGGTTGAGGGTAAATCGGAACAAAATACATGCAACACATGTATCCACCCAACAACATCTCTTTTGAGTAATTATTTTGATAAGATCGAAATGGATTTATAATATTTCATGCTAACAATATTATATTTTTAAATTAATAAACTAAATGAAAAAAATATAAGCATTACAAAATTTATATACAAATAAGAAGTTGAGAGAAAATTATAACTATTAAAAAAATTATTTTATTTTGTTTCCTATATATATATATATATATATATATATACTATGAATGAAATAAATCTATTTTCATATTAGGTTTGAGTGAGAATATAAATTTTCTCATAAAAAGTTACAAGTTCAAATTCCATGGGGTAGAGAATAAATACCTTTAATTTAATCTCTATATTTAATTTTTATTAATACTATTAACAATCCTAGATTCATCTTAATTCGAGATCTACAATGTTTTGAGAGAGACCAAATCTCTTTCACTCTAAAAGAGGTTTTCATCTAAAGAGACTTAATCCCATTTAGGGTGTCGTAGATTTAGAGTTAAGGTGGATCTAACCTGATTTAATTATTAATTCTATGTTTATTTATTTTATTTTATTTTATTTATTTATTTTTAACAAGACATTACAACATCTCTACATACAAAGTTGGAGTCAATTATTAGCATTATGCTTACATGTTTGCCACATGGGAAACTAGGTTAGTATTATGGTAACAAAACTTATTTTTTCCATTTAAACATTTAAAGCCTCATAATGTAACTTAATATAATAATTTTTCTACCAATTTGACACTTTGCAAGAAAACGTAGAACTCACAACACTTTTTTTAGGCAATAGGGAAACTAGACAAGTATGATAGTATAATTTTTTTATCCATTTAAATAGTTTAAACATGATAACATAATGAAGAAGATTATAATTTTTTTATCAATTTGATACTTCGCTACAAAACTTAGAGTTGGTAGCACCTAGGATTGTATTCATGTTGCTACTATAATATATAACAAAAATAAAAGGTAAATGCATCGTTTTGGATGATGAATCCACCTAAATAGTATTATACACTTTTACATCCTCTTCAAACATAGAAAACTTTCCTAAATAGTATTAGATACTTTTGCATCCTCTTCAAAGGAAAAAAACTCCAAGTCTCCTATAATTTTAGCCAAAATCAATGCCATTTTGATCAATTTTCTCATCTTCTTATGCATTTCATTCATATATAAACTAATCTCTTATTTCGTTTCAATGTTATCAACTAATACTTTTCCCATGATGGTCTTCAATTATTAATATGTGTCAAAAATTTACATATATTTTTTCCATCCAATTCTTGTGTTTCCTATAGTATGAACCTAGTGTCCAACTTCCACCTCAACCTCAACATTTGTGAATTTTTTTATCTCTATTATAGCTTCCCATTCTACATGATGTACCTCTCTTCTAATTTTAGAAGGGGTATATTTTACATAGATAGTGCATTAAAAATTTATACAGATAATTAGGCTCAAGAGTTGGAAAGGGGTAATGGCCTCTTCTCCCTCTATGAACCCCAAACCAATTTGCACGAATGATACTAACAAGGAAATAGAACAAATGCACTAGACCATTAAAGGAAAAGGAACATTAAGCTAACTTGATCAACATAATTCTAAATAATAATAATGGAGTTGAGGGTTAAAAAGAGAATTTTGAGAGATGTTCGAGAACCAAGATAATCCAAATCCAACAAGCATAATGAAAGACTTTTGTTGGGCTAAGTAAATAAAAAACCAATAATAACGACCTCTAAACTAAAAACAATGGAAACAAAAAAGAAGGGATTCTTAGGAATCTCAAAATATGGAGAACTAAAAGGAAAGACAGTCCCTCACCAAGAGATAGCCATGAGAACTAAATACACTTCCTTAAAATCTAAGACAATGTTATCATTCCTTAGTTGCGTAAGGTAACATTGAACCAGTCTTAGAGATTGGGATCTAGCCCATCCAATCCAAAGATGGCTCTCTTTAATAACATAGTCACATAGTTTCACTTCAATAATTGGTTATTCAATTAGTGCACTGGTTTGATTTTCTTTATATAAAAGAAATAAGGGTTGGGTTGGATTAAATAGAGTATAAACCATTGGACATGGAATCAAACTAATTGAAAAATAATCAGAATTATCAAGATGTTGGCCCTATAATCAATATTGACGAAGGAAAGTTAGATAACATCTCCTAAACCATTGAATCACAAATGAGTTGGAGGTAGAAAGGAGGAGACTGTCCAAAATAGGGCATCTAACTAGGATGAATTCGAAGAAGGCTCTAGGGAGAAAGGGTGAAAATATTTGAATACTTGAAATCAGAGCATCGCACAATGGATGAATTATGAATCATTTAGTATTATTCAAATATTGAAGACAATACATTCAAATGATATAGTTAGTAATAAACACAAGTAAATGTAGAAGGCACAAATTAGAAAATATGATCATATGAATATTCGGATCAATGGCCAAATTCTTCTAATCTTCGAAAAATAGAGATAAAAATTAGATTAATCTGAGAAAAAATACAATACGTAGAGCAATACTCTTTATTCATTAAAAATTTTTACCCCTAAACTATTACAAATGATGGTATATATAGACAATTACATCATCAAACTATCACAAAATTCTAGCTAACAAATTCTATCAATAAAACCAAAATATCCAATCCAACCTCGAGAAATATGGAACCATTTAAACAAATTTGGAATTTCTTTACCCTTATGCCTCTTCTCTAAACTCTTTGGACTGCCACATGCTCACTAATAATCCATATCTTTATGATATTATGCATGGATATCCTCAATTCAATCCCTATAAATCTAGAACTGTTGTTTTTAGATCAAAAATTAAATCTACTTTGACCTCTTTCCCAACACAATGGATAAATTATTTATGTCTTTTAACTTATCCCATATTATCTAAACAAAATAATCCAAATGTAGGAGAAAACACTTCGAAAAAAATCACCATTAGCGCTCCCAAAATCAAGATGATGTTAGAAAAAACTTCTTAAGTGCTACCATTTAGTCATTTGATTGATAATTTTGTCGCCTCAGACTCTGAATTTATCAAATAAAACTAGTAATAGTCTCTGATTGCTGATTTTTTGTTTTGGAATACTCTGTCATTTTTCGACTAAATGTCACTAGTTTTGTGCCTCAAAATTTTCAATTTGATCCTTTTTCGATTGATTAAAAAGAAATAAAAAATTACATGGCATCCAAAATCACAGGAAACCCCTAAATCAAAACCATCCGCACGATTCTTTCCAAATGTATCTACCACATGCTCATCTCACAATTATTTGAATAGTGGCTCTCACTGGAATGGTGATTCATTTAGTGGTTCAATGGATGGATATCAAAATTAACTTGAAGCAAAAGGGAGACGTCGATTATCACATCCTTGCCCAGAAATCCCCTCGATATTTGTCCCTATATGAAATTTATAGCTCAATCCCATTCCATCTCACACAATCAGATATATGAAATACTACAATAGCTCATAGTAAACAATTTGCAGTATTAACTCGTGAGTTCAAAGGTTGAGAACATTATAAATTTCACCTACGCGTACCAAAAATTCCCTAGCATTGTCAGCACTAGGGATGTTGGAATATGTAATTCCTACTTATCTCGGTTGTGACTTTCCATGTATGGATTTTGTTCCCATTCCATAGGAGTTAGCTAAATCTATATGTTCCTAGTTTGGTTTGTGGTTGAGAGATTCTCTCAACCAAGTGGTTTTGTGTCTAAGATAGTTTCCCTATCTTTAGACAACACTTCATGTATATATGTAATCCTATTTGATTAATAGAATATAGCATGCATGCTCATATTTTAAGTTTGAATAAGAGCCTGTTTGGGCGTGGCCTTGATCCCTTATGGGCCGAGGGAAATAAAGAGTTTGGTGACTGTTTTTTTGTTCATATTTTAGTATATGTTTCCAATTTATTTTCTTGTTGTTACATGGATGGAGAGATGCAACGATGTGCAGAAGACTCACTACTATAATATTTGATGCGAGGAGCTATGAATCATCCAGTATACAATCACTAGGAATTTTGAAAAACTGACCTATTTTGAGGGTTGGTGCAAAGACGATGTGAGCATGTAAAGGCTTTGTTCGCAGTTCTGTGGAGGCTCGGAAGAACGAACGTTGAGAGCCATGTTGAAGATTTATTTTTCCTCTGTGAATCTTTGAAAGTTGAAAATAATATCGGGTTATTGTTTGGTGATAGAGCGCCTGGCTTGGTTTTGAAATCTGGATCATCCAACGTGGATAAAAGGCCAATGAGGTGAATCTCAGGCATCACAAAATATACAGATGAGGGTTGATTCCGAATTGATTCTGAAACAAACATATTTGTTATTTTTTCTCATTTTGAGAAGCATCAATAGGAATATAGAGTAGGCGTTACGATGCTTTCGTTATGGCCTGTTGGAACTTTCTCTGTTGGATGTGTCTTTATCAATGGATCTATCCAAAGGTGGACAGTCGATTGTGATGTGTTGTGTGTATAACAGCTCGAAAAAGTTTTTTTTTTTTTTTGGGAATAGCAAGAGCTATGATGTTCACATATACAGAGGTAAAGTTTGACATAGATACTGAAATGCATGATCCACTTGATATTGGTACTTATCAAATTTTCGAGGCGAATCAAATGGCTGAGGATTTTATGCTAGCTATAAATGTTTCATTTCCTAAGAAAATATTAAAACACTTCCCTTTGTGTTATCTTTTGAGGCGTCATCCAAGCCCAATGCTAGAAATTCTTGAACCTTTCCTGTGCATAACAACATCTATCAGATTTAAACTAGACATTTCATCTTCAAAAGAATTAGTTGATTCAATTGATCATGATGTGGATGATGATCCATATTTTTTAACAAGTTTGTCTAAATGTTTACAACAGGATGCATGACCCAAGTAGGAATAGTTCTGGCTTGAAAATGAGGTGAACCAGATTGAAGAATTTATCAGAAATCTATGGCGTATGGAATGTGGAAACCTCAGCTTTCTGAATTTACTTGTTTGGTATAGAAAGTCCTATGTTGTTTATAAATGTTTTGGAATTAGAATCATTGAGCCTAGCTAACTCAATGGAATGTTTTTTTTAGAATTAGCTACTCTAACAAATCACATATGAAAATCCAAGACAACTATTGAACAATGATGTTAAAGATGCCAAAGATAATGTTGTGGATGATATGCAAAATTTGAAAGGAGGAGGTAAAGGAGTAGGAATAGAGGTAAAAGGACGATGGACAACAAATTAAATGTTATTGTGACTTATTGTGGATTTACAGGATAGAATCATGATGATAGTATCACATACATTTATTAGCAAATCTAGGATGTTTTTGTTGTGGTATTTGTAGAGTATTTACCTTGGAACTCCAAGAGTTGGAGTTGTGTTTTAAGCCTTGTAAAGGCATATGTATCCCCGTGAAGTTTGTGGTAATCTCAAAACCACTTTGTAATTGCAAGTTTGTGGTCAGCAGAAACCACTTTGCAGTGTCAGTTTTTGGTAAGCCGGACATCACGTGTGAGAGTGATATGGACAAGGATTCCTATAGGTATGGTTTAGGGTCAACTGAAAAAACCATTTGCATGGTTGAGGGTGATCCAAGAAAACCCCGTACCTGATTGAGTCAGGTCTCCAGTGATCCATGGCAGTAGAGGCAGTAGCACATCACTGGTAAATTGTGAGGATCGCAGCAAGCGTGATCCATGACAGAGGAGCCAGGGAGCTTGTGTTGTGGAGGATCATGGAGCCAGAGAGCTCATGTAGTGTAGCATCATGCAGCCAGAGAGCTCATGTTTTGCAGTGCTTGTTAAGCCAGAGAGCTTGTACATGTACAGCCATAGAGCTAGTGCTTGAAGATCCAGTGAGATCGTGCCAGAGGAGCTAGTGAGCCTTAGTGGCTAAGTGAATTGGTGGCAGATTTCAGGCCCTTAGTGGATGAGTTCCCATGTTGGCATGGTTGAGGATAATTCGATAAAACCCAAAGCATGGATACTGTTGATATTCAACAAGATGATGAACCTAGTCAAAATTAAGCACCTACACTAGGTGGGGCCCACAGGCTATTTTTCAGTGTATATCTATTTTTGGAATGGTGAGAAAATTCTGTTAATAGTGGGAGTCTATTTTTAGAATGGTGAGAAAATTCTATTTATATATGAGATTATATTTTTAGATGCATGTGCGAAGTATTTTTATAGATCGTATGTCTAAATATAGAATGCATGTCGATTATTATTATCTTAATAATAATTGGACAATAAATATTATCTATTCTCTTGAAGCACATGATTTCAGTTAACTGAAGTGGAAAACTAGTTAGATGAAGTAATTTCTAGTTCTAAGGTTGGTTGGTGGGACATGCAAGTGGACTTAGTTGTAACTGAGTGATTTGAAGTTGTAACAAAGTTGGATTTGTATTTATGTGAGTTGTCAAGTAGTTTAACTCAGTTAAGTGAGTTTAACTCAGTTGTGCTACTTGTAACTAGTTGTAACTAAAGATACACTAGTGAGAGATCAGTAAATTAAATATTAAATTAATTCACATGGATTGATCTCACATGCAACTAAATATTTACTATTGTTAACTACATGCATGTCAGATCCAATGGAGACCTAGTTGAGGGATAGGTGAAAGGGACAATTTGACTATCAGTTGTGACATTAGTGGGTGCACTCATGCAACCAAACACACATTAGAGATGCCAATGAGGATTGCACAGTCAAGGCATAGTAGTATATCATTCATTCAGGGTTGTGATCAGTAGGGATTGCGCAGTGGAGGCAGGCTGTCAAGAGGCAGTAAATTGGTGCATGTATTTTCCAATTTTTGTATGACAGTGTGAGACGATTTTATATTGTACTCAGAGCTCTTGGATTAGAATTTTGTATGATATTTTTTCATGATCCATGATATATACATAATATATGATATTGGGGTTTTTAGCTTTATTATTTCCCAGTAAAAAAATCTGCGTTATGTGTGATTGATATTTCTTCATGTGTTTGCAATTGGCGATCATGTTTTAAATTTCCACAAAGATTTTTATAGAATTTATTTTGTATTTAATAGTGGCATATAATTTTTAGATTAGGAGAATCCAGATGATACATATTTGTATTATAATTTCTACATGTTATCAGAGAAAATAATATTGCAATATTGAAGTAGTAGCTGAGTTTGTTGGTGGAAACAATTCGAATTTGCTGCAAGAATTTCTTGGTGCAACATTTGAGTAAACATCGAAATGGCTTGCGGCTAGAGTATGAAATCAAGGGTAGCTCAAATTAAATTTCCTGCAAGGATAGGATGGAGGCGGTGCTTGAATATAATGTCTTGAAGGAATTCATCGATGGTGATGTTCCTAATCCCACTTTGACGAATGTTGCATTACTTGAAGCATGGAAAAAGAAAGTAGCAAAGATGAGAAGGATTCTATTGGAAGGTGTATGAGACAATATTGTCTCAAGCCTTCATGGGAAAGCCTCTCCACATGCTATGTGGAAGGCTTTAATGGATCTTTTCAAAACCAGCAGTGACCATAGGAAATTTGCGCTAAAGGATAAAATTAGAAAGATCAAGAAGGAAAAGGGTAGCAATATTCCTAAGAATCTCACAAAGTTTGTCCAATGTTGGGATGAATTGGGGAGTGTGGCAATCGTAGTTGCTGATGATGATTTGGTGAGCTTGGCTCTCTTGGGACTTCCTAAGAGTTGGCACAATTATCAAGACTCTATCAACAGACGGGAAAAAATATCAGATTGGGAATGATTATGGTCGGATCTAGTGTTGGAGGAGTTCAGGTAGAACATCAGATATGGCTCTTCATCAAAGCATGATGATGAAGATAATTTTTCTTTTTCTAACAAGGCAAGGAAAGGGAAGGGGAATAAATTCCACTCAAAATATGAGTCTAAAGGAAAGAAGCTTGGATTTGTCCAAGGTGAAGTGTTTTCATTGTCACGAACATGGGCATCTTGCCACTGATTACCCACAGAAGGAGAAGAACAAGAAGGTTTTTGGAGTTGCAGCTGGTTAGGCCCTTACCTCACAATTTCAATTTGATTTCTCTTTGATCTCATGCTTGGTTTCAAGCGCAATGGGATTGTTGTGGTATATTAATAGTCGTGCTTCCTTCCACATGATGGAAGATAAGGATATTTTCAGTGACTTGGAGGAGAAAGATCTCCAAATGCATAGAGAGATGAGTGACAATGGACGATAGAGTGTGACCAGAATTGGTACCATCACTTTTGAGAGGGAGTCAAGTAAACCATTTAAATTGAAATATGTTATGCATGTTCCAGGTCTGAAGCAAAACTTGGTCTTAGTCGCGATGTTGAAGGAAAGAGGCTATGACATTGTTTTTAGTGATGGAAAATATTTCCTGCAAGTCAAGAATATATACAATCTGGAGGTAGAAGGTTTCACTTCCATGATGGGCAAGGCAGAAAAAGTGGTGAGCCGGGATGAGGAATAATTATGGCACAAGAGATTGGGCCATCTTAATCATGGAGCTTTGAAAGTCATGCTTCAAATATCTATTAGACTTCCAATGGGAAAACTTGCTCAGTTAGATCAATGAAAGGGTTTCACCATGGGGAAGTATTTAAAGTCTACCTTTCATGAAAAGGGGAACCGTGCTTCAGTGATCCTGGAGAGAATTCACACAGATGTGTGTGGACCATTCTCGGTTGCTTCAACAACCAAACAAAAGTATTATGTTATTTTTGTTGATGAATTTTATCATAAATGTTGGATCTTATTCATGCAGAAGAAGGATCAAACATTCTCAAAGTTCTCCGAGTTTAAGGCATTGGTGGAGAAAGACTCAGGGAAGAAAGTGAAGCCTCTTCAGAGTGATAATGCTAGAGAATACATCTTGAACGAATTCACATACTTTTGTAGAAAAGAAAGAATTCGAAGAGAACTCATAGTGCCTCATAAACCATGGAATAATTGGGTCACGGAGAGGAGGAACAGAACGATCATGGGTGTTGCACGAGTGATGTTGCATGATCGGGGCCCACCAATGCGTTTGTGGGTGGAAGAATGCAACACTGCGGTTTATGTGAAAAACTGTTGTCCTCATAGAGCACTTGGCATGAGTACACCTGCAGAAGCTTTTGCTGGTAAGAAACCTGATGTTTCTCACTTTAATATTTTTGGCTCATATATTTATGTGCATGTGACCAAGAATGCTAAGAAGAAGGTGGAGCTGACTACTAAAGTTGGGATATTTTGGGGGTTCACAGAAACACCCCATAATTATTGTGTGTATTTTTAGAACAGTAAGATGACTGTTATGCGACAGGATATAAAATTTGATGAGGAGAAATACATGATGTTGTCGCTTGAGAGGGAGCGAGACTTGCATGCGGAAGAGGAACTGTTGGTTCCCAAAGATGAGTCTCTAGATGTGGATCAGCCACAGGAGAAGTTTCATGGAGTGGAGGAGTCCAATCACGCAGATCCAAACATTAGAACTGGCAGAAGGCATACCACAGAAGCTGAGAGGCTAAAACTTGATGCGGCATAGAATGTAGGAGTCCCTACTTCACAGCGTAGATAAAGAAAGTCTCCTGATTTATTCACTTGATACATGTCTCTCATGAGAAAATGTATCGTGACTGAGCCATCTTCCTTTCAGGAAGCAGTGCAGGAGCCTACATGGGTAGATGCAATGGTGGAGGACTATGACTCCATTGTCAGAAACAGTGTGCGGGAAATTGTGCCAAGGCCGGTTGATAAATCAGTTGTAGGTTCAAGATGGATCTACAAGGTAAAGAAAGCTATTTATGGGAGTGTTCAGAAGTACAAGGCCAGATTTGTGGCTTGGGGCTTCTCACAGATCCAAGGGATTGATTTAGAAGAAACCTTTGCACCTATCGGACAATATTCTACCATAACGACTATCGTTGCTGTCTCAGTGCAGATGGGCTGCCACATTCATCATATGGATGTGAAGACTGTGTTCCTTAATGGGACCATTGAGGAAGAAGTGTACATTAAGAAGCCTAAAGGATTTGAGATCTTCAGCAGTGAGTCACATGTGTGCACACTCAAAAGAGCGTTATATGGGCTGAAGCAAGCACCCCGTGCTTGGTAAAGTCGGATCGACAACTATTTCACTGGACTGGGCTTCACCAAGAGTGAGGCGAATGCAAACCTATACTATATTGTGGTGGAGGGTAAGATTTTAATCATTTTTCTTTATTTTTATGATTTAATACTGACTACTGATGAGCAGCTAATACACTCATGCAAGGAGGACCTTGCAAAGGAGTTCTAGATGAAGGATATGGGCCTCCTTCATTATTTCCTTGGATTGGAAATATGGCAGTGAGATGGTGAACTTTTTTTGTCTCAAGGAAAGTATGAAAGGGATATACTGAGTAAGTTTCACATTGAGGGCTGCAAACCCATGGATGCTTCTCTTCCAGGAAACTGGCGGAAAGAGGACACTACATCTGGAGAGGTAGTGGATGATACTGTCTATCTATAGTTAGTGGGTTCGCTAATGTATTTAGTAAATACAAGACCGAACATGTGGTATGTGGTGAACCAACTCAGTCAATCGATGGTAAATCCTACCACGATCTTTTGGAAGGCAGGAAAACATGTTGTGAGATATCTCAGGGGAACATCTGAGTATGTGTTAAATCCCTATATTAATAATGGAGTCCCTTACTTTTGTTAGTGTAACCCCCTTATTTTTATTATTTTACCCCTGTAACCCCCATATTGTTATTATTGTGCCTTAAAATTATTATTGTTAGGTCAGCTAGGATTACATTGTGGCCCCACTAGGATTACATTGTGGCCCCATGGACTCCTATATATAGAAAGGAGGTTTTGTAATTTGTATCATCTAAGAATTTTTCATTCATGTAATGTATTAGAGGTTGCCCCTTTGAAGTGGCTTATTTCTAAGGTGTTGATATCTCTTTTATTTTATTTTTGGAGCTGGTTTCACAACATTTGGTATCAGAGCTTTGGATTCTAGGGTTTTGCTGCCCCAAATAGGTCATCATGATATTTTCTCTATAATGTTTTTTCTACGAATGTTCATAAGCTAAAACATTTAGAGTACAAAGCTGAAATCCTGAGGAACATCGTCGCAAAATTTCAGAGCTTGGTGCGCAATATTTTCGGAGATATGATCTATGGAAGTTAGGTCTTTTATAGGCTACTGAATTTAACGGAAACAGGTCATCGTGGAATTTTAGCTATAACCTTTTTTATACGAAGGTTCAAAAGCTTAAATTTTTAAGGAGTGAAACTGAAATCCTGAAGAACATCGTCGCAAAATTTCAGAGCTTGTTTCACAATATTTTCAAAGATATGATTTGTGGAAGTTAGGTCTTTTTCAAGCTCCCGAATTTCATCTCAAAGAGGTGATCGTGGGAAAATATTCATAACTCTCTCTCTAGGCATCGAATTGGAATTCTATAAAAAGTGGTTGGAATTAAACCAACTGTAGTTTCCTGTCTATAAATTTTAGAGCCAAAGGAGGAAATAGTGACATGTGGCAAGTCATACAAGTTCGCTCTACTGAACCAGTCCATAATTAGGTCATTGTGGGAGATTGGACATATATTTGACTTGAAGAGTCAAAATTAGCTCAGACCTATGGCATTCAAAATAATATTTAGAGGTCTATTTCAAGGAAAAATTACAGTTATTGAGGATCTAAAATCGCATAGATAATTCAGTTTCAATATCGAGCTTCTCAAAAGCAAGAAAAATGTGTGTATTTGGTTTTTAAAATTGCATAACGTTTCTTTGAAAAAAAAGTTTGAAGTGATTCCAAGGGAATATTTTAGAATTTTTATCAGTATTGGGTTCTATAATGCTTCAAGAAAATAATTACATAACCATTAAGACCTCGAAAATCTATACTGTGACGCATGAGGAGGAAGAATTGAAGTATGAGATATCAAAATTACGGTACCAAGTGCAACAAATTCTGATCTTACGAAGAGAAACTGAAGATGACATAGATGGTTTAAAAGAAGAAATGGAGGATAATTTTGATGGTTTGAAGGATCAAATAATAGCTAATATGGATGATAAATTAGCGGAAGATCACATCGAGCATCAACAACTCGTTCTCCAACTCTCAAAGGATAACCTAACTTTGGTGCAGAATCTAATGAAACAACAGGAAGATCAACATCACATCGGAAGAAGTTCTGAAGTAGTCATAGAAACAGGAACTCGACAAGTATGATAAATTTCAGAGTATCTCAACAAGTGGAAGAACTTTCCTGTAGAATATTCCACATGGGAGGATGAGAATTTTATACAAAAGCATCAAGAAATAATCAAGGATTCAGGACAACACTTGTTTGAAGGAGAGGGGCATGTTAAGTCCCTATATTAATAGTGTAGTCCCTTATTGTTGTTAGTGTAAACCCCTTATTGTTATTATTGTACCCCTGTAACCCCCATATTTATTATTGTGCCCTTAAAGTATTATTTTTAGGTCGGCTAGGATTACATTATGGCCCCACTAGGATTACATTGTGGCCCCATGGACTCCTATATATAGAAAGGAGGTTTTGTAATTTGTATCATCCAATAATTTTTCATTCATGTAATGTATTGGAGGTTTCCCCCTCGAAGTGGATTATTTCTAAGGCGTTGATATCTCTTTTATTGTATTTTTGGAGTTGGTTTCACAACAGTATGGCTTATGGTACAGATAGACGGATGAGGTGAAGTTGCATGGCTTCACGAATGCACATTGGGTAGGAAGCCCAACGGACAGAAAGAGTAGATCAGGAGGGCTCTACAGTATTGGATCTACAACTGTTTCTTGGTATAGTAGGAAACAAAGATCTGTGGCACTCATTTCAGCTGAAGCGGAATACATGGTAGCAATTCAAGCTACATGTGAGGCTATCTAGATGAGAAAGATCCTAGTTTGTTTGTTTGGTTCTTAGTTAGATCCTACAGTGATTCATTGTGATAATCAGAGTTGCATTAAACTCTCAATTAATCTTGTGTTTCATGATATATCTAAGCATATAAATATCCCATATCATCACATCAGAGATTTTGTGCAGTGAAAGATCGGGTTGCTTCAATACATTCCTATGGAGGATCGAGATGCAGATATTTTGATGAAGGCTCTCACCAAGAGAAAATTCGAATACCATAGAGACAGGATCGGGGTGAAGGATAATCCCTTTCTTGTTGAGAGGGAATGTTGAGATTAAACAAGATGATGACCCTAGTGAAAAATAAGCACCTACACTAGGTGGGGCCCAAAGGCTATTTTTAGGTGTATGTCTATTTTTAGAATGGTGAGAAAATTGTATTTATAGATGAGGCTCTATTTTTAGATGCATGTGCGAAGTCTATTTATAGATCACATGTCTAAATATAGAATGGATGTCGATTATTATTATCTCTAAATAATAATTGGACAATAAATATTAATTTATTCTCTTGAAGCACTTGATTTGAGTTAAATGAAGTGGAAAACCAATTACCTGAAGGAATTTCGAGTTCTAAGGTTGGTTGGTGGGACATGCAAGTGTACTTACTTGTAACTAAGTGATTCGAAGTTGTAACAGAGTTGGATGTGTAGTTATGTGAGTTGTAAAGTACTTTAAAACTCAGTTAAGTGAGTTAAACTCAGTTGTGCTAGTTGTAACCAATTGTAACTAAAGGTACACTAATGAAAGATCAGTGAATTAAATATTACATTAATTCACATGGAGTGATCTCACATGCAACTGAATATTTACTATTGTTAAATACATGCATGTCAGATCCGGTGGAGACCCAGTTGAGAGATAGGTGAAAGGGACATTTTGTCTATCAGTTATGACATTAGTGGATGCACTCATGCAACCACACACACATTGGAGATGCCAATGAGGATTACGCAGTCAAGGCAAGGCAATATCTCATTCACTTATGGATTGTGATCGGAAGGGATTGCGCAGTTGAGGCAGGTTGTTAGGAGGCAGTAAATTGGCGCATTTATTTGCCAATTTTTGTATAACAATGTGAGATCACGATTATATATTTTATTGAGATCTCTTGGATTAGAGTTTTGTATGAGATTGTTTCATGATCCATGATATATACATAATATATGATAATGGGGTTTTTAGCTTTATGCTTTCCTGTTAAAAACATCTTTGTTATGTGTGATTGATCTTTCTTCATGTGTTTTCAATTAGCGATCGTGTTTTAAATTTATAAAAATATTTTTGTAGAAGCAATTCTGTAATTAACAGTGACATATAATTTTTAGATCAGAAGAATCTAGGAAATATATAATTGTATTAAAATTTCTACATATATAGGTAGTCTGATAAAACCCATGATGATGATGTTGGAGGGGGGTTTGCTGGTACAGGTACATGTATGCAGTGATAATGTTTGACAGACCCATGTATGCGAAGGACATCCTACGAGACTGGCGGTTGTAGCGGTTGGCACCCATGCATTCTGGTGGATGGTTGCTCATTTATATGGATGTTGACATATCCTTTTTTGTTATTTTTTACCACAACTAGACTTCTCGATTGATATCGAGACAAGTAGTCATTATGGGGGTGTCTTGAAATATGTAATTCCTACTTGTCTTAGTTGTGACTATCTATGTATGGAGTCTATTCCTATTCCATAGGAGTTAGCTAAATCTGTATTTTCCTAGTTTGATGTGTGGTTGAGATATGCTCTCAACCAAGTGGTTGTGTGCCTAATATAATTTCCCTATCTTTAGAAAACACTTCATGTATATATGTAATCCTATTTGATTAATATAATATAGCATGCATGCTGAGATTTTAAGTAGGGATGCTTGCAAACAATAATTAATGAATACAAGCATGGAAAAAAACCTTGGTTAAATAATGATGAAACAAGCATGTGCACCTCTAGATATAATCAAATTAAGAACTAGAGAAACTGTATTTTCTTTGTTTATGAACATGCTTGGGAGCTTCAACAATCACTGTAAGTCCAGTCTGAAACTATGATGTATGTTCCCTCTCCATCAGATTTATCTTGGGTGCCTCTAGAACAACCTTAGGATGATTTATTACCTTACCCAAGCCATCAAACCAATATGTACTGATAGTTTCCATCGATGTTCCAAGCTTCAGGTGTTTGGAAACATTACCCAAAACCATCCTCTGACCAATGTTTTTTTGTGAGTCCACATTACAAACATATGAATGGAGTTTCAGTTGTCCATATTTATATGGGTATCAAGCAAAAGTACCCAAATCATTACATTTTTTATTTTCATTTATGATCATGATGAAAAATAAATTTGTCAAAACACTTATGGATCTGAAACTATCTATCCCTAAACTAGAATGTTAAGACCATAAGAGAGGGAAAAGCTATCGATCAAAAGAACAGAATAAAATATTTTTATTTTATGAATCCACACTTGTGTTGTCTCAACTAATTTTCTACACCATGACATCTATACATAGTGTTGGCATATTCATCATTAACAAAAAACACTCAACAATCCTTTGTGCGAGAATTTTGCGTTCTTTTTTCCATTTTTTATATAGCTGGGTGGTTAAAATTTACTTGTTGAATTTTCTCTCATCAAGGAGGAGTTTGAATAGGTATTTGGAGGCTCTTTACCGCTTTGCTAGGAAGACTTAATATTTTTCCAACATTTGGCATCATTAGGGTTTTGAGGCGTTGTTCATCGTAACACTTGGTTCTGCACCTTATTTTTTCATTAGTAAACATATAGTTCCACATGGGTCATGCGAATATACTTTATGGTGTTTATATACATAATTCCATACAACACTTGTTGATTCATTCAGAAAACTCTATATTGTTCCTTTTCCTAGTGGGCTTTGTGCTTAATGCGCTGAGCTCTTACTTATTACTTAGTGTTTGGTTCTTAATTGTGGATTCTAATACCCTACACAGGGACCCAAAAACCAAATAAGCATTGGGCTTTGTGCTTAATATGTTGAGCTCTGACTTATGAATTGCTATTTGGTTCTTAATCATGTATTATAATACCTTGCACAGGGACCTGAAAACTAAGTAAGCACTTTTACAATCTCTATGAAATGATCAGGATCTAAACTCTAGTGTAACCACGAAAGAAAATAGATATTTTATTTCTTTCTTATTTCACTCTTCTTAAAATAATGGTAAAATTTTAAAAACGAAAACTCAAAGCTTAACTGAAATTGATATTCATAATCCATAAATTCTACAAGGTTCTATATCTCGAACATAATTATAAAGGGGTCTTGAATAATATCAATGTGTACTTCATGTTGATGAGAAAAAGGAAAACGACAAGCTTCATCCTTTACTATTCCTTGTTTTATGTCTTCAAGCTTATCACTAGAAAACTCATGATCATTTTCAAATGGAAGAACATATGTCTTCCTATCATCCTTTTCATTCACATCAGATAAATATTGTTTACATTCTTTAAAAGCTACCAATAGAACAATTGTATCTTGTAAAACAGGAACGACTAAAGATGACCCTTGATTTTTTGAAGTTTCTAATTTTGTGACTTCAGGAGTAGTAAAATCCTCGATATTTTCTCCATTTTGCAAGGTCTAAAACAATATGTTCTTCTTCACTATTTTCTTGCAATTGTGGAGTGTAATGATTATGAATTCACTCATTGATTTCCTAAAACTCTATCATGTAATTTTCTTGTAAGGAAGAGTTTGCTATCTGATCTTGTAACCTATCATCTAATATATATTCTTTATGTTGAAATTAATTTTTATAAATAGCTTCTATGATTTCATCACCATAATAATCTTCAAAGTGTTGAATGGAATTTTCAAAATAATCACAAATATTTTCAACCAGCAACAAATATGGATAAGTTTCTTTATAATCCTTGAAGAATAATGTATAAAAACATTTGAGGGAATATAAGCTACCAAGTTGGAACCTTTCATACAATGATCTTGCCTTTCCATCCCAGGTGACCATGAACATTTTCATCAGACAATATTCATGATAAAACTTTAGCTTACATGTATGCATATGAAACTTGACCAAATGAAAAACAACATCATCACAGGTTGTGTCTTAGAATTTTGGAAGATCTGATTTCCAATCTATACGAGGAAATTGATTTCGAAAAACATAAACATGTGAACAATTCATATGAGCATACCTTCTAGATCTACAAGATTTTATGGAATCCATATTCAGATAGTGAAGTCATCAACTCTTTAGGTTATTGATTTTTTGGACTGTGGAGTCGCCATGAAATTGTTTAGGTTTTTGATTCTTCAGATAGTGGAGCTTCCATGAAAACTTTGTACTCTAGATTCTTTAAAATCGAGTCCAAAAGTGATTGATGTATAAATTATTTTTCATTCTTGATTTATGTTCACCTTCAGAAATTAGAACTGAAACATTTTCCTTGTCCAGGGTAATTTTCTTGAATCCTTCACCTCCTTGGAAACGACACCTACTTGTAATGTTTGGAATTTGATATTTTAATTTGCTTGAATCCTTCACTGGCCTTGGATATTGGAAGCTAGCTCTTCCAATGCAAAGAGGGGTCTCTCTAATAACTTACTCACCTAGAGTCACTCTGATAAATAGTTATAGAATCAATGGTGTGGCTAGATCTTCTTTGAATCAAAACTAGAAGGGTTTTATTGGATTTAATAGAGTATAAACAATTGGGAATGGAGTTGAACTGATTGGAAAATAATCAAAATTACCAAGATGTTAGATTTATGATGATAATTGGAAAAGTAAAGGTAGAGACCATATCTTAAACCATTAAATCATAAATGTGTTGGAGGCAAAAAGGAGTAGACATCGCATCGAAATAGGGCATATAACTAGGATGAATCTTAATAAAACTTCAAAGAGAAAGGGTGAAAACATTAGAATACCTGAAATCAGAGCATCAAAGAATGGATGAATTCTAAATCACTTAATATTATTCAAATATTGAAGACAATACATTCAAATGTTATAATCGATAAGAAACACAAATACATGTAGCAGACATAGACTAGAAAATACTATCACAGGGATCTTTGGATCAACGACCAAATTATTCTCATCTTGGAAAAATTAGATTAATCTAAAAAAAATACAATACATAGAGAAATTTTATTTCTTCACTCAGATTCCCCACTCATAAACTATTACAAATGATGATATATGTAGAAAATTCCATCTTCAAAATGTTAAGAAATTATAGCTAACAAATTTCATCAATAAAACAGAAATATGCAATTAATCCATGAGAAATCTCGAATAGTTGAAACAAATTTGGAATTTATTTACTCTTCTACATCTTCAATAAAATCTTTGGAATGCCACCTTCTCACTGATAATCCCTATCTTCTTTATTTTATTCATGTATATGCTTAATCTGATCCCTATAAATCTGGAACTGGTGCTTTCAACCAAAATATATAGATCAGCTTTGATTATTTTCCCAAAAAAATGGATAAATCCTTTTTTTCTTTTAACTTATTCCGTCTTATCTCAATGGAATAACCCATATATAGGATAAAAGGCTTCCAAAACAATCACCATTAGTGCTGAAAAAATCACGATGATGTCAGGAAAAACTTTTCAAGTGCTGCCATTTGGTCATTTGACTACTAATTTTGTTGCCTATGAATTTGAATTTGACACTAAAATATGGAAATAATTTCCAATTGATGATTTTTTTTATTTTAGAATACTTTTTTGCTTGTTGACTAATTGTCATTGATTTTGTGCCTGAACTTTTTCAATTTGATACTTTTTCTATTGATTCAAAATAGATAAATAAAAAAAGAGAATTACATGGCATCCAAACTCACGAGAAACCTCTGAATTAAAACCATGGGCATCGATTTTTCCAAAATTATCTACCACGCACTCATCTTACAATTCTCTATATAGTGGATCTTAGTGGAATGGAAATTAATTTAGTGGTTTGATGTTTGAATATCAAAATTAAGTTGAACCAAAAGGGGGATGTTCAAGATCACATCCTTGCCCATAATTCCTATCTATCTTTATCCCTATCCAATATTTTATGGTTTTATATCCTTCCATCTCACACATGAAAATATATGAAACACTACGATAGCTCTTCGACAGCCATTGGAGGTCTTAACTCGTGAGTTTAAAGGTTGAATACATTTCAAATTTCACCTGAAAAATCACACCAAACATTCCCTGAAATTCTCAACACTGAGGATGTATGGAAATAATTAATTAATGACTTCGAGCATAGAAAAAACCTTGGTTAAATAATGTTGAAACTAGCATGTACACCTCCATCTACAATCAAATTTAGAACTAGATAAACTACAATTTTTTTGTTTATGCACATGCTTGAAATATTCAACAAGTGTTGCAAGTGCAGTGTGAAATTGTGATGTATATTCCCTCTCCATCAAATTTATCTTGGGTGCATCTCAAACAACGTTAGGAGGATTTTGATCATATTGCATTACCTAAGTCATCAAAATAGTATGTAGATTAGAGATCGATAATGACCATTGGTTGTACAAGCTTTAAGAGTTTGGAACTAGTACCCAAAACCATCCTCTAACCATATTCTTTATTTGAGTCACTTATGCATCGCAACAATTTTGAATGGAGATTCGACTGTCCATATTTATATGGGTATTTTTATAGGAAATTTTGTTGCATATATTCAATAGGCCTACAAACTGGATCAATAAAAATCCTTTTACTCCTTGTCATCACCCTTGCACAAATCCCTAAGCATGACTCTCCCTAATCCCTTAGTTTCTTCTCGTAACTGCTTCATTTCAGTGATTTTAAGGCCCAACACAACCTGCCTCCTTAAGGACTAGCATTCACTAACAGGTTGACCCTCTCTGGCCTGTGTTGATCACCGGCAAGTTACCTCTTGCTAGGGTGTGCTGATTCTAGAAATTCGGGAAAAACAAAAAGGATCTTAGAGCTTCCTCTTCCAGAAGCTTCCAAGAGTTGTTATAACTAAATTACCTTTGATGAAAGTCTCAAACCCTATCCTATTCTACCTTGGATTTTTCACCCCTTTTCCCTTGAGCTCATCCTCCCATCCAGTGTGGATCTTAGGCCTATATTGGTAAATGGATAAGAACTTTCAACTTACCATCCTCTTCTATATATTTGTGGTCATTTGAAAGCTAGATATTGGATTTTGGAGATAGATTCTACCCTTATGTTGCTGTTGTGAGAGTCATTATTACATGCATTAGGGTGACATAGAGATACACACTACAAGGAAAAGACCCTCAAGCGGAGGTTATAAAGGAGGTTTTTAGTGTTATAAAATTTACCAAAATTGTCAAAAAAACATTTTCTACAACATCTATTTTTGGTAACAGAGGTTTTGACGGAGGTGCTAACAGAGCTTCAACACAACTAAACAAGGTTGGGCGGCCGGAGTTTTTTACAGATGTTTTTCTTATCGGTGAGCGCATCATGTGTGAATGCACCAATGCCTTTTAAATGATACGCACTAGTGCAGTAAACATACCGAGCACTAGGAAGGAAAACAAATTTCTAAAGCCCCGAGGTGTTTACATATGCAATGTCCCAGTGCGCGTCAACAACAAATGCGCACTGGACCAATAGAAGGTGAATGAAACGGTGCTATTTGGATTCAACATATAGGTGTATTGTTACCTATAGCACACAGGATGGTTAGAAAATACCCAAACACTAATGCATTTATATTACTTTCCATCTCCGTGCATTTTGCGAAAGGTCCAGCGCTAGATGGTTACAAAACACATAAAAGATAGTTATCGATCAAGGTATCTAAAATGGCACCTACTTTTTTGAGGTAGAAAAGAAAGCACTCGATTTTGAAAAGTGTTGATGCAGAATCAGCCATTTTTTAGAGCATTTTTTTGGCACTTTAATTTTTTTTTTTAATGTGATGATTTTCATGTTGATTGTGAATAGTGGTGGTGCATCATCACCCATTTTTTTTTAGAAGGTTGATTTTGACAGTATACATTTTCTAATGTCTTCTTCTTCCCTGAGATGTTTATTTTTAAGTGCATTTAAGTACTTGTTTTTTTTTAATTAATTAATTTATTTATTTATTTTGTAATTAAACCTTCATTTTTTCACATAGTTAAATTTTTTTTAAAAGGGTCAATATTTTAAAGTTTGGATTTTATATATATGTATGTATTGTTGATTAATATTTCAATGCACATCAAACAATTGTCACTAAAAACCCAATATTTTTAACCATATGACAGAAATACACATTTTCAATATAAATATAATGAAAAAATACATTTTTTGAGACATTTTCTTAAAAAAAACATGTTAAATAAACTAATTTTTTGGGAAAATATTAATAAAATAGTATTTTCATGTATTTTATGTCAAAAATTAACGATAATCACAGGTTTTTTGCAAAAAATAAGGATTCTTCTCATAAAATATCAAAGTCCTAAAATTACAAGTAAAAGTGATTAATAACTCTCAAAAGTGAGCTTTATTTGCAAGAATAATTTAAAGAGCATCAATAATATCAACTAATCCATGTTCAAAATTTTCTAGAACATCATTAATCTCTTCTTCCGCAACATTTTTTGCTTCATTTTGGTCATTTTCATCTTCTATTGGATCTTTCATGTCTGCAAATCTTCCAAAGTGTTCTTTTCCAATCATTCCATATAATGGTGGTTGAGGTTCCTTCGATTTTTTTACAACACGTGATTCATTAATATCCCCTTTCCTGAAACCAACTTCTTTCTTCACATCTGGAATAAATTGAAGAGTATTAGTTCTTTGTTCAATAAATTTTCTTTGCATTGGTTCTTTCTCAATGACAATGCAATTTCTTCCTTATTCTAGGCAACATGCTCGTGTTGTACCTAATCATCAAGCACAAAAGAAATAAAAAAGGAAATTAGTATAAACACATAAAAACCAAAAACTAAAATATTCAGATTCAAAATTTTATAATAAAAATTACTTGAACGTGAGAATAAATCCCAAACCCAATCTCCTACATTTGAAAATATATCTATAAGATAGTAAATCAATGCTTGTGATTTTTGACAAATGTTAACTATATCTCCTTTTGCATATTTATCCTCATGTGTTAGTTTTCTTACAACGACATCATGAACCAATACATCTATTCGATTCAGAATAATATGTTTATAGATATCCTATTTTTCCAACATTCAACATGGATGAACTAACAATCATTTATAATAGAATGATCTTCCAAAGAAATGAGATTTTACTTCTGCATGTAATATAACATAGTAAAATATCAATTAAATTGTACATAAATAAAAAAAATAACAATACTCGAACATACAATTTCAATGTCTTACCATGTAAGTTACATCCTTGAGTTTTTTTTTCCCCTGAAACTTGTTAATAGCATTGCAATGTCACAAATATCCAAAGTGGCGATGTTGTGAATTTTTGAAAAGCTGTAACCACTTTAATAAAATCTTTATAATTATGTGGTTCACTATCATATTGAATGTTTGGGAAATTGAATCCATAAGAAATATATGCAATAACTAGGGCATATTCCCATTAAGGTATGAGTTTTGCAATGTCGTCACAATCACCTTGTATTATTTGATATTGGATACCATTGAGGCCATTCCAAATGAAATGATTAAGAGTAGGATCAAGTTCAATGTTCATAAGACATTACTTTCTAATCTTTTCCAACTTAATTTTTTCAATAAATATTTTGAAAGCATCTAGTACTCCATTTCCATCTTTATGAGACATCTTTAATGACATAAAAAATATATATGTATAAGTAATAAAATAAAATAGTTTACATATGTATAAAATGAATGTATAAATCAATATACCTTATTAAATGAAATATTAAAATCTTTGATTGTTGCTGTAGAACTTGATTCTGGGTAGTGGCGCACAACATCATCCCAATTGTCTTAATTCAACATTTTAACCATATGTTCTTTTATTTTCATATAAATCTTCTGAATGAATAAAAAAAGTTAAAAATGTTAATATAGTGATATGTATAACAAATTCTACCAACAACGAAAGCATGCATCTCGGAGCCATGGATAGCTCCTCTTGTAAATGGTAGAGCCACTGATTTCTTCAAAGCCTCAAGAGGGATAAGACAGGGGTGTCCTCTTTCCCCTCTGCTTTTTGTCATCCAAGCCTCTGTCCTCAGCTTCCTGTTAGACAAAAAGATGCAAGATCAAGATATCAATGGACAGTGTATTGCAAGAGGGATCAAAAACATAAACCACACCCTATTTGCGGATGACACTTTGTTTTTGGGAGCTGCCTCTCTCTCCTCTACCTCTAAATTTAAAGCAGTTTTGGATGATTTCAGTGAAGCGTCAGGCAGCGTTGTAAATAAGAACAAATGTCATATATTCAGCTGGAACACTTCGCCCAGATTTCTCTCCACTATTTCTAGATGTTTTGGGTTTGCAGCCTCCTCCACTTGGACCTCCTTCAAATATTTGGGCCTTCATGTTTTCATAAGAGATCTACAAGCAAAGACTGGCTCCCTCAGCTTGAAAAATTCAAGACTAGGATCCAAGCCTGGGGCTTCTCCTGGCTCAACACTGCTGGCAAATCTGTCCTTATTAAATCTGTGCTCACCAGCCTTCCTCTATTTCAATTTTCTGTGCTTCTCGCTCCGGAAAGCATATTTAAAAAAATGGAAGCGTTCATGCAGAGGTTTTTTTGGAAGGGAGGCAAACAAAATGAAAAAAATATTCCTCTTGTCAGCTGGGAAACCATCTCCAAGCCACTATGGGAGGGTGGTTTGAATTTAAAAAATCCCTGTCAGCAAAACTTGGCCATGGCAGCTAAGATTATTTGGAGGATCATTGCGCCCAAGCCTGGCTGGGCCCAATTGGCTCTCTGGAAAAAGTACTTCAGAGGTCCTCATTCTACCTGTTTAGACAATGTAATCCATTTTCCTAATTCATATTTTCTCAAACTGTATGCTAAAGCTGCTCCCTTAATCAATGCGCACTCCTATTGGATACCAGGAAACGACAAAAAGATCAATATCTGGACTAATAAAATCATGAATAAGGACCCAATTGAAGACAGAGCCTCCATTAGAGCGCTGCGATGCTGGATGGATAGAGGTGGGCTGTGTTCGTTGTGGGATCTTTCTCTTTGGAGCGATTCTATCTGGGCAGGTTGGAAACGTATTGTGGTGCCGACTCATCTAACCAAGGAATGGTTCACGTTGCTTGACCTCCTTCATGGCTTGGCGCCCACGCGCATGAGGAAAAGAGATATGAAAGGCTTGGGGCTGAATGCCAAAGGTTACGATGTCTCCATGGGATATGCCAAGCTGAAAGAGAAGCCATACGTCCCCCTTGACCCTGCACCTTGGCAGGGGGTCTGCCGTTTTCCTTCATGGCCCAAAGTCAACTTCTTTGCTTGGCTTCTCTACCATGGAAAGATCCTAACGTATGACATCCTGCAGAGAAAAGGGTTCTATGATCCCTCCATATACTCGATGTGTAACGAAAATGCAGAGACAACAGTTCATTTAATCCTTGAATGCAATTTCTCTAAGCAGATCTGGTTCTCCTTTATCCACAATTTGGATCCTAAATTTTTGCTTCCTTGTTCCACTGCTGATCTCTTTTCTAATTGGGCAAACAGATATCTTGGCCCTCCTCCTAAAAATCAGATAATCAAATCTGCATGGGCTGTCCTTCCAAAGGTTATTTGTTGGTAGATATGGCTAGAATGAAACAGAATAATTTTCAGAAATATTAAACATAATCACAAGGTTTTATAAACCAAGATAAAATGTCATTTAAAGGAGTTCTTGACTGAGATAAAATATTTTTCCAATCTTAGCCAACATGACATTGCTTGGGGATCATTCCTTAACTTGCAATTTCAATCAGCAGTTAGAAACGTCCCTCCTCTCAAAGACTAGAAAATAAGGAAATTTGAACCTGACTTTCAAGACTGGCTCAAATCACACTCAAGGAACTCTCTCTTTTTTGATGGGGCAGCAAAGGGAAATCTCGGCAAAGCTGGTGCAGGAGGTGTTGTTGTAAGTCCAATTGGGGAAAAAATTCATACCTTTGCTTGGGGGCTTGGACTTTCATCCAACATTCAAGCTGAGGCTTTGGCCCTCTTTCAAGGCCTAAATATCCTCAAAGATTTAAATATAAGAGAAGCTAATGTCATAGGTGATTCCCAGATCATTATAAACGCTATGGTTTCCAACTCCCCAGCCTTGGATCTCAAACTAGCAAGGCTGATATCCAGAATTAAGGGTTTGGAAAACGCTTTTCAGAAGTTGAATTACTACCATGTGCTGAGAACTCATAATAAAGAGGTGGACATTGAAGCCAACAAAGCTACCCTCCTCTCTGCTGGGGTCAAGATGAAAGACGAAGAAGAATCATGGGAACCCATCCCATACGCTAATTGCTGTCATGTTTTACTGCTTGCTCTTAAATAAATTTGTTTGTATCTTCAAGTTGGGGAAAATCTCTGAAATCGAATTTATAGATTTCTTATCATGGAAGAAGTCTGCAAGCTCTGGCTGCATTCGCATTCTTAGCAGTGAGATGCAACAGGATTTAGACATCCTCAATGTAATCAGATTTTTGGCATTCAGGCCAAGATGAATATAAATACTCCATAACCATTTATGTCAAAAAAAAAAAAACACATTCTACCAACAACATTATGTTTTATTTAAAAAGAAATTATAATGAAATGAAAATTAGAAACAAATCAAGAAACTTACTTTTGAATTCTGCGAACATTTCATCCATTGATAATTCACTTGACTTCACACGAGATAGTATTGATTTGACTAGTTTCTCATCCTTCACTCCTTGCATTGTTCTCTAAGGTGTGATAGTAATATCCTTTGGAAGTTGCTTCATTTCAGGACATGTCTTAATTTTGGTACATATTATGGGTTTAATATTTTTAACCTTCTGATTTTTTATGGAAATATTCTCCCACTGCTCAAAAATATCATCAATTAATTCCCATATCACCCTAGTTCTAAATGCCAGCTGAAAAATGTTATCCATACTTTTGAATATATTTGAATGCATTTTCCCATCTATTGATTTGATTTTTTCATCAATTTGATAACCTATTTCCATTAAACATTCCTTTTGAAATGTTAGACTTAATTGTGGCTTCTCCCTACCACATTTTTCTATGAATTCATTATGAATAAATCTTACCCTTTGGATGCAATTCATTTTCATTTTGTACTCATTATCTGCATTATTGTCCCGGGATAATAAATTTGATTATGTTTTCGTTAAACCAACGTAAATGATGCATTTCACTGTTTGAAAAGATGTTTATTGGGATACTCCTCAATCAATTGTCTTTTAGCCTCTACCCAATGGTTCCCTCCAATTACATAATATTTATAATCAAAACATTGTGTCTTGTCAAATGCCTTTTTGTCAACAACCTAGCGTGGATAAAAAAGAACCACATAATCCACCACATGCATATATGGATTGAAGCTGAACAATGTTTTCAGATTATGTACATGTAGGTGATGTGCCTTTCTATTCTGATATTGATATTGTCCTTCATCTGGCCTATAAAATTGGCCGGCATTAAGCTCAAATGTTTTTCCACCACAAAATAATTTATTCTTCCTCAACTTAGATTAAATGGAATTTTGTTTTGTTTTAATAATTCCATCCTCTAACTCAACACCTGGTGTTATGAGTTCTCTTCTTCCTTTAGAGCTTTCATTTTGTTCTTCACTGATGCTCATGAATTTTACAGGTTGACCAAAATTTGTTCTCTTCTTTTTATTGGTTAACATATCAATTTTTTGATAAACAAGTTCTTATTCATCAAGTAAAAGCGAGACATATTTGGCCATTTTTATCTTTGGTGGCTAGTTTGTTTTCTCCTTTTGCACAACAGTTCTAATCTCCTCCTCACTAATTCTATCATAATTTTTAGCTTCATCTTCCAAATCTTCAAAAGAAACATGTTTAGGTTTACTAGATGACCCAACTTAGTGACCCTTGGTTGATCCCCTCTTTGTACTATTGCAATGTCTGAGCTATTGATCTTTCCTTAATTATCCTTTTCTCTTCTTTGTCTGTGTGGAAAGTCTTGATAATAGTCATAACATTTTTCTCCATATAAAAAATACCCTCAAACATGTTTAAAATAGGATGAACAAAATCCTAAGAAACAAAAAAAACATGTCACTGATCAATAATTTATAAAAAATTGAATGATCCTTACAATAATGTATAACATTAATATAAATAAGAATACTTACAATGTTTTTTGCAATATTGCTTATGATTTCTAGAGTCAGCTTTGTAGATTACATTTGTGTCATACTTGACCTTTGATAGACAATATCTAACCTTTTCATCTTTATTAGCCAGTGTTGCAAGAACATAAATAGTGTTTGTATTTGACACCAAACATATGTATCGTACTCTTCCCATCACCTGATATGATTCACCTAAGTCAATCATACCACAAATCAGATAGATATGTATATCATCCTCTGTTTCACTATCTTCAAGATACCATGAAAAATAAGTTTTATTTACTTCCTCTGCGTTCTTCCATTCAAAAAAAACATTTAATTAACTTGGTGGGCCACTTGCTTGAATTTTTTTATGTCTTTCAATTTTTCTGTCTTCAATAGTATGCATAGTGTGTCCAACAATATCCTTATTGCATCTAGGAGTATTCATAGTGTGTTCAACTACAACTTTAGATTTGGCAATTACTGGCCTTGTTCTAGAAACATTCACAAAAATATTTTTTAATGACATTTTCTTGACAAATATATATATATATATATATATATATATATATATATATATATATATTACTTAACGAGAAAACACATATTTTAATTAATAAATTATTTTTTAATATCTCTCTCTCTCTCTCTCTCTATATATATATATATATATATATAATAAAAAAATAAAATAAACTATATAATTTAAATAAAATAAAACTATCTATTTTTAAAAATATAAAATTATATAATATTTTTTTCATTTAAAAACAAAACATTTTAAATCTCTCTCTCTCTCACACACACACACATAGACACACACACACACACATCATTTTTTAATAAATTTATTAGAAAAAGAAATTAAAATTATTTTTTAATGTAAAGTTGTTTTTTAAAAGCATTTAAAAAAAATAATAATTGAAACTTCAGTTTTTTTTTTTTAAATTCAAAAACAAAATTAAAAAAAAAAAACATTTTAAAGTTTAACCACTTTAATACTAAACTTTTTTTAAATTAAAAAAAAAAACATTTTAAAGTTTAACCACTTTAATACTAAACTTTTTTTAAGTTAAAATATATATATATATATATATATATATATATATATATATATATATATATATATATATATATATATATTTTTAATATTAATTTTTTTTAAATATAAAACAAATAAATTTAATTATAAAATTTAAAATATAATATTAAAAATTAAAAAAATTATTTTAAAACTTAAAATCTAATTTTAAAAATTTACATTTTAATTTTAAAAAATTAAATATAAATTTTTAAATTTGTATTGATTTAAGCTTAAAACAAAAATATAAAAAAAATATTTCTTCCGCTCGCCACGGAACGGAGGCTGACCGGGCGGCGCTGTGAAGCGCTGCTCGGTCGACCTCCAACTCCTAGATGGGCATTGGTTGATTCTGAGAATCAACCTCTGCCCAGATCGGGGCTCGAGACCAGTTGGGAAATGCTACACAGCGCTGCTCGGCCCGCCTCCGACCGTCGACTGGGCAGAGGTCAATTATGAGAATTGACCTCCACCGAGCTCAGCGCCAGAGGCTGGCCGGGCGACAACGTGGAGCGCTGCCCTACCGGACTCTAGCTCCTAACTCGGTAGCACCCCATGGTTCTTCCCCACTGAGCTCAAGTCCCTGGTGGGTGGTCAAAAACACTTTATTTTATTTTTAATTAAATTAAAATAATAAAAAACAATAAATAAAAAAATTTAAATATTTTTTTTTTTTTAAATAAAAAAAATATATATTTAAAATAAAAATATTTAATATTATAAAAAAACAAAAAAATATTATTGAAAAAAAAAATTAAAGAAATTTTAAATTTTTTAAATTTAATTTATTTTATTAAAATTTAAAAAACGAAAATAGATTATAAAAATTATTTGAAATTAATTTTTTTTTTAAGTTTTAAAATATATTTATAATAAAAAGGAATAAATATTAAATAACAAGTACCAAAAAAACATACATTGATAATTTGTACGACAATTTCAAATCGAGAAAAGGTTGAATTAAGAGAAAAACTCAAAGAGGAACGGTACCAGGAATGGTTGAATCAAGCACCTATTCAATTCCCACTATGTCCATATTCACCAATTAGGAATAACTACAACAATAGTAGTTCTTCACAAGTTGGCAATGGAGGAAATCAAATAAAGAATGGTATGGATGATTAATTAAGGGATACGACTGCCATGGAGACAATGTTTTTAGATGTATTCCTGAATGATGATTAGCTAGGGGATGATGCTCATATCACTGAACTGCATATAAATGTCAAATATGTGGTGGTACATGAACAATACTATAACTAGTCGAGGCCTTCTTAGATGGTGCTTGCTCAAATGGTGCATGCTTAGGAGGTTCTTGCTTAAATGGTGTCTTCTCGGGAGGCGCCTGCTCAGATGGTGTCTACTCAGGAGGTGCCTGCTTAGGAGGTGTTTCTTGCTCATATCCACGAGGTGAAGTAGGAGGAGGTGGAGTACTAGAAAGATCACTCCCCTCATGATCATCATCTGAGCTGTTGTGTGGTGCATCTCCATGGTGCTTATCCTTCCTCGTTTCTAGTATCCTCGAAGCTCTGATGATATGATGCATAAGGCTCATCATATCACACGCATGACCCTCCATATATCCGTGAGCATACAATCTGTCTGGATGTTTGTGATCCTCGCATGGTAGAATCCCTCATCAACCAAGAGTCTACATAGTTCGTCACCCAACTTCATCCTAAATCGTATTTCAACCCTATGGCCCATGCCCGTGGGTATCTACACCTAAGAATGTCTCTCACCTTCCACGGCCTCCACCATCTCCTCATCATCTACATGACCATCCTGTGGGGGTGGAGGCATGTCCCAAACGAATTTTTAAATATGTACAAAATATATAGTACACAAAAATAATTACATAATTTTATTAAACAATTTAATAAAACAAGTTAAAGAACCTGTTAGAATAAATTTTATTATAATTAATTAAGACAATAAAATGAAACTGTATAATTGAAAGAAAACACTAATATTACCTATATCATCTGGTGGCTCATCCTGTGTGAAGAGGATGTTGGGACACCCTCGCCAATCAACCCCGCGTATGGACATGACACCATCATGAACATGTGGTCATCCTCACTGGCTAGTAGCTCCAGTGCATCACTAGAAATCCTGGTTGGATACTCTGACTAGCCCCTCTTAGGCATCATCTCGCCCCACATGTCCATCTGTACCTTTATCATTAGATTACAAGGCTGACAGAAAAAATTAGGCCTCCTGTCTGGAAACCTCTCAAAAAATAAACAAAACAACTCTGAAGCGAAGGGAAGGTCAACCTCCCATGTTCCTGAGAAAAACTACTATCTAAGGCTATACAAAATTTCTGCAAAATAATGGCAGATCATCTAACAAGTCATGGCCTTTGGAATAGTTAATCATCATAAAATAAAAGAGGGAAACTAATGTGCTACTCGTCACCCGTATAATGTGAAATGGTGGTTGGTAAAAGTGAGAGGCACTTTACCTACTCTGGACCAAAAGAACCAATCCATAGTTGTCCACAAGGCACCTAGAAATCTGCTGGAGAAAGTATTTCATCCCAAATGTATCTCTGAGAGTACACCAATTAGCTCTTTGTTGCATAACTGAAGGGTACAGCAAGGAACTGGGGCAAATCCTCCCCTCTCCTAGATAGGCCAACGATAAAATACATGCCAGTACCAACATGAAAATACTGTCAATGGGCATCCCATATGTAGATCCACTGTACCAATTAGCCATTGTGCCTCTTGAGGGTTGTAGCCTCCTCATAGAACTTAAGGATACCTACATCGCTCAAGAGAAACTGTGTTGGTGGCGTAATAGGGCGAGAGTACAAAATTCTCTCCCTCTCTCTTGCCTCCCATTTTTATATCATGTTGTAATGGTCATCCCTCTACTCTTGTTGTTGTCTCTTCTGTCTCTTCTGATGTCGCTGAATGATTCACATATTAAATAAATCGGCCTCCCTCATATATAAAACATAACATTTTTACTAAATGAGAAATGTATTTAAAAATATATAAATATAAATTTTATTGAAAAAAAAAACATTTGGTGCGCCAAAAAAAATAGTCACGCACTACGAACAGTGTCTACATCTATATCACGTACCGTCAACGTTGCACATAAAAAACAGTCATGCACCGCGACAACAAAAAATATTAATTAAATATATATTATAGGCGGTGCGTTAAAAAACCATATCTGCCCCAGGGTGTTTATTATAGCTCAACACATTGCCCGTTTGCAATATTTTACTACTGGCGGTGCGATATTCAAACAAAAAATGCCCTAGGGCAGTAGGTTTTACTAATGCACTCCACCAAAATAATATTTTGTTTCAATGCTGCATTTTCCAACGATGCGGTGTGTTTACATAATTGAAACGCAACGGGATTTTTCATCTTATCAACATTGCACCGATGCATACTAGTGCCTTTCGATAAACCCGCACACCACATCACCCAAAAAAATATAAAAAAAAATATTTGAAATTTTTTAACTGAAGTTCCTTCTAATTTTTTAATAACAGTTGATGCGATAAGAAAATCATAGCGCATTGGTTCACCCCATGATAATGACGCATCGCAAAACTAATCATCATAGCCCGATGTGTTTATAGAACTCACCACGTGAACAAAATATTAGTTCTTCAAATGGTATTTTAATGTGGTGCGCTCCTGTAATATAGACGCACCTGGTCATTATGTTTATTTTTACATAATTCCCCAGTGCGTTCTGGTAAACCAATGCACTGTTGAATATAAAATAATTTGTTATTTAAAAAAAAATTATAAATTGTGAGTGCAGCTGGAAACCGACACGCACCACAAATTTTTTATTATTATTGGGGTGCACTTTTGTCGGTAGTGCACTGGTTTGTCACATTAACCACCCGGTGCAGTTTCCATTAACACATTTCTTGGCTTGGCTTATAAAATTAATAGGGAGCACCAGGAATTGTGTGAGCCATACAGCTCGAATGCACCATGCTAGAATTTTTTTTTATCAAAAGAACAATGAATTCTAAGTAAATTTTCAAAATTATTCTAGTAAAATATTATGTTGGTGAGAAACATATAAATTACCTACACATTTGTGCGTTGAGGAGGCATGTTTCCAATGGAGTACTAAAAACCAAAATTTCCCACTGTTTCACAAAATTCGAAGTCCGTGCATTGAGCAACGAGCGGAAGAAATGTGGGAAATGGGAGCACCGATGGTAGGGCACCTCAGAGACGCAAAGGTGACACGAGTGCTTGAGAGCTCTACATGACTATAAATAGTAAAAATAATTTTTATACTTGGTTTGTGATGTAGCTTTTGGCTAAAAATTTGTGAGTAACGTTGAATTTTTTATACTTGCAGAAATTTGGATGGACAACACTCACATTAAGAGTTTTTAATAAAAGGCTATATTACCATCTATATTTTTTTATCATTAATACTATTCAAAATAAAATATAGCTCCTAATTATTTAAAATTTAATACATTACTTGTTAAGAGTCAGAAAAATTAGTTATATTCATGTCAACGGAAGCCTTCAAAACCCTAGGGCCCGAGGCACAAAATCGTGTGCAATTGCTAGGTTCAAAAGAATTACAATTATTCTATATGGCGATGGGAAAGTCATTATTCTCTTCATGACTCTGCCTCAACGAGAGGTATTCGAGTATGTTTATTAAATTATGATGTCCATCTTTCTCTCTATCAATAGAAAGAAGGGATTCAGCGTTTTATATGCTCTTATGTGCTTGTCTATGCATTATGTTCCTTAGGTATGTTTTCACATTCATGGTGAAGGGTTACATTGTTATATTGTACACACATTTTTGAAAGTTACGTACCCTAGACTATTGTTTTCTTTTTCATCTTTATAAATTGAAGCAAAAATATTCTTATAGTCCAACTCTATTCATACATCAAGTAATTATTTATCTTCCCTCTAGTTTTTTTCCGAATTGTTTCGACTCGTGTAATTATAGATATATTGATGTAATTTAATATTTTTTTCACATTATGAGCTTCTACAACATAAACAAGTGCAAAGGAATTGGTAACAAAGATATAAATTTTGGGACAAGAAAAGAAAGGAGACTCAGGGTGTCAATTCATGTCGATGGGGATTCAGAGCAACTAAGGTGGTTGCTCCAAACTGACATATTGAACCTCATGCTCTAGACTTATGTATGAGCACAATAAAATACATAAAAAAACATAAATGCAGATATGAAACATGAATAACACTTCATTTCATTAAAATAAAATACTAGAAAATTCTTACAGACATAATGGAAAAAAACCTAACTCGGGTGATGGTACTTTATCTCTCAGAAGAGATGTGGTGGCTACATGCCTCTGAACTATGTTACAATGAGGATCAAGGGATTTTTTATTATTGAATAACATGGGAAAACCATAAACAACCAAAAACCTCACCACACAAGAAATAATTCCAAGAGTTTGTGGGCCCCGTTGGGATTAGTTGGGCAACCAACTTCCCGGGGTTGTAACTTGGTCACGTTATCTCTGTTTGGTGTGTAAAATATATCATCAGAAATATGTCTCTGAGTACTATAGGTTTCTATTAAGACCCTTCCATATGGTTATAGGGCTGATGCAAAGCTAAAAAAAAGCTCCATTTATGGGGTCAAAACTGCTCCAGAAGTTTAAGACCCAAAAGCTGCTAAAAATAGTAAATGTTGCTATAAATAATGAAACTGATGAAACTAACTGGAGGTCTAGGTGGAATATATGGGAGGCCACCAATATCCTAGATCATTCCTCCCCCCTTAGGAATAAATGGTCCCCATTGCGCGTAGAGCCTCCATCATGTGAGGAAAGTTTTGTTGAATCTGGTCCGTGGTGAACCACTTGTCATGGTAAAGGAGAAGGCCTGCTTTGACACCTCAATAAATTTGGATCCTTTTTTGGTGGGTGTTATTGATATGTATGTACATGATCTGATTAGTTGTTGATTTTTCCATGCAGTTTGGGTTTAACTCTACTAGTGTGAGTTGTTCTGCAATGTCGAATGTGTCCAACAATGATGCAAAGTAGGGCCAAAGGTGGTCCACATTGAAAAATGGGTGCATACCAAATAATGGTGGAATACTGAGCTCGAAGTAATTCTCCGCTACCACCTTGGTGATTTTGTATGGCCCATATCACAGTGGATGAAGCTTTCTATGGGGCCTAGCGAGGTGCTCATTCTGCAAATGTAGCCAAAATTTCTCACCCACCTGGAACTTGTGTGGCACCCGATGTTTTTCATGTCACTGATTGTATTTAGCATAGGCTCTACCCAATGTCATGGATGTGTTGGCCGACGTGTTGAATGTGATCAATGAATTTTTTCACCTTGTCGACTTCGGACTGGACATGAGCCAAATCTTCTTGAGTAGTTGCAAATGGTATGGCCACATCAATGGGACATAGTGACTATAATACCAAGCCCACCTGAAAGGGATTGTGGCCATTTGAGCTGGGGAGAGCATGGTTATAGTTGTGTTGGACATAGGGGAGGATTTCATCTCATGTGCGTGGATGTTTCGATTTGTACATTCACAGAATGTGTATGATAATCTTGTTGACAACCTCTATTTGATCATTAGTTTGGGGGTGGAAAGTTGTGGAATTAGTGAGCTTGGTGTTGAACATCAACCAAATAATTGACAAAATTTTATTGTGGAAACTACTCTCTTGATATGAAATAATGGACTGTGGGATCTCAAAGTGTACCCACACTCATTCAAAGAATATTTTAGCAGTGGCTTCTATTGTGATATTCTTCTTGTAGGCCACCATAATGGTTTTTTTAGAGAATCTGTCGACGACCACAAAAATGCAGTTGTTTCCATGCTTGGTAGAGGGAAGGCCTCACATGTAATCAATGGAGATGGATTCCCAAGGTCGACTATGGGTAGGAAGTGGAGTATATAGGTATTTATTCTTGATGGTTAGTTTGGAAATTACACAAGCAGTGCAGGATCTGATGTACTTCCCAACATCATGTCGAAGGTTCGATCAATAGAAATATTTATGGAGTACTGTGAAAGTTTTCTCAACCCCGAAATGTCCAGTGACCTAATTGTAGTGCGCTTCAAAAATCATCTTTGAATGCTCACTTGAGGGAACACAGAAGTGTTCTAGGTGGCATAACAGTGTATCATGGAGGTGAAAATTTGGAACTTTCTTACCCTCTTGGAGCCTCTGGTATGTGTTGCCGAATTCTCGATCACTTTTGTAGAGATTCGGCCAACCTGGAGTCTTTGTGCCCACAAGTGTCAAACAAAGTGGTTAGTGCCAGGATCGGCAGTTAGATGAGGAAATATGCAGTGTTATTGGTGTTTCCCTTCCTATACTTGATGTTAAAATGGAACTGTTGCAGCCATGTGAACCATTTTTTATGGAAGTCATTCTGGAACTTCCCTTTTGTCTGTATGAACTGCAAGGGTTAGATATATGTGTCGATGATCGTTTCCTTCCCCAAAATGGTGTGCTTCCATTTTCCGCAGGCCTGAATAATGGAGTACATTTCTTTGTCATTGGTAGGATACTTTTAGACTGTGTTTAAAAGTGTCTCACTGTGATATGCCATTGGATGCTCCTATTGAGTAAGTATTGTCCCATAGCATATTCGGATGCATCTGTCTGGATCTCAAATGGTTGCTTCAAGTCTCGTAATGTGAGCACTAGTGTAGAGAATAGGTGATGTCAACTCTACAAACACTTTCTATAGAGATTTAGAACAAAAATATTTTACTTTCGCTCCTCCCTTAGTGACTTGACTCAAAGGCCAATTTACATGAGAGAACCCCAACACAATCCTGCAGTAGAAACTGGCAAGACCTGGAAAGGTGCAGAGCTCTTTTAGAGTGGTTGGGTTTGGCCAATCCTGAATGAGCTAGATCCTGGCTGGGTCCACATGCACCCCCTGATAATCAATAATGTATCCAGGATATTGAACCTGGGTTATGCCAAAAGTGAATTTCTCTGAATTGGCAAACAAATTGTGTTGCCACAGTGTTTGGAGGACCTGCTGAATGTGGTGGAGGTGCTCTTCCCAATTAAGGTTAAATATTAGAATGTCATACAAATAAACCACCAAGAATGATTCAGTGAATGGTCGCAAGATTTTTTCCATCAGCCTCATGAAGGTTTCAGGAGTATTTTTCAACCTAAAAGGCATGACTATCCATTCAAAAATTTCCTCCTTGGCTTTGAAGGCAGTATTCCACACATCAAAGGGTTCGATTGGTACCTCGTGATACCTGAAATTCGAGTTGATCTTGCTAAAATATCCCCCCCCCCTTGAGTTCGTCCAGAAGGTCATCAATACGCATGATCGGATACCTATTCCAGATAGTGATCTTGTTCATCATTCGATAGTCAATATAGATTCTCCAAGTTCCATCCTTCTTCTGCACCAACGCGATTGGGATCCCATAGGGTAATGAAATCAGCTAGATGTGACCTTTCAGCAACAACTCATGAATATTCCTCCTGATTTCATTGTTCTCGAGAATAGAGCATCGATATATTGTTTGATTGGGTAGCAAAACAACTGGGTTCAGATCGATGGAGTGCTTGACTTGATAATGTACAATTAACCCTACGGGTGAGGTGAAGATTTCCCCATACTCTTCCATGACCCTGTTCATTTTTTTTCCTGGTGCGGAGGAGCCCTGTCTAGATGTCATGGCTACAATATTTTTCTTGCCCTGAGAGAAACTTATTAAGAAAAAATAATTCCCAGTTTTGGAAGTGAGCTTATTGCATTTTTTTGCATTGTTAAAAGAGATGGTAGTAGGAAGTGCTACCTCCGATATAATTTACAACTTATCGCCCAAAGTAACAATAAAAACTTGAGGCCTAGAATCACACACAACATGTCGCTTCCACAAGTATGGTTGGCCTAAAAATACATCACCAACATCAATAGGATAAATATCACATAATACCTCATTCATGAAGGGCTTGATGTTGTAGGGAAGGCAACACTGCTAGCTGACACATAGATCTTGTACTTGGTGAAGCCACTCGATGGTGTATGGATGTGTGTTTCTTGTGGCTGGTAGGCCCAGTTGCTTCATGATATCTGCTGAAATGAGGTTCTTTAGGATCCCACTGTCAACAATTAACTGCAACATGGAACCCTTCTACCATATCTGGTAATGGAAGAGGCACTCTCCCTCCTCTGGATCTTCAGGTTCCTCCTTCTGGATCTCGGTAGTGGCATCCATGGCATTGGAATCTGCATCAATAATCCTTCTGTTTATCACTCCCTTTTTCATGTTTTGACTCAGATTTAGAACATACATCTGATTCAGAAGCCTTCAGCTCAGGCACCAGTCACTGTTTGGCCCGACACTCACTTGTGTTGTGATCGGAGCTCTTATGGAGCTCACACCACTTTCTCGTGTCCTTTTTTACCTTTGTAATATTTTTCTTCCCTTGCAGATTTGACGTGTTGTCCTGGCGCGCCCTTCCTTAGCCTTGTCCTTTGTTCTGCGATCCAGTGGTAGCTTTCCCTTGGTTTTGATTCACATATCCAAAGTCTTGCTTCTTCTTTTTGAATTTCTACTCAATTTTGGGAGCATGCCGATATGCTTCACCAAGTGAGGAGATGTTGCGAAACTCCATTTCCTTCTAAATATATTTGTGCGGAAAACTACAACACTTTAGCACCAAATTTTTCTCCAAATATTTGATATCCAACTTTGTGCGTGGGATATGGAATAGATTCGTTAGCTCATGAACATCTTATCCCTTTGTTGTCGCAACATAATGTATGTACTTTTACTCATAGCTCCCCACATGATAATATTGTTCCTTGATGGCATCTCAGAAATAATTCCAAGTGGGTGTGGCCGAGGATAGGGAGGTTTCCCACCAATCCTTGACATGCATGGTCACTTTGAGGAGTGAAAAAATAATATTTTATTTATTGAAAAAATCAAGAACCAAGAAATATCCTTCTAGTATATTCAACCATTTATGGCATCTACATCTATTTGGCCCTAAAATATGGGAATGTCAAAGTTTACTTGTACCTTAAAAAGAGTGGTGCCTCCAAATTGGATGTTGGATGAAGGTGTGTCGCTGGTAGGTAGTCGTTGAAGGATGTGGGAAAATTTATCCATCATCGCATTACTTTGTTTTTCGAGGGCTTCCTTGAGAAATATTTTGATAATACATTTTTCTCCCTCATCTTCCTTTTCTTCCTCCATGGGAGGTCATCCAGGTTTGCAAGGATGATCTTGCAAAGATTCATCTAGATCGAGCCCTAACTCCTTATACCCTCACTTCATTGGTGAAATGAAAAAAAAGATCATGAAATATGAGACTAGTTTGATACCACTGGTCCATAATTATGTAGGAATGCAATAAAATATAGAAATAAACATAAGGACAAAGATGCAATTGAAATAAGACTTCATTTCATTAGTAACAAATACTAAAAATTTATTAGAGACATAATGGAAAATAAACTAGCTCAAGTGATGGTAGCTTATCTTTGAGAAGAGATGTGGAGGCTACATGCCTTTGAGTTGTGTTACAATGAGGCTCAAGGGCCTTTTTATGATTGAAAAATATGGTAAAACCCTAAACAACCAAAACCCTAACCGCAGGAGATGAAATGGCAAGCGTTTGTGGGACTCGTTGGGGTTAGTAGGGCAGGCAACTTTCCGAGGTCGTAACTTGGTCATATTATCTCCATTTGGCATGTATGATATATCGTCCGAAAGATCTCTTCGAGTACTACATGTTTCACTTTAGTCCCCTAATTATGCCTATGGTCCTACTGCATAGTTCAAAAGATCGTCGTTTAGGGTGTCAAACTGCTCTAGAAGTTTAGGACCCGAAAAAACTGCTAAAAATAGTAAATGTTGCTATAAATAAGGAAACTGATGAAACCAACTAGAGATCTAGGTTTAATAAGTGGGTTGCCACCAATATCCACCTAGATCACCTCATAAAGAAACCCATTTCTTAGCCTCAACAGCTACATGTTCATCATGAACCAAGCATTGACATCCCTCTACCTCCTGACATGTCGGGCATCTTGTTGTCCCTAATAATGATGGTTGGAAAAATGTGATTCTAGAAAAACATTCTATTCATGGCTAGCCTACGATTTCATTTCCCCCTCCTCCTCTTGAATTAAACTATCTCAACACCTGTATTCAACTTCTTCAGTTCTTTTCCATTCTCAATAGGAAGCACCTCAGCCTTATGCATTTGTTGATCAATCTCTCTCATCTCCTATCCAAGCTTCTAAGAAGCCTATTCTAATCGCCCATATGGTTTATGAATCCTCCAAATGTGCATCCACCCCTCAACCTGTTGCAAGATATAAAAGGCAAAAGGCCCAAGTTACCCTATCTGGTTCCTCTCACTCGGTGACATCTCACCCTCCTAGGAAGAGAAGCAAACTGAAAATGCTCCTGCCCACAAGTTGTAATGACAAATCATGGATACTTTTTATATAATTTTGATGCACATGTGGATGTTTTTTTGTCTTTTTATACTATTTAATTTACTTGCACTAGTTTACATGGACATCTGGCATTTTGGTTTATTTATGTAGATATTTTTACAAAACTTACTTATATAATGGCTTCTTCGAAGAAGAATATTTTAAGACCTCCCACTCCGAGCTCCATCACTTTGAACGTCATCCTTACCTCCTCCACTACTGTTGTCATTCTCCCTGGCCAGGCTTAATCTTGGTGGTCTCCTTGATACCATATCCATTTCCATCTCCATTGTTTTTAATTTGGCTCTAATACCATATGTTGGGATCATAGAGAATTTAGAGATGGTGGTGTCTAAAGACATAGTTATTTTTTTAGTGGTCATATAGATAATTTTCTTTTGATTTTTCTAGCCTTTAAATAATTTTTATTGGAGATAATACTATGGACAAAAACCATGGTTGTTCATACCCTTGGAACCAGAATATCATCAATATCTTAATCTATTTAAGTTTACTAAACCACTATGTAAACTATGTACATATATTTATATATCCATTCATATCTGTATTGTTGATAAAAATGTAAATATAAATGTGGTTTTAATTTGAGAATTTTCATGACACAATAGGTTGTGTGACAAAGCATGAAGCTACTTCTCTGCAGGGACAACCTTCTAAAGCCTGTGGAGACCAGGGACATGTACAAGGATGGTCAAATATATTTATGCTCATCTGTTTTAGCAGTTTCAAAACTTGGTTTTGGATCTTAACCATGTCTCTAGGAAAAGGTCATCTTAATTTTTAGCATTTACGTCAGAAAACACATAAAACGAAAAGGAATTTTAATTTTATGCATTTATGTGAGAAAACAAGAGGAAAAAAGGAGTGATACCAATGACTGGTGGGCAATAGTGAGCAACCGGTGATGAGAAGAAGTTATTGGAACAAAATAGAAGAAGAGTAGTTGTGTGAAGATTGTTATTTCAGAATTTTAGGTTTTAAAAAATTGCTCCACTAAAAATATAAATGAAAAGATGTTGCAATGTTTTTATTAATATTTTTAAACAGAAAGATAAATTGTGAAAAAAAAAAGTCTTGAAATCCAGTAAACCATATCAAACCATATCAATTTTAGTGAAATTTGATTATCATCAAAGCTTGAGAGCAAGTGAGCAGAAAACCATAAATATTACCAACGGTGATCGGAAAAGAAAATGTCTCAAACAGTTCTTACTGCACAAAACTCTGCAGATGAGATTACTTTTATCTGCCTTCACAAATATTACGAGGAATTTTTTCTTGTCAATAAATTCTGTGATATGCCTAAAATCTACAATTCACATAACACTGCAATGGACATAAACTTGTTATGGTTGCATGACTTAACACTGAAATGGGAACAGAGCAACAAAAGAAACAACAAATACCAGGTATATATTCCATTCTCGTAAATTTCTAGATCAATACTATGCATATAAATTTCTAGATCAATACTGTGCATACCGGCATTAAAGCGGATAAGACAATCTGATTGTACAAGAACTTGCCAGAGTAAGACGACTTTTAAGTACAAACGATTCGGGCAGCAAGTGGCAGAATGGGAGGATGTCGCAATTTCTGGAATCCATATTGTTTCCATTTTTATTTTTTCAATGGATACTT